>JAJPUD010000405.1:185018-324216 GCA_023553655.1 Myrmecobius fasciatus
CCCCCCACCCCATGGCAGCATCCTAGGTGATGGCCACCACAGGTAAGAGAACGGACTCATCAATTGAGGCTGTGGAGTAACTGGAAGCTGGGGTGCAGGGAGGATTCTCAGTCAAAGGGTCCACCATAGTCGCCTCCGTGTTGCCGACTGGATGATGGCATCAGGAGTGAATTAATGGGGAAGGGGGAATGACCCCTCGTTACTGTGTTTCCTGGAGTTTCAGCAGCTGATTCTGACTAGAAGTGGGTCTGCTTTCAGCCTTAAATAGATCCAATAAGCAGAGATGATGGTAGGAAAGGGGGACTATCATCTCTGCTTTCAAAAGGGTCGTCTAGGTGAAAATGATATGATCTGAAAGAAACCGAGACCTGGGCTGGGGCGGTCCCATCTCCCTGCCTTGAGGCATTAATATATTAACTCAACAATTTTCTCTAAAAGTAGAAGTGAGATCTGAAAGTAATGAAGAAAAAAAGGAAAAGCAAATGAGAAAATAGCAAAAGAGGGGAGAGAGAGGCTTTCCTCTTTCTCATTTGGAGGAAATCCGAGCCCAGCTCTCCGGACACTGCTCCAGATTCCTTTGCAAATGGCAAAAACCAAATGCAGAAAAATTCCAATGGATCGTCTGCAGTCACAGGCCAAGAACTCCCAGGAAAAGCTTGGGATTCGACAAGATGGAAGGGGGAGCCAAGGCAGGAAATTGCCTTGCTCAGATGTGTGGAAAATTGAGGCCACTTTGCCCCTCCCTCAAATGACATTCACAAAGATCGGTGGAAAGCCATCTCTCTCCCTTTGCACCCCACCCTTAAAACAAGTTGTCTCCAGCTGGGTGGACTTATTTCAGAGGAGCAGTGCCAGGAGCTCCCTTTGAGGGAAACACATCAGAAGCACGTTCCATAAAGACACATTACAAAGGATGCACAGGTGGTAGCCTGTGAGGGTCCTGGTCAGGGCCCTGAGAGCCAGCTATGGCTGGGCTCTCTGATCCCCCTTTTAGAAATTTGATTCCATCGAAGAGAAATTCCAACTCCCAAGCTGAAAAACTAGGAAATCTAAGATGCAGCGAGGAGGGTTTCATCCTCAGGAAACAATGGGAGCGGTTTTCTTATAATTTTACTGAAACAAGATCAAAGAGCAAAGCTTAGCAACAAGATAGTGATGAGCAAAGAGCTAGAGATGCTTGGAATTAATGACTTAAAATGGATCTGGAAGTGGACTGAGGTTCCCTGAACTTAAGCCAAAGCTGGGTCAAATCAAAGTGATTGTGATCTGAAGTGACAGAGGATGGCACGAAAAGCATCACCCAATGTATCACCCAATGCATCACCTGATGCATCACTTAATGCATCACCCAATGCATCACCCAATGCATCATTCAATGCCTCCAGTAGACAGTGTCCCATATGATTTTCAATCTATCAATCATTGAGCTACCTGCTATGTGCCAGGCTTACTGATTGAGATGCTAAAAACAAATAAGCCAGTCTCTGATCTTGAGGAAATGACATCCTACCCGGGGAGACAACATATACACTCAGAACTGGTACATGGAGAATTAATATCTTTCCAGAAGAGAATAGCTTAGTAGGGAGGGCACTAGCCAGCACAAGGAAAGATTTCACATGAAAAGGGTTGGGGGAGCTGTGTTTTGAAGGGAGTGGGGGATTCTGTGGGCAGGAGGTGGGAAAGGAGATCATTCCAGGAATAGAGAATGACCTCCTCCTCCCAAGAGTCTCCACAAAACTGTGGTGACCATTTCACCTAGGCTTTCATTTTTCAATCTTATGTGTCTCTCCAGATGAGAGGAAGAAAAGCATAAAAACTTCCAGACTCCAATATTATTGCACTAAGAGAAAATTTCTGCTGGAGAGAAGACATTCTTGATGGGCCTAAGATAAATATTAAGCTTGCTAAAGTTTAGTGTTTGAGAGTCTATGCAGATGTCTCCATTATTGGATCTTTGAGTTCTTAGTGTCAACATAGGATCAGAGTTTAGAGCTTGATGGGACTTGAAAGTCATTAAGTCCAAACCAGCTCATTTTACAGATAAGCCAAGTGAGGCAAAGGGGCCCCAGTGACTTGCCAGGGTCGCCCAGCAGCCGTGTTCCTGGGCACGACTTCAGCCTTGGTCTTCCCGACTCCCAGGCCAGTCCTTTGAACGTGCCACCATGTTGCTTTAGTCATGGCTCTGAAAAAAGGACCAGAGAAGTGACCTTCTCTGCTTCCACCAGTGGCTGCGGGTTCCCAGAAGCTGTTCCAGCAGCCAAATACCAAGGTGACCAAGTCTTGGGTCTGGAGGGTCTTGGAGGTCGGTCTTCCGAGGACCAGGTGGCTAACCTGAATGGTCCCTCAGCAGGTGAGCCAAAGGGGAGGTGGGTTTCTTGTTCAGCCATAGCCATTGTTGAAGTCTTAGAGGGATGGTGAGCTGCAGTGCTGAGAATGTTCATCCTGGCAGCCCAATGGATCCCAGAGGTAGGGACACAATGCCTCCTTCAGGCTGGAACTTGAGTTACCTGGGAGACAGGAGAACTCCATGTCTCCAGGCTATGTGATTTGGCCCATAGTTAGCCCTGCAGTGCCTCACTCTCCTGTCTGTGGATGGGCTGTTTACTTTGTTAGATCCATAAGCCCCTGGAAGGCAGGGACTCCTTCACTTTTATTTGTATCCCCAGGGCTTGGCAAAGGCCGGGCATACAGTAAGAGCTTAGTAAATGCTGGCTGATTGTCTCCATGAACCACAAAGGGTTCAGGGATATGTCCCCAAAGCTCACCAATTTCCCTTCAAATAATGACTTTCCTTTTTCCTGGAGATCTTGGAGAATGCTGTGGAACTGTGCAAGAGCACAATTGTGGTCTAGGCTAAGTGACTTCTGGGGACCCCCACAACTAGGGAGTGTGGACTGGGGCTTTGCCTCAGTGCACTGAATTTGGACCTTGCTGGCAGGAGCTTCAATCTTTGAGCAGCAAAGAAACAACAAACAGTCCCAGTTTAGCAAGAATGATTAATTGGTGAAGTGAATTGAATTAATTGGTGAAGTGAATTGAATTATAACTAGGTTTGCTACAGAAGCTTCCAGCTGACACTGTAATAAGCTCCATTTAACTACCTTCTGTTGGTCAGCGGGAGGTGTATTATATGACATGACCTGGGACTATTGGCGGATTTGGTCAAGTCAAAGAACGACCGGTCAGGCTGCTGACTAGTCCTAATCTTCCAGCTCCAAGCTTCTCCAGGGGTCTGTGCAGCTCAGCTCCCTTGCCAATCCCTTGGGAATCGTTTCTTTGATTTGCTCTGTAGTCCCCAGCTCTGCACTGGGCCACCTGGCCCCTCACTAGCGACTTCTGAAAGGGAACCGAATTTTAGGGGCACCTCTGGATCTGGAGATCCCTGCCACTTCCACATAAAGCCATTCCAGGGGTGCCATGGCCCTGCCAAGACTTCCGAGCTCCATCCTCCCAGGCAGCGGGTGGCAGGTTGATCCAATGGAAAGTCAAGGGGGATTCTGAGTCTAGGATGGCCCGTCTGCCATCTTGATGTAGCGTTTAGTCAGTTTGACCCTTTTTGGGGGTCCGCTGCTGGTAAGGGCAAACTGGTAAGTACTGTCGCTCCCCCCTTTTCACCTTCTCCTTGGGTCCTCTCCCCTTGAATTGTAAGCTCCTTAAGGACAAGGACTGTCCTTTTTTGTTTGTTTGTTTTTGCTTTTGTTTTAGTTTTAGTTTTAGGTTTTTGTTTTTGTTTTTTGTTTTTTGTTTTTTGTTTTTTGTTTTTTGTTTGTTTGTTTTATCTTCAGCCTTAGCAGAGTGACTGCCGTGGAATAAGCACATAATACATGTTTGTTGACTGACTGAAAAACCCCTCCTTAGACATATACAACTTGAGAGCCACATAATTTAAGGGGGGACTCTGGCCCTAACAGATTTGGCCGGAGCACCGTGGAAAACTGATGCTGTACTTCCCGTGGGTCACTACACTTTGCTAATTTCCGGGCTCCTAATTTCTTTCTCCTACTTAGGTTTGGGGGACGAAAGCCAGGATTTGGATTCTCAGGCTGCAGTTTTTTTCCAGTTGCTCTAGGCTAGGTTTTGACCAAGCTGGAGCGATTCCCACAGGGTCACTTTAACACGGCTTGTCATGGGACTTAAAGCAGAAAATGAGGCAGGACAAAGAAGAGCACTTGACCTGAATTGGTTGCTGCAGAGCAAGCGATGTGTGTGTGTGTGTGTGTGTGTGTGTGTGTGTGTGAACACATACAAACTGAACGAAGGAAGGAAGGGCTACAAGGGGGGTTGACTGAACTCCATTTAAGAGTTTAAGAAGTCAGTAGTGGCTGTTGGGAGCTATCCAACAGGACCTTGGTGACCGGGGAGCCCAGCTTAGGAAGGAGTCCAGGGCTAGGCAAGTATACAGGTTTGGGAGCCATCTGACTGAGATGATGCTTTGAATTTTGGAGATGCTGGATCATCGAGAGAAAGGACACCGAGCGATAAAAGAAGAGGTTCCAGGGAGATCTTGTGGACCACCAGTGGCCTGGATAAGAATCCGCCAGAGGAGACTGATAAATCACAGTGAGATAGGTGGGAGAACCAGGAGAAAGCAACCCTGAGAGAAGAGAACATCCAGGAGTCATGGCTGGGCTGCTGAAAGAGATGGCTCAGCAGAGGCCGGCAGGTGCAGTTCTTGGGAGCTCAGTAGGAAAGCCGGAGGAGACGGGCTCGGTTGAGTGGCATTGGAAGCCAGGGAGGGACAGTCTGGCCCCAAAGGGAGAAGGACATCGGTTAGAGGGGCAGCCACGGGAGCTTCCGTTTGCTCTTCCACCTCAAAAATACCAACAATGTTGACAAGTGCTTCCTCCTTGGCCCTTCCTCGTGGCACCCCCTTCGGGGCTGGGTCCAAGTGCCCCCCGCCACAAGAGAACCTCTGTACACAGAAAGGCGAGACGCTCTATTTTGCTTTGGCCTTTGTGCCCCCAGCACCTCGTTCGGGGACTAGCACATAGTAGGTGCTTAATAAAAACCACCTCATTGAATCGGCCTGAATTCCACCATAACTAGAATTGTTCCTTGATTTTCCAGCATGGCTCATCCTAAATGACAATTTCCATCCTAAATAATTGCTCTCCCCTGCAGGGACATCTTCCATTTTTTTTTCTTTACTGGGACAAAGTCGCCACAAGCCAATGAGCCAGAAAATGGAAGAAACCCCAATTACTTGCCAACACTCCTTCTTATCCTGAGCGTTCCCTCATTTATCAGAACTTCCTCTGTTGGAGGTACCTGAGATGGGGGCAGGAGCCAACCCTCTCACCCCCCCCCCAAGCTGTCCCTGCTGTCTGAGAGCCGGGCCATAGTTCCAGTCCCTTGGTAAACAGGCAGTTAACTGAGCATCATGGGAAATTAAGGGTGCCCATGCCTAAGCATCCGTATGCACTGAGAGAACAACAGAAACAGCCCCAAGTTTCCCGAGCTCCCCACACTGGCTCAGAGCAAGGCAAGAAAAACTTAGAAAGACCCCAGCTGAGGAGGAGGGGGCGGAAAATCTCTGTGAAATCACTGCCAGCGACTCAGGAGGGGGTCTGATGTCAGTCACTGCCGGCTCAGGGAGAAAATGATGACAAGAATAGGAAATGTCGTAGGGAACTCCAGTGAGGACATGGGGGTGGGGGGCCCGAGGCCACCCACACTCTGAAATATCCCCCAGACATCCTGGCCAGCCAGTGCTTATCCAGGTAGCTCCCTGGGACTGGCGGGGGTGGGCCAGGGAACAAACATGGTCCTCTCCCACACCGATGACTTAGCCCGCTCAGGCCCCTTCCTCTGGGCTTTGGATTACAGAATATCCCATTTAAATTGGAGAGGCGGCAGGGCTTTGGGAAGTCTGTTCTTTGGGGAGTACATCCGCGTGAGCCTCTAGGTCTCATCTGAAGATGTTGGAAGGGGCTGCCTTCAAAACACTGTTTAATTGTTAGGTTTCTTGAAGTCCAGTTACAGAGTTATAACGAGCCCCTGGATCCCAAAGAAAAGGGAGGAAAAGCCCCCCCCCATTCCTTCCCGACTCTGGAGAAACCCATTTCAGCTGAGGGGACAAAGTTGGAAGCCAGAGGGCAGCCAGCAGCGACAAGGACATGGACGAGGCTGGACGTGGGACCCAAGCTTCCTCAGTGTGCTTAGTGCTTTTTCTTTTTTTCTTATAAGATTTGGTTCTATAGGAGGAGGAAAGGGAAGGAAACATTGGGAAGCAGAGGGGATATCAGGAAATGCTGACATTTAATACATTTTTATGAGGAGAGGAGAGAGATGGGAAGAGAAAGTAGAGAAGGAAAGGGGCGAGGAGAAAGACAAAGAGAGAGAGACACACAAAGACACCGAGACACAGAGAGAGATACACAGAGAGAGACAGAGAGACAGAAGGAAAGAGAAAGAAAGAAAGACAAAGACAAAGACCAACAGAGACCAAGATAGACAGAGAAAGAGAGAGAGAAGGAGAGAGGGAGAGAAAGCAGAGAGGGAAAGGGGTGAGGAGAGAGAAACAGAGACAGAGACAGGGAGAGACAGAGACAGAGATGCAGAAAGAGAGGAGGAGGAAGAGAAAGGGAGGGAGAGAGGGGGAGAGAAAATATATGTCTGGGAGCTGGGAAAGGGAGAAAGAACGTCGCCCACTCCACCCCCCGCCCTCCTTCATGAATGTGAAGCTTCTTGGAGAGGATGTGAGAGAGCATAAAACAGAGACAGATGTATTTAATCCATGACTCAGTCATGAATCCTGTTGGCTCATCACTGCCTTAATTTTTGGCTAAATGCTTATATTTGATTAGTTTTGTTACCCAGCCTTAATGCCATCTAACAGGAGACTGAAAACATTTTTATTTGCTTAATTACTGGCATCTGATTCTCTGCTGAGCTTCTCTTTTCTCGACGTGGGAATTCTCCACTGCAGACAGTCCATATTCTTTCAGGAATCACACAGATGTTGGGGGACCAGAGAAAAACACTGAATCTGAAATCAACCTTAGTCTGAAACCTGACTGTTAAAGCTGACTGCTGATACTTCCATCTGTGACCACAGGAGGTCGCTTAACCTCCCTATACCTCAGTTTCCCCATTTAAAAAATGAACTTGTAGGACCTTTCTAGCTCAGCCCTCCAGTTTGATTGCCCCTCTTGTCCACTGAAAGCTCTGGCTCCTTCATACTCTCTCTGGCCAATGGCAAGCCACTTTGAAGCTCTCTCTACCTTAAGTTTCCTCATCTGTAAAATGAGAATAATAGGACCTCCCTCATAGAGTGGTGGGGCTCATGTGAGATAACTTATGCTGACCACTATTTAACTGTGAATGATTGATTATTCAGGTTCTATTTTCTTTGCTCTCTGACTATACCAGGCAGTTTTATACACTAGTGGATACAGGCAGGTATTCCCCCCCACACATACACACAAATGGCTCTAGGAAACATGTCCACATGACCTGACAATGAAACCCACTGAGGCCCCAGGTCACCTCACACACTGAAGAGAAAGATCTTTTTAGTTCCACCAGGTATTGAACGGCATTTTAGCTAACGACCAATTACTCCAGCCAGGGAATAAGCAGATTCCTTAGTCCCTGGTAGTGTAGTAACAAGGGTGGGGTGCTCAGGGCTTTACCCTAGGGAGCTGGAGTGGGGGAATATCTTCCTTCCCTTGCCTCCAAGTTAGAAAAAACCCCATTCTGTCTCTCTATGACCCTGGGGAGCCTCTCAGCCAGAGAAAATGCTAATGAGGGAATACAAGGTGATCTTTCGAAACCCAAGACTGAAAATGGGGATTCTAGAAAGTGACCTTGAGGAAAAGCTGGAGATTTGTGTTCTTGTGTGATCAGAGGAAAATGTTCTCTTCATTTCATATAAGGACTACTCAAAGGAACTATGTTGAGCAGCAGAAGGGAAAAATGGAGAGAACTGGGAGCTGCCTTCAAGGACTTGAGAGAGAAGACACTTTCTGTTTGACCCAGAACCAGAAGTAATGAGGGGGGGAGGGAGGGAAGAGTACAATTTGGGCTGAGCAACAGGAAAGCATCCCCAGTGACTAAAGCAGCTCCAAAGTGCAAGAGGGTGGCTTCGGAGGTGGTAGGTTCCCCCTCCCAAAGAAAGGATGGATGCCCACTTGTTTGGAACATCATCCAGGGAATTCTCCTCACTGTGAGAGTGAGAGTCAAAGTGAGAGTCCCAGAGGACAGATTGCTTATTTGCTCCTTAAACAGTAAGTGGTCTACTTGACTGAATAAACCTTAAGTGACCATTGTTAGTAACCTTTGCCTTGGATTTGGGCCAATTCAAACTGCATTGAAAACTGCCAGATGACTTCAGGGTTCCTCTTGAAACTAAATGTTTGGTGGAGATTCTTTGGGTGGATCATTTCTTACCTCTTTGAAATACACTCTTGTAGATCCCTGACATAAACCCTTGAAAGTGAGTTTTTTGGGTTCCACTCAGACCAGGGACAGGAAATTTAGCCTCACGACATAAGATTCTTGCCATTCAGTCATCATCATTTGGATTATGAGAGTTGAATTTTCTCTGTCTCAAAAATCAATGAAATGTTTCTTCGAAGTAGTGGATAAATTGTTGGTATCTCCTGGGTAAAAAGTGATTCTCACATTTGCAAAATCTAATGAGCCTGGATCGATACATTTGGTTGTTCACCATCGTTGATGAAGGTGACTTGGATTATGTGCCCATTCTAAATGCTCATGGTAAAACAAATTTAAAACTCCAACTCCAAATAAAAATGTTGTGGCTCTTTGTAGAATGAACCAACTTTGGATGGAAAGAAAACCAAAATGGGAGACTCAGCTCTTCATTATTAAGTTAGGCTAGTGTAGTTGATTCACATCTTTTGAGTCAAAAAACCTCCCTTCTTTTTACTTGAATTTTGCTGTGTAACTATTGCCCTGCACATTACCCTCCCTCTAAGGAGGGTATGGAAAATCATGAAAAAGTATCTTTTACAAATCCATGTGTTCTATAACATCTGGGTGTTTGATATCCAAAGGCATAATATTTCAAAGTTTTGAAAGAACCTATCTTTTTATTAACTTGAAAACACAAAAGTATGGAGAAAAGAACATTTTCTTATTTAAATCTTTATTAGAAGAAAAACAAATAATAATTTTAAAACAATGAATAACAACCAATGTCATTAAATAGTAAACATTTCAGTTATCAAAGAATTTTATTGACTATGTTCCTAATATTTCTGCACAGCAGAAGCATACAGATTATAGAGCTCAGAAGGTCACATGCTCATGTTAATTTATTTTTGGTGTGAGGTTATCTAAAATCACATCGAAATAGAAATATGATTCTAGATGAAACTGATAGTAATTTATTATGAATTCCCCAAACCTTCATAAATTACCATGATGTGATTGACAAGTGTTTATTTAGGACAAATGTTTTATGGACCCTTCTTCTGACAAGGAAGAACAGATGCAATATAACAGACGGAATTCAGTTTCCTATTGTTAGTAGTACCAGTAAAATCATTTTAATCTGAATTAGAAATGACATTCCCGGTTGTATCAACACAATACATATTAACAACATAGTACAAGTAAATTGGTTATATCAAAAGTTATAAAATGAGAGGCTGTATAGTAAACACAGTTTTGTGACCCCAAAAAATTGATTCTTTCAAAGGGAGAGTGACATTTCCAGGGGGGAAAGTTTCCCTTTAAGACACTATAAGTTTTCCTTTCTGATCTCAGTAGTATACCGAGAAATTCAGTATTATACCAAGCATGTTTTCAGAGGCTTAGTACTACTACCATTAAAAGAAAAAGAACCAACAAAGAAATCCCTGAACAAAAATCCCGACACCCTTAACTCGATCACTTCGTTTCAAACAAACAAAACCAAGAGAATCGTTTTGAATGTCTTTCCCTTCACGAATACATATTCACCTTTGTCCATCAGCTATAAGGAAAATTACCCGTTCCCCATAGCGTCCCGTACCATGAGACAATTTCAAATCCAGTGAAATGGCCATTGCTTTGCAGCCAATGAGCAAAAAGAAAAAAAAGGCTAAAAAACATTACTAACTCATCGCAATTTTTGCATTTTCCACAAGGTTTGTAAACTTGCCCATAAAAGCAGGGTAATAATCTTCGGCAGCCGGTAAGGCACTTGGTCAGAGAGGAAGAAGCAGTGAAGGCTGGATGACTGGCAATTGGCTAGTAGGGAACATGGGCCCCCATCAGAGAGAGAGAACATCCGCGGATGGGGTGGGAGTGGGCAGGACTCGTCATATTTTCGTTCTGATGCAGTGGGGGCTGGGCGTGGCCAAAGGTTTCTGGGATTCACTTCATTTTAAGTGCCCTAGCTTTGGCTCCTGAAAAGGTGGGGTGCTGTGTTGGGCAGCCTTTTGTACATCTGGATCGATCATTTACAAAGGACATTAAAAAAAAAACCCATTTAACACAAGGCTCGGCGTCTGTCTTCACAATTCGCTTCAGAACGTCCACACCACCAGACTTAAAAGATAATTGCAGACAGACAAGATATCTTAGTATAAAAAGGTCTCCACTTTCGGGACGATTGCCTGGCGACTTCTAATGGCTTTACTTACATATTACAATCTAAGCTTTGGTATCAAACACGCAGATAAAAGCCAAAAAGGGTCTCACGCGCGATACTTCCACGAGAGTGGGCCACCACAGCCAATGAGAACATCTCCCGGCCCCCATTTCTATTGCTTCTCAGCCCCTCCATTTCTCTTGGCCAAAATCTCGCCCAGCCTTCGGGTCATTACCAGCTTCTCTCAGTGGGCCTGTGGCTTCTTCCTACGTCTTCCACTAGAGGGAGGATGGCACCGAGTCATTGGCAAAGCTTCAGGAGGCACGGTGGCCCCCTGCTGCTCCCTTGCTCCCCAGCAGCCCCCCAAACTCCAGTGGCTTTTGCTTGTATTTAAAAGAGCAAATTTTGGCATCAACATACTGTAAACATAGGTGTGAGAAAGCAGCCCTTTGTTATGATGGCCGAGCCAGGGGCAGATCCTGCCAGTGCTTCTTGCGTGGAGAAATCAATCTCGCCTCTTTTAGACCTCATTACAAAAAGCCAAGGGCTCATCAGGAGCCTCTGCAGTCACTTTAAAATGATGATTTTTTTAAAAAACACACAACTCTGATCTTTCAGATTTACTTCTAAAACTACCAGAATTGCTAAAAATTCTCCTTTTCTGCCATCAGTTGTGATAGCATAAGCTTTTAAAAATGATCTGTAAAATTGTAAGTCTTAGGAGCTCCTTGCCAGACCTAGATTGGGATTCGGTTTTTATTTTTTTCCACAGTTATTACCTTAATTGCTTCATTAAGAAAATGGCTTCTAAATTTTCTTCTCAAAGAGGCTCATTTATATTCTGCATGTTTCATTTGTACAAAGAAATGATTAGCAAAGGACAATTTCTTTTTGAATAGGAATAGTCCCAATTAAGTTTAAACTTTCACACTGAGAAATCCTTTGCCAGAGTGCATAGGTTACTGGTTAAGAAATACTGAACCACATCATAGATTTTTGTTATTTCTATGATTTAAAAAAATAAGACATAATGCCCTTGGGAAACTTAGCCAATGCAATCCCTGTAGGATTTCTTTCTTGGTTAAAGACTTCTTGAGCATCAATTTAATCAGCAGACCGGACTTAATCAAAAGCTCCTGGCACCGCCCCCACCCCACCCCCCAGCACTCCAGCCTGCAAAGGAGCTTCTTGGCCCCTCTCCTGTTCCTTGCTTTTCTGCCGCTGTCATTGAAGGAGACCTTCCAGGTTGGGCAAGGTCACCTCTTGACCTTGACTTGATCCTTCCAACTGCCCGTCCCGAAGCAGCCTCCCTCACCGAGGAGTCTAGCTGACCAGACCCTGTAATCATCCACTTGAATCAAGTAGTTGGTCCCTGGGCTGCAGAATAGGAAGCCGGGGGAAAACCCAGAGCTTTGTGGAGCTGGAAGAGATCTTTTCTAGTGAGAGGTTGCAATCTCTCATTTTGCTGAGAGGAAACATGGCCCCAGGGAAGCAAGAGTCATCACCCACGGGTGACCCAGATGTGGCAGAGGAAGGAAACAGAACGAGCTTGGAGCCATCATAGACTCGGAGCAGGAAGGGACCCCAGACAGCTCCTCACTTTCCAGGAGGTGAGGAGGAGAGCGCTGATCCCCAGTCCATAGGGCCCTCCCCTCTGGTCTTTTCAGCTCCAAGAAGGGAAATGAACAAGACCCCCCTTCAGTCCCCCACGTCCTCACTCTAGGGAATTACCAGGATACTTTGGATGGAGATGGAGCTTGCTCCAGGCAGTAAGTTAAAGGCCATTGTCTTCAGCTGTAGCACCTTGTAGATGAATTTCCTGAGGTGACCAGGAGAAAAGCTGGAACTGGGCAAGGCTGCAGGAGCTTTGCCTTAGGGTGCTTGATTCAGAGAGTTCTGATATACTGCAGCTCTTTGGCAACATAGGAGCAACTGAATTTAGCACCTGTCAGCCAGAATAATTAGTTACAACTGGAAGCTAACTGTGGGGGGCGCTTCCCTTCCTGCTCCTGCTCCCACAGATGTTCTCCCTGGGGCTGAGCCCCCTGGCTAGGGTGCTTCATTCCCTAGTTTCCTCAGAGCACTCTGCTCTGCAGTGTCTGCTTCTGCCTCAGTCTCCACTAGCAGGAGAAAACTGAGGGTGGGAGTCCCTCTTTCCGAAGACACAGCTGGCTAGTTACGGTTCTACCTTTCTCTGTGGGGTGATGAGCCGTTGATGTCCAATCTCACAGTTCTTTCCTTCAGTCATTCGATGCTTGGGGAGAGTGGACAGCCAATCTGGTCTCTGAGGAAAGGGAAGTGGCTAACTCAGAGCCCCACCAAAGGAAGGCTTCAACTTTGGAACCCCCAAAGCCTGCCTCAGCCAAGATTCTACCTTGCGTCATCCCTCTTCCAGGAGCAACTTTGCTTTATTGCTGTTTAAATCAGCTTGTAAATCAATCCAGAGAGACTTTTTTCGTCCCAGTTGTCTGTACAAGTAGGATGGAGCCCCAGTTCAGATCCGCATGGTTTCCGTTTGGCGCACATGCATAATGTTCACATGAATTGACTTTAACAGCCAAGAGGACACAGATTGCTGCCCTTGCTACTCCCTGCGCCCACACTAGCGCTCTCATCCCAACGTCTTACTTTCAGAAAATGAGCAGGGAACAACTTGATATGATTAGGAGAGGCCCCCCCCCCAATCCTTCTGGTCTGCAGGGAGGAGGTGGGAAGCAGCTCTTCTCCCAGGCTCTGGAGGGAAGGCAGGCTACCTTTTGGAACACCTTTCTTGGCAGGTAAGGGAGAGAGAAAGGAGTTTGCAGGGGACAGAAGCACCCTTCCAATGGGAGGCAGTAAGCTTGGGAAAAAAGGGCCAGCCTTGCTGTCAAACTCAGCATAATGTGGAACTAAGGCACAGATGGTGCCCCAATGAAGAAGTACAGAAGGGTGAGCCGGAAGATGCTGCCGGGCTTCTGGACCAGTTGCATGATGGTCTTCTCCCGGGAGGAAATGGGATGTCTGTGTCCGAGACATAGAGAGAGGACCACGAGACAGGCCCAGCATTGCCAGCTGTCCCCCAGACAGAAGGAGGTTGGAAAGCAGAGGGCCTCGGGCCCAAGGTCACCAGAAACAGCCTTGCTGCCTCAGAGGAGGCTCCCAGCAGGCTCCGCTCTAAGCTGTTTTCAGTGATTCCCGCTGTGAGACCCGAATCACATTCGACATCGACAGGGTTTTCCAAGACTTGAATATCTTACTGAAATGGACTTCCGAGGGAACCGTTATCACACACTTCCAGCACAGCGTAAAGAGGAAGCCGCCTTGGATGGTAAGAACATGGCCGCCGGGCCACATTTGCACATTTTGTATCACGTGCTGCTTAACTAGAAGCTGATCTTTATGGCTAATTGGTTCTACATTTGGAGTGCTTTCAGAAATTGCCTGAATATCCTTTACAAATATCACTTATTAGAAAGGAGGGAGGAGAGAAGGGAGAGAGGAAGGGAGGGATGGAGATAGAAAGAGCAAGATAGAGAGGCAGAGACACATAGAGAGACAGACAGAAAGAGATAGAGACAAAGACAAAGAAAGAGGGAGAAAGAAAAAAAGAGATAAAAAGAGGGAGAGGGAGAATGAGAGACAGAGACACACAGAGAGACAGACAGAGATAGAGAAAAAGAAAGAGGGAGAGAGAGAAAAAGAGATAGAGGGAGAGAGAGACAAAGAAACACAGAGAGACAAACAGAAAGATAGAGATAGAGGCAAAGACAAAGAAAGAGGGAGAGAGAAAAAAGATAGAAAGAGGGAGAGAGAGAATGAGACAGAGAGAGAGAGACAGAGAGGGACAGAAAGAGGAGACAGGAAGGGAGGGAGGGAGGGACAGAGATGGAGAGAAAGAGCAAGATAGAGAGACAAAGACACACAGAGAGATAGACAGAAAGAGGGAGAGAGAATGAAAGAGAGAATGAGAGACTGAGACACACACGTAGAGACAGACATAGAGATAGAGACAAAGAGACAGAAAGAGGGAGAGAAAGAATGAAAGAGAGACAGAGAGAGACAGAGAAAGAGAAGGAGAAAGGGATGGAGGGAGAGACAGAGTGACAGAGACAGAGACAGAGAGAAATAGAGAAAGAAAAGAAGGGAGAGAGACAGAGAGACAGAGAAAGACAGAAAGACACCGACAGAGACACAGAGACACAGAGAGAGAGAGCAAAACAGAGACAGAGAGAGAGGGAGATTATCCAAGGCCCACTAAGGGAAAAGCCAACTGTGTTAGAAAACTTATTAAAACTTTAAGCTAGAGAATACTTTTTATTTTTAAAAAATTCTCGGCCTTTACCCAGTGGCCCCCGGAGGGCAGCAGCCTCAGAGAGCCCCTTCTTTCCCTGGTGGCTGATAACACCGGGGTCTCGGCCTCCTCTGTGCAAGGAGCCGGGCGCTCTCTGCCCATCGTTCAAAGCCCGGGTTCTAAATCAGCTGGGTGCTGGCTGATCGTCTCCTTGGCGGTGGCGGCCCTGTGGTGGGGGGCTTTAATTCTCCTGCTTGGCCTGCTTCTTGCCCAGAATCTGGAGCAGCTTAGGGGACATGAAGTAAGGTCTTTCCAGGCTTCCATCGTTTCTCTCCAGATCTTCACCTGGGGCGGCAGCAACAGCAGTGTGCAGTCGGGACCACGTTAAAACAGGAAAAACGAAGAGAGACCAACGTTAGAAAGTGAGAGACAAGGTGGCTTAGTCACAGCTCCGGCCCTGAGGCACCCAAGGGCCCCCCACTACCCTGACACTGGGGGGGGGCAAGGACTGTGGCATCTTGCTGAGCTCCAGGCCTGAGGCGGGGAAGATCAGAGGTCAGTCCTGGCCCCAGCCCCTCGGCCAAGTCCCTCTGTCTGTGTCTAAGTGGCAGTAACAGCACCTACGTCCCAGGGCTGTTGTGGGAATCCAATGACACGGAGATGGAAGCTAGGGTACCAGCCCTGAAGGGTGCGGAGATGGGGCAAAGTAGCTGGCATTTCAGAACACGCCTGTAATACTTTTTTGGCAGCCAAGGAGACAAAACTAAGGCAGTCTCACCCAATCGGGACCCAAGAGGGTCTCCAAGCAGCCACATCTAAGAACAATGTTTCCTGAAAGAACAACCAGTCCAGTCTACCTTATTCTTTGTTTGTCAAGACCAAAGTCTCGGGAAAAGCCCATTCACATTCAGCCCAAAGCGGAGATTAAAGCTGGAACGGGAGCCAGTTTTCTCGGGAGCTGACATTTCTCTAAGATGTCAGTGGGAGGAAGTCAGGGGCAAGGCCATTCTTATTGCCCCAATCAAGTCTTCCTAGGCAAGCACACCAAGGGCCAAAGGGGTTCCAGAGCGGGGAGTCCCTAAGTATCTCCTGCCACACTTTGGAGGGAAGCCACATTCACAGGCCGCAGCCCTGGAACAAACCAGAGGCACCTCTGTTTGTGACTCAGACTTGGGGGTGGACAAGCCTCTGGTTCACACGGCCTTTCTCTGGCTGCCTCTCCCCATAAATTTGACCGGCAACTTGGCCCTTGTTAACACGCAGTCCTGGAGGGCAGCCGCTTTTGCCTTTCTTTGTATTCCCAGTGCCTCCCTCCAAAGGAGTGCTTGCTGAATGACTGGCTTTCCTGCACTCCCCTAATAAGCAAATGTCAGTATGCTAATATAAACTGAGGCAAAACAAACAGAATAAACAAGTCCAAGTCCAGACACATAACTAAGCAAAGACAGAACCAGCAACTGAGCCCAAGACTCCCAAGTTCCAGTCTTCCGGACCCCTACGTTGATGAGCAGGTGTGGAGAATGGAAAAGAAAGGTCAAAATTTGTCTTTGTATCTTCATTTATTCCATGGCAGTGACTCAACTCTGCTCCTATCTCCATCCAGAATGAACTGAACGTAGGGACCGGTCAGAAACAGTGAGTTCCAAAGGAGAAAAGATGAGTCTTTGAGTCTCTCTCTGATATGTGAAGGAAAGTGAAAAGGAAAGAAAAAAGGTAAGGTAAACATAACTTACTGCAGAATTCCAGAAAATATCAAGGAGAGAGAAGATGTTCTTAAAAGAATAATATAAAGGAATAGAAGAAGACAATAGAGTAGGGAAGACAAGAGACCTCTTCAAGAAATAAGAGATAGCAGGTCAAGTAAAAAGACACAAAATGGTAGGGATTAAACAAAAGTGGAAAGAAGGAAGAGGTGGCAAGAATACAACAAAGAAGTATACTAGAAAGATCTTTACACCACCAATAATCACAATGGTGTGATTACTGATCTAGAGTCAGATAGCCTAGAGGATAAAATCAAGTGGCTCTTAGGAAGCCTTGCTCACAATAAAGCTAGTGAAGGTGATGAGAGAACTCCACGTGAGCTATTTCAAATCCAGGACGATGCTGCTGCTCAAGCGCTGCACTCAATATGGCAGTATACTTGGAAAACTCAACAGTGGCCACTGGATTGAAAAAATCAGTTTATGTCTCAATGCTAAAGAAGGGCAATGTGAAGCCATGGTCAAGCCCTCAATTCACACACCAACAAGATTATCCTTAAGTTCTACAAATGAGGTTTCAGCAAAATGTGAAAGAACAATTACCCAAAAGCAGGCTGGGTTTGAAGAAGCGGAGGAACTAGCGACCGAATTGCTGATGTTCACTGGCTTAGTGGACAATGCAAGGGAATTCCAGCAAAACATCTGCTTCTGCATCATTGACTACATGAGGCACATCTGCAAGGAGATGGAGGGACCAGATTTGCTTCCCTGTCTCCTGAGGAGATTGCATGTGGGCCAAGAAGTAACATTTAGTTTAACATTTAGCCACATTTAGTTAGAACTGAACAGGAAACAACTGATTGATTTAAGGCTGGAAAGGGAATACAATAAGGCTGCAGGCTGATACTTTATTTATTTAACTTATGTGCCCAGTGAAACGCCAGAATTAAGGTCACCAGGAGAAATATCTTAAGGTAGGCAGATGATACCACTCTCATGGAAGAAAGTGAAGCGTAATTAAGACCTTTTTGAGGGTGAGAGCGCAAAAGCTGATTTGCTGTTAACATTAAAAAAAAAAACTAACTAAAATCTTTATAACCGATCCCATTACTTCCTGGCAAATAGAGAGAGAAGAAACAGAAGCAGTGTCAGATTTTATCAGATTATTTTGTCAGATTTTGTATTCTTGGGCTGATCACTGATGACTGAAGATGGTGGCTGCAACCATGAAATTAAAAGCCATGGAAGATCTGGATAGCACACTAAAAAGCACAGACAGCACAAAGATGACAAAAGTCTGTCCAGGGAAAACTGTGGTTTTTTCCCAGTAATAATACATGAGTGTGAGAGCTTGACTGAAAGGAAAACTGAGCATTGTAGAATTGACACTTTCAAATTGTGGTGCTGGGGAAGACATTTGAGAGTCCTTTAAACAGCAAGGAGATCAAATTAAAGAAGTTAATTCATGCTACCCACTGAAAGATCAAACACTGAAGCTGACACATAAAGATGTTGGCCACATGTTGAGAAGCTGAGACTCATGGGAAAAGACCCCAATATTGAGAATGATTGAAGGCAAAAGGAAAAAGGGATGGCAGCAGATAAAATGGATAGATAATATATGGAAACAATGAACGTGAACTTGGACAGACTTTGTGGGATGCTGGAGGATAGAATGGGGGCTATGTAAGGTCCATGAGGTCATGGAAAGAATAAACTGAACAACAATAACTGATAGGCTGCTGATCATATCAATCCTGCCAAACCACACATTTCCCTTGGAACTCAGGGAAGACCAGGTTAATTGTCTATGGAGTCAGCTGAGTTAAGCAAACCATAAAATTGTGACCAAAAGAATTATTTTTCTTTTGCCAAGTTGAGTAGCTCTTCCTAGTTCTGCTGAATAGCTGTATGTGACAAAAGTGGCCGACAAGAAGGCCTTTGGGGCTCAAGTTCTGAAGCTAAAATTTAACACAGAGATTAATTTGTGATCCTGACATCTTCTGAAAAGAAAGAAAATGACATAGTGGATAGAGTTGGTCTTAGAGTTAGGAGACATGGATTCAAGTCCTGTCCCCCACTCACTGGCTATGTGACCCCACATAATTCACTTAACCGTTCAGGGCCTTAGAGATTTTTAAGATGATGATCTGCATGGGCAGAAGGCGTTTCCCTAAGCCAATGAAATCACAAATTCAATCCCTATCATCTATCCCTGTGAAAAAAAAAAAAAACATAGGGATCTGAGATTCTCCCCCTCCTTTTTTTTTTTGTCAGTGATTAACCTGGGAAAGATTAGGGCACTTCTAGAGCTCCTAAGGAACTGATCGTTGGCAGCACAGAGACTGAGCCAACTTCAATTCCCTGTGAATCTTTTTTGGGGGGATTAAGTTATACAAGGGAAGATCTGGCCCTATATGACTGAAATCAGGGAGAGCTGATCTGTCCTGAAAGCAGAAAGGGCAAGTCCTTTTATCCATTGAATCTCTCCAGGAACATAAATTGGAAGACATTTTTTTTCCCGAATACCAGGAATGGCTGAGCTGGTCCAACCCCAGGAAACCCAAGAGTAAGGGCAGCTCTGTGCAAAAGTCCCGTGTGTCATTGTCACTGTTGCTGAAGGAAACTCTGCTGAGCAGTTTCCCGTACTAAACAAAACATCAGTTTGAGCTTGTACTCAGGACGTGGCAAGTCCTTAAGCCCACAGTCACGGACTTGGTCAGCCATAGTCTTGCTTTCATTTATTTGATGACCTCCCAGCTCCACCCCCAACATGGACATCAAACAGCAGGTGCCAAATACTTACAGAAACAGAGGAAAAGGGTATCAACACACATTGCAAAGACGCTGAAGAATCCATGGGCAATGAGGTAAGACCCGAAAATTGTCACCTGAAAGCAGCCAGAGCAGAGCAGAAAATGAGTCACCAAGAGTGGCCCAAGCAGCAGGTGGGAAAGGTTCAAAATCCTCTGTATCCAGATGGAATCCTTGGAAGTAGGCCATCAATGCTTTCCATTCATTCATTCATTGAGGTCCCGGCTCTGGCAGCTACGCAGAGTCTATTCTGATTCCCCTCACTTGTTATTGACCTCCTTATTGTGTGCGTGTAAGTGTGTGCAAAATGTCTGTTTTATATAATTAAATATGTCATTTACCTCCGCTCTACTAGAATGGAATCCCTTTGAGGGCAAAGCCCATTTCATCTCTGTTTCTGACACCCAGGAGACGATGAATAAATGAATGAATTCAGCACATGAACTTTGGGGTGACTGGGATCTCAGAAGTTCTAGCAAGTCATTGATTCAAAGGACATTCAGAGGTGATTAGTCCCTCCCTCTTGTGTCATCCTCACACAAGTTTGGCCAAGAGATGGAGGAAGCAAAGGTTCTCTCCCCATCCCAAGCACTTCATCAAACTGAAGCCCACAAGCCAAAGAGACATCCTTAGTCAAGGTGACCCAGAGAGGAAGGCTCCAGTGACAATGGGAGCTCTGAAGCCAAGCCCTTCCCAGGGCCCCACCCTGCCTCCCATTCCAAAAAGCCCCCCAGTGGGACAAGGATGCAGCCCTTCCTTACCAGCAGAGGAATCCAGTAATAATTCAGTGTCGGCGCTGAGAACGGGAGTCTTTTTGTGAAGAATAAAAAGCCCAGGATGCCTGGTAAAAGAGCAGGGGGGTCATTATTCATGGGGATGTGGCTTTTTAAAGCTCCGTGGCTCCCCAAAGCACTTCCTGCCCCTTCTCTGGAGATGACTTACCTATGCCAGCAGAAATAAGCAGCTTCCCCGTCCATAACGTGAACTCTGTTAC
Organism: Myrmecobius fasciatus; assembly: GCA_023553655.1. NCBI lineage: Eukaryota > Metazoa > Chordata > Mammalia > Dasyuromorphia > Myrmecobiidae > Myrmecobius > Myrmecobius fasciatus. The sequence continues at coordinate 205,346 of JAJPUD010000405.1, forward strand.
TTTGTCCAACACAGCAACCCTGCGTGACACAGAAGGGAGAAAAGCCCCCTCAGACACCCCATTCCTTGTGGGGCTTGCATTTATGCAGGATCTTTGGGGTTCCCAGAGGGCAGGGGGGATCTATGGGAACCCAGCTCCGTGCTTCTTGCCTAATGTTTGGTCTGACAGAAGATGGGGCCCAGAGATGGAGCTGGATGATCTTAATGCCTTAAACAGAAGATGGCCCTGCAGAACCATTCAGGACTGTGCTGGTGCCGTATTTTCCCAGCGAGAATTCGTCTACTGGGAAGATGATGGGACTTAAGGATGTCTGATGGCTGGAGCACTCACTCTTTCCCTTTGGCCCATCTAGACCTTCCCAGCCACCTGGCATTTTCTTCCCCCCTTCCTTAATTACCAACATCTATCATTTACAGTTTGTTTTTTTTCTTCTTCAGGCTTTTTTTTTATATAAACCTTTTTATTTACAAAACATATGAGTGATTTTTCTACATTGACCTTTGCAAAAACTTTTTTTCCCAAGCTTTTCCCCTCCTTCCCCCGACCTCCCACCCCTAGATGACAGGTAATCTAATACATGCTATATCATTTACAGTTTGATGCAGATGATTTCATGGTACCGGCAGCCAAAGCAGGAATAAATGGGGGAAATGAGGCAACTGGACAGAATAACCAAATGGTAAACAAATCCTAAGGAAAGAACTGGCATAGGACTGAAGGAAAAGCCAGACATTTAACTCTGCTTTCTGCCATGGCTGTCAACACTGGGGCTTTAAACAGTGCTTTTATTTGAGTCTTCCTTGATCTTCATTCGCTCTGGATACTTTGGTCCAATGTTATTTTGATGTATAATGTAGTTGTTGTGTATATTGTTTTCTTGGCTCTCCCGACTTTACTCTGCAGATATTAGTTCGTGTAACTGTTTTTCGGGCTTCAGTATACACATCAGTTCTTATAACCCAGGAATATATCGTTATGTTCACGTACCACAATTTATTCATACATTCCCAATTTACTTTGTACCTATTTCTTAGCTATCACAAAAAGTGCTGCTCTAACTATTTTGGAGCTTGTGGGGCCTTTTTTCTTCTCAATAGTCTCCTTGGGGCATAAGCCCCCAATGGAGTCTCTGGTTCAAAAGGCATGGATATTTTGGTCACTTTATTTGCCTAATTCCAAATTGCTTTCCAAAATAACTATCCTACTTCCCAGCCCTATCAGCAATACTTGTGGAACTATCTTTCCACAGTCCTGCAACAATGATCGTTTCCATGCTTTTGTCATTTTTACCAACTTGCAAATCTCAAGGTTAAGCCTCAGAGTTATATTTATTTACATTCTCATATCAGTGACTCGGAGTATTTTTTCATGTGGTTGGAAAAATTTTACAATTCTTTTGAGAAACATTTGTTCATTTCCTTTGACTCTTAATCTGTTAAAAATGGATATTTTATGTGTGTATGTATATATATGGTTTCTAGATCTTGTTACAAAACCTTTATGAGATAAATCTGATACAAAGCATCATTCCATCCCCATTTGACACTTCCCTTGTTACCCATATGTATTAATGTCTTTGGTGCAGAAGCTTTTCAGTTTCAGGTATTTAGTGTTACCTATTTTATTTTTTGTAAGTGCTTTTATCTCTTGCTTAGTTAATACGTCTCTTACCAATAGCCATAAGAGGAATATGATCTTTCTCTCTTTTTTCTCTACAGTGTGATCTTTAATATTAAGATCATGGGTCCATTTAAAATCTATTATGAAGTATGGGGCAAAGTGTTGGTCTATGTCTAATTTCTGCCAGACTGCATTCCAGTTTTCCCATCTTTTTTTTTTATCATATAGGGAGTTTTTTCCCGAAGCAATTTATGATCCAACACTGAAATATTGGATTCTATTGTTTTGTTTCCTTTTAATCTCCTGGTCTGATCTGTTTCATAGGTCTATTTATTATGTAACCAATACCAAATGGTTTGACAACTGCTTCTCTGAAATACGGTTTAAGGTGTGGCAATGCTATTGTCCCTTTGTTCTTCTTTTCATCATTTCCCTTAATGTTCTTGATCTTTTGTTTTGTCAATCGAATTTTGCTGATATTTTATCAAATTCTATAAAATATCATCTTGTTAATTTCATTGGCATGACATTGAAAATTTAAATTAATTTTGAGCATTTGTAATTTTTATTAAATCAGTACAACCTAGCCATGAACATGGAACATTCCTTCATTTATTTAGGTTGTTCTTTTATTTCTTGGAGCACTTTATAATTGAATCTACCTAAGTCTTTTGTATGCTTTGGGAGATTTATCCCTGGAAATTTTATGCATTTTCTAGTTTTTTTTCTTTTGGAATAGGACTTTTATTACTGCTTTTTTGCTTTTGTTATTATTATGTAGAAAGGCTCTTGTTTTTTGAATATTTATTTTGTAGCCTGCTACTTTGATGAAGTTATTCTCTCAATTAGAATCCTGAACCCCTAGGATTTTCCAAATAAATCATCATGTTATCAGCAAATAGGGGTAACTTTACTTTTCTCTTCACATATTTTTATTTCTTTAATCTCTTTCTCTTTTCTTATTTACTCTTGCCAGGATTTCTAGAATTATATTAATTAATAGTAAGGAGAGTGTGCATCCTTACTTTATTCCTGTAGTTATTGGAAAAGGTTCTATTGTAATATTATTATCTATGAAATTTGATTTTGGTCTTAGATATATGCTTTTTATAACATTTTTAAAGATAGTCCTCTATGCCTATACTTTGCAGGGCTTTTAGCATAAAAAAATGTTGTACTTTGTCAAAAATATATCTATTGAGGTGATTTTGGTTTTAGAAGTTTAGGTGTTTTATATGATTATGCTTTGCATTCATAATCTAAATCCCACTTGATCATAATGAATGATTTCTTGAATAACTCACAGTCTATTTAATAGGATTTTGTCATTTAAAATTGATTATTAATGATAATGGCCTATACGTTTCTTTCCTTTTTAAAATCTTTCCCAAGCTTATTTTTTATTAAGTACTTTTATTTTATTTTTTATTTTTTTCCTTTTTTAAATTAAACATTTTATTTTTTTATTTTCAAAACATATGCCCGGATAATTTTTCAACAGTGACCCTTGCAAAACCTTGTGTTTCAATTTTCCCCCTTTACCTCAATTACCTCCCTTAGATGGCAAGCAATTCAGTATATGTTAAACATGGTAAAAATATATGTTAAATCCAATGTATGCATACTTATTTATACAATTATCTTGCTGTACTAGAAAGATCAGATTGAAAAGGAAAAAAATGAGAAAGAAAATAAAATGCAAGCAAACAACAACAAAAAGTAAAAATGCTATGTTGTGATCCCCACTCAGTTCCCACAGTCCTCTCTCTGGGTGCAGATGGCTCTCTTCATCACAAGATCATTGGAAGTGGTCTGAATCATCTCATTGTTGAAAAGAGCCAACACCTGTCAGAATTGATCATCATATAATCTTGTTGTTGCTGCATATGATGATCTCCTGGTTCTGCTCATTTCACTCAGCATCAGTTCATATAAGTCTCTCCAGGTCTCTCTAAAATCATTCTCCTGATCATTTCTTATAAAACAATAATATTCCATAACATTCATATACCATAACTTATCCAACCATTTTGGGCATCCACTCAGTTTCCAGTTTCTTGCCACTACATTCAACATTCAAAGGTTCTGATAAAGGCCTCATTTCTAAAATATATAGAGAATTGTCTCATATTTATAAGAATTCAAGTTAGTCTCCAATCAATAAACAGACATTTTTATGATATGAACAGACATTTTTCAGATGAAGAAATTAAAATGATTTCTAGTCATATGAAAAGTTGCTCCAAATCACTATTGATCAGAGAAATGCAAATGAAGACAACTCTGAGGTACCACTACACACCTGTCAGATTGGCTAAGATGACAGGAAAAGATAATGACGAATGTTGAAGAGGATGTGGGAAAACTGGGACACTGATACATTGTTGGTGGAACTGTGAACGGATCCAACCATTGTGGAGAGCAATTTGGAGCTATGCTCAAAAAGTTGTCAAACTGTGCATACCCTTTGACCCAGCAGTGTTTCTACTGGGCCTATATCCCAAAGAGATCTTAGAGGAGGGAAAGGGCCCCACATGTGCAAGAAGGTTTGTGGCAGCCCTTTTTGTAGTGGCTAGAAACTGGAAACTGAAGGGATGCCCATCCATTGGAGAATGGCTGAATAAATTATGGTATATGAATGTTATGGAATATTACTGTTTTGTAAGAAACGACCAGAAGGATGATTTCAGAGAGGCCTGGAGAGACTTGCATCTGCTCATGATGAGTGAAACGAGCAGAACCAGAAGATCATTATACACGGCAACAAGAACACTATATGATGATCAATTCTGATGGACATGGCTCTCTTCAACGATGAGACGATTCAGGTCAGTTCCAATTATCCTGTGATGAAGAGAGACATGTACACCTAGAGAAAGGACTGTGGGAACTGAGTGTGGACCACAACATAACATTCTCAGTCTTTTTGTTGTTGTTTGTTTGCATTTTCTTTTCTTCGTCACTTTCTTTTTTGGTGTGATTTGATTTTTCTTATACAGCAAGATAATTGTATAAATATGTTGGATTTAACACATATTTCTACCATGTTTAATGTTTAAAAAGAAACAAAACCCCCAAAACAAAAAAAAAGATACTAACTGTGTGATTCTGGGCTCTCTGAGACTTAGTCATAAAATGGAGATAATAATGGCACTTTTTATAATTATTGTGAAGAGCAACTGAGACAGTGTAAATACAATCTATGCAAACTTTCTAAAACTCTCTAAAAGCTAGTGGCTCTTGCATTCAATACCTAGAAAATACATACAAAGTAAATATAAAGGAATATAGGGAGAAGGAATTAATAAGTGGGGAGATCTGGGAAGGCATTGTCAGAGAGGAGAGTTGAGGTAAGGCATTCTCTGCAAGATTAAAACTTGTCATCTATACACACATCTATACACAAATGATATTAGGTAGTACACATATGTGTGTTGATATAAACAGAAAATAATTGGATAAATCACACTGAAAGAAGCAGGACAGATTGGAGACCATTCGTCCAGCTCTTTCATTTCACAATGAGAAACTGTGTTCAGAGAGATGGTTTTCCCAAGGTTCTGGAACTAGTGAGTAGCTGGGCTGGTAGTGTTCTTCCTTCATTCTTGAAGAGCAACAGTGACTTCAGAAGGGCGGTGTCTTGACGTGCAGGTGAATTGGATTTAAGTGAGACAGGAATGGACAAATTCATCAGCCATCAGCCTCACTCTCTCTTCCAGAATTATGGGAATCCAGAGGCAGGACTTAAATCAAGATGACAGGCAAGGGCCCCAGATGTGGTGGGAGACCTTGGCCTTTTTAAATCTCTCCCAGGTTTCAATCTGTCTGAGGCAACACCCTTTCAGTGATTAAGGGATAGGAATAACTGATGGTCTGGTTTGCTTTCATAAAAGAATCATTTTGGGAAGGGGAGAACCAGAGTTTTTGGTCAGAACAGAAACAATTGCTATTTACTCTCACTCTGAACCATCAAAACCCAAAAAGTGGGCCTTCAGCCAAGACCCAAGCCAATCAGTGAGAGCTAGTGATAGTGGCTCCCTTTGAATCCCAATACATTTTTATCAGACCCTGTTTTCTAGGCTCTGTTTCAAGAAATCATGAATGAGAACTATATGGTGGTGGTCGGAATGATGGTGAAGGCAAGAGATGCTGCAATAGAACTTGAGAGCTAATTCTATAAGATAGGGACATTAGGAAAGGTTAAAGATTATTTCCAAGGTTTCTACCATGGACAATGGCTTGCCTGGTGATATCACAGACAGAAAGAGAGGAAAATCATAAGGGATATGTTATGTTTGGTGCGCTCATGAGACATCTAGATGGCAGAGTCCTAGAGGCAAGGTCAATAGCATGGCAGGATTAAGAGTCAAGAAAATCTGAGTTAAAATCCTGCCTCAGATACTTCTTAGCTGTGTGATTCTGAGCAAGTCACATAACCTCTCAGCCTTAACTTTTCCCACCTATAAAATGGGAATAACCAGGGTACCTACCTCCCAGAGCCATTATGAGGATCAAATGAGATAACCTTTGTAAAATACTATGTAAACCTTAAACCATGGAAATGTTAGGATGCTGCATACAGGAATGGTGTCGCCAGAGAGAGAAATTTAAGAGCAGAACCTTCTCTAGGGTCTCCTGGAGCCTCTTACATAAGTCTTTGGTGACTGGCTGACTGGATGTTTCTGTTAGCGGATGACAATCAGTCCAGCAGGAAGCACTTTCCAGTGGCCGGCCATCATGCTAAGTCTCGGAGGTTCAGAAGAAGACCCAAATGGTGCATGCCCACAGCTGGCTTACAATTTGGTGGGGGAGACATGCAAGTAATTAGGTACATTCAGAGTAGATGGAAGGCAATCTCCTAGGGGAACCACACCTGGCCAGTGAGAAAGCTGCTGCGGTCCCAGTGATCAGAACATAGTAGGTACTTTAAAAATACCTATTCCTTGACCGACCGAAAGGAGACCGCTAGCATCCAGTGTGACTACTGACCTCACCACATTTCTCATCACGAGCATGAAAGCATCTTTGGCTGCAGCACAGAAGTTTTCTCCATAGATGGCAATCTGCAGAAAACAAACAAAGAAAACATAAATGAGGGGATATTCCGGAGTCGGAACAAGCCCCTCCTAAGAGCAGAGAAGAGACTGAGAAGAAGAAAATCTCCCCAGCAGCAGTACCCACCTCCCCTGCTTCCTTCTTGGTGGGGATTAGGGGTGGGGGACATCCTGGAACAACCCAATGGGTGCCCCTGACGTTGGCTGGCAATTCTGCCGGTACTCTGTGCAGTTCACAGATAGAAATCCAGAGGAAGGCTTTCTAGCTCTCTTTGTGCTAGCCCGCCTTTGGCAGTTGGGTGGGGTGACTTAAGTCCTTTTCAAATTATGTGGTTAAAACAGAAAACCAAATACATGGGAAAACAAGGAAATTTAAATGTTTTTTAAAATAACCAAGTTTATGGAGCTCAGATTGAAAGATTTTGCTCTGGGGCAGCTAGATGGCACAGTGGATAGAGCACTGGCTCTGCAGTCAAAACAGCCTGAGTTCAAATCTGACCTCAGCCACCTAACACTTCCTAGCTGTGTGAGCCCCAGGAAGTCACTTAACCCCAGTTGCTTGCAGAAATAAATAAAGAAATAAGGCTCTGCCTTAGAATTAGGCTCAGAAGCTTTGAAGAGCTGGAGGTCAGTAGGGCACCTCATCTAAGGGCAGACACTGAGGCTGAAACCTGCCTCACCCAAAGAGCAGAACCAGAGTTTGGAAGTGAATTCTGCCACTTTTAAACCTGTTTTTCCTCAACTAATTCACTTGACAGCTCTAAGCCTTCATTGCCTCATTTTTAAATTAATGTGGCTGATGAGATGCCCTTTAAGGCTCTCCCCAGCTCCAACTTGATTGGCTTCAGACCTCTCTGATCTCAGTTTCCTCATCTGTTCAATGAAGGTCTTAGGCTATTTCCCCTTGGAGAATTCTTGCACATCCCAATCCATAAACTATGAACATGCTTTAAGCCACACTCTCATCAAATGGAAAACTACAAGGAAAAGTAGATCTGTCATCAAAATGAGGTCTGAAACTGTTTGAATCTCGAAGATACTGTTTTTATCTATAATTGTACTTTTAATAATATTTCCATTTGTAATTATGCCGTCACTGCTGGTTCAACAGGTACAGCACCGGACCGGGAAGCAGGAAGGCTAGCTCAAATCCACCCTCAGACACTTCCGAGCTTTGTGACCTTGGAAAGCACTTAACCTCTTTCTGCCTCAGTTTCCCCAAGTGTAAAATGGAGATAATAACAGTATCTACCCCACAAGGTTGTTGTGAGGATCAAGAGAGATAATATTTGTAGAATCACTTACACAGTGACTGACACTGCATTGTAGATGTTTAATAAATGCTCACTCCCTTCCATTCTGGTCCTAAAGGAAAAAATGCTGCCTTTCAGTTCGAATTCAATGAAAAGATGCTTATTTTCCCATCGCAAATCACAGATCTTCAAAAATCTCTCCAGGGAAAATGGTTGCCAGATTAAGAGGCCCAGCTCTAGGGAAGCAGGTCTGTGGGCTATTCACTTCTGCTTCTGGGGAGCTGAAAGTCCCAGAGAATTTTACCAGCTTCCATGAGCTAATTGTTTTATATATACATATATGTATATATATATATATATGTATATGTATGTATATATATGTATATGTATGTGTATGTGTATATGTATACATACATATTCTAATGTGTATAACCAGGTCAAGAAAACATAAACTGTCCATTTTGGCACAAATGAAAATGCCGCAATGGATAATAATCCTGCTATCTGAAGAATGAATTGAATTAATCAATTAATTAAGAATTATTTATTAATTTAATTCAATTAAATCGAGAAATCCTTGACTCTTGTGGGACATTCTTAAACCCCAGGCTCCCCATGGGCCTAACGGCGACAGCACTAATGGAGCTCCGCGCCAGCCAGAAGCCACTGTCCACGTGGCTCTAGCCTGGCAACTATGGAGCCCCACACGGCGCAAATCCAACCACCTACCATTATGTAGGCATTTCTGTTTATAAACTTGAGGAATTTTTCCAAACACCAGAAGCAGCACTTGAGGCAGCAGAGAAGGAACTTGGCAAAGGAACGTTCAGACCCTGTGGGAAGGCAAAACCAAAATCCATGAGCGGCCCGTAGCCAAATCCTGGGAATTTACAGCCTCAGTCGAAGCCAGGAATGGAAGATGAGGATGTCAAGGAGAGTCCATCACTAAGTAAATCTTTTTTGTTTTTATTGAAAAGAGAGTAGCAGGCCTTTGAGCCAGGAGAATTTGGGTTCAAATGCTACTTTTTCTTTCTTAAGTACCATGCCTTAAACTAAAACCAATTTGCTTCTCATTGGCCACCAACAGGTCCTAGGTCAAACCCCATTTGGTCATTATTTGGGTCCTGATTGACTGAGAGCCAATGTAAATAGCAGTCATTTCCGCTTTGACCAGAAACCGGGAGGATCTTCCCTTCCCAGATTCATTTATTTATTCAGATTTTTTTGGACTAGGTGAAAGAGGAGATTCTTTGTCTCAATTGCTACCTAATCTTAATCACTGAATGGTGATACAGCCTCAGTCAAACTGAGATCCCTTGAAGACCTGAGCTTAAAAAGTCCAAGGTCTCCCATTTCATCCAAGGCCATCTCCAGGCATCTTGATCTGAATCTTGCCACTGGATCTGGATGGTTCTGGAGGGGAAAGTGAGGTGGGTGACCTTGCACAGCCCTCCCTCACTTAAATCCAATTCACCACCTCCCTGATATCATGGCCTTCTTTGAGAACAAAGCACAAAACAACAAGTTTAAGCCTCCTGCTGCTAAGAAGATACCCATTTGCACTGGCAGAGGTAATTTTCTATGCCAATAAAAGTGCATGTTCAGTCACCGGTCCCGTCGACCACCTGTTTCCTAACAATGGTGACTCACAAAATGGTCACAAAACACAAAATGGGTCTCTTTTGACTCCATCTCCCTTCCATTTCTGCAATGATGGGAGAACAGACTGATAGAAAAGAAGGAGAGAGGTTCAAGAATCTTATAACTCAAACTACTCAAATATTCATTTTGCTTTGGAGACTCTGACCTTGGGCTAATGACCAACAGGTAGAAAGAGCACAGGAGGAAGGGGCCACATTTAGAGCGGCATTTTTGTTAAATGGGAAATCAGAAAATCGGCATATTTAAAGAAAACCCAACATCTTGCGAAATGGAAGGGCGGCTCTCAGGTTCACTCCAGAAAGCTCAATAAGGGAGTGGGAAAAATCGGTTTCATCATGCAGCCAAAGATGCCAAGAAACAATTTTGGGATTATTTGATGAACTTGCTTTGTGAGCGCAAAGAGAAGATAAATGGTTTTTGTCTTTAGAAATATTATTTGTCCTACAGAATACCTTTGGAGGGGAGCAGAAAGAGAGAAGAGGTACTGTGCTAGGTGGGGAATGTGAATGAACAGAGGAGAAATCTCCTGCCCTCAAAGAGCTTGCAATCTCTTTGGCTAGACCAGCATATTCAGATTAATAAACATAAACTATAGAGGAAATTATACACAATGAAGCTGAGAATGAGAATGGGAGTTTCAGTGAGGGCAGAGACTGGGGTTGCTTTTAAAGGCATATAAGAGAGGGAGAAGAAACATTCAAAAAAGATATGAGAAATATGAAAGAGAGAGTCAATGAAAAAAGGACAAAAATTGACCGAAGAAAACAACTCCTTCAAAATACTATTGGCCAAATGTAAAAGAAAATCCACAGAAGAAAACACCTTAGAAAGTAGAATTAATCAAATGGGAAAAGAGATACAAAAGTTAACTGAAGAAAACCACACATTAAAATGAGTTAATGAATGGATGAGAGATTAAGAATTAGTCAAACTAAAAAGAATGGAAAATGGAAGAAAATATAAAATACCTCACTTTTGAAAAACAGCTGACATGGAAAATGGATTCAGGAGAGACAATTGAAAAATTTACCTGAAGGCCATGACCCCCCCCCCCAAAAAAAAAGAGCCTGGATAGCACTTTTGAAGATATCATCAAGGAAAACTGCCCTGATATACTAGAACCACAGGGCAAAATAGTCATTGAAAGAATCCATCAATCACCTCCAGAAAGATCTCACAAGGAAAACCTCAAGAAACATTTTCATAAACTCCAAAATAATAATTACAAGAAAAAAATATTGCAGGCTGCCAAAAAATTCAATATCAAAGAGCCACAGTCAGGATTACCCAGGATGTTGCAGGACAGGAGGGCCTGAAATGCCATATTCCAGAAGGCAAAGGACCTGAGGTTACAACCATGTCTAACTACCCAGAGACACTAAGTATCATCTTTCAGGGGAGGAGATGGATCTCAATCCAATGTGGAAGTCAGTCACTTCCTCAGATAGGAAATGGACTCAAAGATGTTCATTCTGATACTAAGTTTAACCATCACCATAATAAGAATTAGAGATATTGAAGATGCCACCTCATTCACCAAATGCTGGATCTCCCTCTGAAGGAGAGAACTATGGCAGTAAAGGGCCCTTCCATTTTACTTGCTAACTTGCAAAACATGATGCTAGAGAATGATGATGGCCTGGAATTGGCAGTGCTGCCTCAGAAAACAAAAAAGTTTTATTTAGGAGAAAATGTCTGCAGGGATCTTTTTTCCTCTTTACTTTTTAATTAATACATATTCCTGGAATAAAACAAGCTGCACTATACCATAGGACAATAAAGAAGGTGATTGTAGATAAAATTGCAGATCTACTAAGCATTACTTGCTATTTCTTTCAAATATACAACAAAATTATGTAAATTTTCTTTTTTTAACCCTTTTCCTACCCTATCATAGAGATAGCTGCCATTACACACACACACACACACACACACACACACACACACACACAGGAGGCAGAAGAAATTTCAAGACCAAGTATAATCAGAAAGAGAAATGAGAGTCATTCATTGAATCAAGAATTAGATGGACAGTCCGCACCCATAACTTTGCTGTCCCCAAGGAAAAGAAAAAGAGCTAAGTCTGAAGCAAATGGATGTTCATCCTCTATGGAGAATTTGTGGAAACCAGTCTAAGAAGTTAGCTATCAATTTACATCAGTCTAGTGTGCCCAAGGACTAAGGACGTTGGGATGATATGGAAACTGCTTTGATTTTGGGAGTGGCTGAGGGCTCATGGAGCCCTTTCCTCACAACTTCTGTATAAGCCATGTAATGCAGATGGCCCCACATCTACAGACCTGAGCTGTCTACCCTGATTATCTTCGACTCCACTTATGCAATGAAAAAGGCCATTTCTGTTCCTATTTGTAAATAAAATATTTTAATAGGTGTTTAAACTGTCCTTAGGAGCCTGGGAACTTCTTGAGAGAAAGACTATCTTAACACAGTGCCTGGCTCATGGTAAATGTTTATTTATTAAGGCTCATGTGTTATACACAATGTGTCTCTATATCTATATTGCATGATACACACATATGTCTGTATAATATTGCAATAATGCAGTAGGAGCTTCAGGGTTGGAAAAGATGTTACCCATATTAACAAGATCAATGAGTCATTGGTATTTTCAATATTTAAGTATATGTGATCAAAGAAAAATAGTATTTTTATTTTTAAATAAATCCACTCTTTTAAAATTTATTATTATTATTATTAAAAATGACTACTCCCATACACAACTCTTTCTATGGATTTCCCCCTACCCCTGCCATATTATTGAGGTTTACACAGTTGATTTTCTTTCCTTAAAAGATATTAAAAGTAGTTGCCCAAGTGTTATTTCTATTGTTAACGTGCCAGAGAATTATAGAATTCTAATTGGAATCAATCGATCAAGGACTGAAAGAATTCTAGGGACCATGGAGTTCTTTCTATTGTTAAGAAGTCATATTATCAGAGATTTAGAGCAGGGAATCAATCAACAGGCATTTGTCAAGAGCTTAAAGGACTTTAGAGCCCATTAATTCCAGCTTTTTAGAAATAAAACTGAGGCTCAGAGAGTTTGTTACTTGCCTGTTGTCAAAGAACTAGAGCCAGAGGTATGACCCTGCCTCCCAGGTGACCATTCTGTCCACTCTAAGCCGATGACCATTGTGCAGCATTGTATTTCTTTTTCTTTTCCTTTTTAAAGTTTTACTTACACCTTTTGCTTTATCTTTCTTAACCCTTTCCCAATATCCTTCCAACACTGAGTCACCACTTCTAAGAAAGAATAATAACTAACTAAAACCCAGGGGGCACAATAATCACATCTGACTGTAATGGGTTAGCACCCTTAGCACCCCACCTCTCTCCTGAGAGGAGGGAAATGTTTCTTCACTCATTGTGAAGGTCCTTGCATGAGGCTAAGCTTTTGGTGCTGTGCAAGTTCCTAAGCTGGGCCTGTTGGCTTCTGTGTCATTGGGTTTTCATAGATTGCTGTTGAACTTAGCCACTCTGCTGGAAGTTCCTGCTGGTTCAGAGGGATTGAGGTGCTGGCTGCCCCTTAATTTTGACTGCCTCAAAGTTGTGCATCCTCCCCCTTTTTTAGGTGATAAAAGTACTGTTAGTTAATAAAAATTTATTAATTAAATTAATTAACTATGTGCCAGAAACTGGGAATATAATGAAGACTAAAGGTAGTCCCTACTGTCAAATAAGCTGACTGTCTTCCCATATTTCTGAATTTGTACTTTGGTATCTCAGTATTTTATCAGAGTTTGCCATCCCATAGTTGGCATCATCAGGGCAGAATAGATCTTATCCTTTATAATTGACAAGCTTAACTGGAGAGTTTGCCCCACTAGAAATCTTGTGTTCTTAGCTAGAAATGCTAGCTATCATTATTATTAGCATCAAAATCATTTATTTCTCAGTAATTAACTCTGGTAGCTCCCTTTTGCCTATAAGCTCAAATATAAATTCCCCTCTTTGACTTTTAAAGCCTTTTACAACTTGACTTCAATCTACCTTTATAGCCTAATTGCACATTACTCTCTTTCCCATGATTTATGGCCCAGCTAAATTAGCCTTAGGAAAATGAGCAAACAAAATTAAACCAATCACAAAGAGTTATTATGGTGACAGAGAAACTTAAGATACAAATTCAGAAGAAAATAATGACTTGGAAACATTTACAAGCAAAGCTGTAAAGGAAAATACATATTAGACACAAGTTAAACAAGAATTCCTAAAAGAATTAAAGAGGGGAATTTATATTTGAGCTTATAGGCAAAAGGGAGCTACCAGAGTTAATTACTGAGAAATAAATGATTTTGATGCTAATAATAATGATAGCTAGCATTTCTAGCTAAGAACACAAGATTTATAGGGGGCAGACTGTTCAGTTAAGTTTGCCAATTATTTTATTTTTAAAATATAACATTGCTAGAGGAAAAGTTGGGATAAGAAATGAAAGCTATGCAAGAAAACTAGGAAAAGAAAATATTCAGCTGGCAAAAGAGATGTAAAACAATACTGAAAAATATAACTCTTGGCCAGGTGGAAGCTAAAGATTCTATAAGATTCTATGAGATATCATGAAATAACAAAATTAAGTTGAAGAATTGTGTAAAAAAATGAAATATTTCAAAACAACTGATGTGAAAACCTAATGGGAAAAATAACTTATCTGGAAAATAGAAAAAAGAGATATTTTAAGAATCATTAAATTACCTGAAAAGACTGAACAAAAAAAGTCTATATATCATATTATAAGGAATTACAAAAGAAACATGAGAAGAGATCAATATAGAAAGTAAAAGAATCCACTAGTCACCTAATTAAAGAGGTCCAAAATGAAAACTCTCAGGAATATCACACCCCAGATTCAGAACTCCTAGGTCAAAAAGAAAATACAAGTCACCAGAAAGAAAGAATTCATGTAGAAAGATTTCAAGTACTGTGGAGTCACAGTCAGGATCACACAGATTTAGCAACTCACACTACAAAGGAATGGAGGGTTTAGAATATGATATTCCCAAATGACAAAAAGCTAGGATTACAACCAAGAATAAACTACCCAGAAAAACTGAGTTTAATCCTGAGAGGTATGGTAGAGAATGAACATTTAATGAAACAGAGAGTTTTCAAGTATTCCCTATGAAAAAACTTTGGCATCCAAACGTAAAAACTCTGACATTTAAATATAAAACTCAAGAGAAACATAAAAAGGTAAACATAAAAGAACAATCATAAGGGTCTAAACAAGACTGACATTGTATGGGAAGATGATACATGTAAGACCTCAGAATTTAATCATCAATGGGGGTCTTAAAAGAAGTCTACTACGACAGAGTGTCTGGCTGTGATTCTATTGGGTTGGGATCATCTCAAAGAATGAAAGGATGAGAAAAAGGGATGTACTAGGAGAAGGGGAAGGAAGAAAAAAATGGGAGAAATTTTCTCACATAAATGGGGCACAGAAAAAAGAGCTTATATAGCAGATGGGAAGATAGGGTAAACTGAGAAGCATGTTCATTTCATTGTCATCCAAGTCATATGAAAACCATACTCATAGTTGGGCACAAAAATTTAACTTATCCAACAGGGTAATAGCAGGAAGAAAAGGGGTTAAATAAATGGAGCAAAGCATAAAAGGGAGGGTAGATTAAGAGAGGCATTGGTCAGAAGCAAAAGAGACTCTTAAGTAGGGAACAGGATAAAAAAGAGAAAAATAAATATAAAAGAATGGGATAGAAGGAAATACACACAACTCTGAATGGAATGAACTAGAAGCCTGATTCCAGCAATATGTTGTGTGCAAGAAATGTATTTGAAACACAAAGATTCTACACACTAAAATAAGAAGCTAGAGGAGACTGTTATGCTTTAGCTGAAGTAAAAAGGCTAGGTTAGCAATAAAGATCTTTAAAAAAGTGAAAGTAAAAATAGACATAATTTTAAAAGATAAATAAGGAAACAACATTTTGCTAAATGGTACCATAACTGATGACTTAACAGCAATACTAAACGTTTATGTACTAAATAGAACAGCAACTGAATTCTTACAGGAACAATTAAATGATTTACAACAGGAGATAGTAAGATTATAATAGTGTATGTGAGGGTACTCATTTTACCCCTCTCAGATCTAGATAAATCTAACCAGAAAATAAGAAAAGCTAAAGAGATAAATAGAATTTTAGAGCAATTAGATACGATAGACTTCTGGAGAGCAGTAAATGGAATATACAGGAATATGTATGCTTTCAGAGATGTACAGCATTTTCACAAAAAATTGACCAAGTAATAGGGTATAAAAAATTCACAAATGAACAAACCCAGAAATATTCAATTCATCAACATAATAAAAATACTTTTAAAACAGGTTTGGAAAGCATAGGTTAAAACTTAATTAGAAACTAAGTAAGTTTATTATAAAGGGTGGATTATAGATCAATAATTTTATTAAAGACAATGACAACAATGAGATGTACCAAAATTTGTGGAATGCAGCTAAAGTACTACCTTAGGGGGAAATCTATAACTAAATGTTTATATAAATAAAAAAAGAACAAATTAACAAATTTAGAATTCACCTAAAAATCCTTGACAAAAAACCTGAAAATCCCAATTAACACTAAACTAGAAATCTTGAATAGCAAAAAGAGATTAATTTTTAAAAGTAAAAATAAATAAAACTAGGAAATTTAAAAAATCAATAGATGAAACAATGGATAATTTTATTTACTTAAAAAAAGAAAGAAGAAAACTGAATTACCAGTTTTAAAAAGTAAGTGTAAATTCACAACCAGCAAAGATGACATTAAAGCAAATGTTAGAAAACTATATGCCAACAACAGATAATCTAAATGAAATGAACATTACATAAATAAAATTTTCTCACTAATAGAACAGAAAAGAAAATTCTTTAATAAGTATCTAAAATATCTTCTAAGGAAGAAAAATTGAACAGACTATAAATTACCTCCCAGCTTCAAGCAAAGTTGCAGGCTACAAAATAAATCCTCAAAAATCAACATTTTTTAACATAATAATAACAAAACAAGAAGCAATAATAATAAGGGAAACCTCTTCCTAAATTACAACAGGATTAAAATAGCTGGGAGCCAGACCCCTAAAGCACAAAAATATTTGTATAGATTTAATTACAAGGTTCTCCTTAAAGAAAAGAAGTATAGCTTAAATAAGCTTAAGTAATTCTCAATGGCCATGACTTGGCCATACCAATATAACAAAAATAAAAGAGCTACCAAAATAAATTTATATTTTTAATATTATATCAATCACATCAAAATCAAGAGAGTGCTTCACAAAACTTGAAAAAATAATTACAAAATTCATTTTTAAAAAGGAAAGATTTAGAATATGAAATGAATAAGTTAGAAATGATGAAAAGAAGTGGAGATGAAGAAGTGATATCATGTTAAGACTTAAAACTCTATTATAAAGCAGTAATTATCCAAACCATTTGGCATAGTTAAAGAATAGATCAATCGTTGGAACAGACTAAAGGAAGATTCAGGAAGAATAGTACTAAGTAACCCAATATTTGACAAAATAGAAAACATAAATTACCTGAGGAAAAAATGTCTTTTTTATATTTATTTTTGGGAAACTGTAGGAAAACAGTATGAGAGATATTAGGATTAGACCAACATGTTACACCACTTCTATAATGCATTCTTAATGGCTATGTGACCTAAATATTAAAAATCATGTGATGAAAAATTGAGAAGAAAAAGAAATAACACTCCCCTTCACAATTTTGGAAAGGAGTTAGTTTTCACCAAATAAGACACAAAGACAATTACAAAAGATTACATAGATAACTTTGAGTACTTGAAAATGAAAAGTGTCTAAATAGACAATATTAACAAAATATTTGAAATAAAAAGAGAGGGGGAAATGTCAAATGGAGAAAAAAATCTTTGTATCAAAATGATAAGACTGATATCCAAAGTACATAAATAATTAATTAACATTAAGATAATAGCCATTCCCCAATAGATAAATGGCCAAAGGATATGAATAAATAGTTCTCAAATGAAGAACTGCAAATGTTCACAAATACATGAAAATGTTCCAAATTACTAATAATGCAAAGAGAAATACAAATCCAAGCAATCCTGACTTAGCACCCTAAGATTTGAAAATTGGCAAAAATGACAAAAAATGGCAAGTCATTGTTGGAGGGATAATGGGAAAATAGGTACACCTAGATATTGGTGGAGCCCTAAAATGGTACAACCACTTTTAAACAGAATTTGGAATTATGCAAATTAAGTATCTAAAAACATCCATACCCTTTGAATTTGTTACTGTAATACTAGGCTTATATCTCCAACTGGAATTGAAACTCTTGCAGAGTAGAGATTACTTTATTTTCTGATTTGTACGCTTATCATCTAGTAAGCAATTAATTGATCCATCCATGCTGGGGTTCCTTTAATAGAATGCAAATTGTTTGAGAACAGGACTACTTCCTGTTTCCCCCAGTATCTGTGAACTAATGAATGTAATTCTTTATATTACTGAATGTAACTTACTGAATGTATTGTTGTAATACTCTGTGCTTTATATATATATATATATAATATATATATATATATATACATATATATATATATAAGTATATGTGTGTGTTGCTTTTTTGCTGAGGCAATTGCCCAGGTCAGAGAGCTAAGAAGTGTTGTGTCTAAGGCCAAATTTGAACTCAGGTCCTCCTGACTTCAGGGCTGGTACTCTATCCACTGCGTTGTGCTTAATATTTTTAAATTAAAATTGAATAACAATAATAGTAATGATGATAATGAGATAATGATGATGATGAAATAGAAGAAGAGGAAGAAGAAAAGGAGAAGGAGGATCACTGATGAAGGGTAGCATTGTGCAGCAATGGCTTCTGGAATCTTACCTTTAAGTCTGCGGTCCAAGTATTCCAGTATAAGTCTTAGAATCTGGACGATGGAAATAATCAAGGATCCTAATGCTAGGGAGCCTGTGTGATAGCTAGAAACGAGAAAACCAAACAAGGAAGTAAGGCGTTTTTACCAATTAGACAAAACAAGGATTTAGAAGGCATTTTTTCTACTCATTCGACAACCCCTAATTCAATTCTTTCTGCATCAGGGTTTGTAAAAAGGCTTCTTGAACAACTTTACTGTGGGCCAGTCTGGGGTAGTGCACAGGGAGCTGAGCTTGAGGGGAGCGAGTTCAGCCCAGATTTTGCCCTCGATACTTCCTAGTTGGGCATCTCGGCTCCGGCCCCTCCTTAGGACTGATGGGCTGCAATCTACCTCCGCACAGGTAGTTTCCGTATCTGGACTAACTCAATAATGAAATGTTCTTGTAGAGGAGGTGGTTGTGCAGTCATGGCCAACTCTTCATGACCCATGCTGTCCGTGGGGTTTTCTTGGCTCGGCTCCTCAAGTAATGTACAGTTTCCTTCTCCAGTGTATCAAAGCACAGATGAGGCTAAGGGATCTGTCCCACATGGGCTATCTGGGCCTCAGCTGTGGCAGAGCTCTCTGTGCTTGGAGTGGGCCGGTCAGCCCCAGTTTACCCCAAGATGTATAAACAATGAATACACATAGAGCTAGCCGCAATCGCCCCAAACATAAATGGCCAAAGGGTAGGAATACATGGTTCTCAAATGAACATACTCTATGGTGACCCCTAGAGTGAGGACATTTTTGCTGTCTTCAAGCTGGAAGGATACCAGCCAACTAAGGCGGATGGACCCCAGAGTCCCGCCCCTGAGGAGAATTGTTAGCTCAGATTTGCCGGCTCCAGCCCCTAGCTGCCTCCGGCTTAGTGGAGGAGTCCATACTTTTTGCACAGTGGGTGAAGCATAGACACACCCAGTCATCCACCAACACCGAAAGAGAGCGCTATCCTTTGTATATACCTGAGCTAGGTGGATACACCCATCAAAGGGGTGAAGGGTGTGTCTGGGAAGGCACCAGCCAGGGCAGGCTCAGTGCAGAGGGCATCTGTAGGAGAAGTTAAAGACCTTATCTGATGTTTGCTCTCTGTGTGACCTTAAGCAGATCCCTTCAGATCCCCGATCCTCAGTTTCCTTGCCTGTAACACGAAGAAAGTGGACTAAATGGGCCCTAGATCCCCTTGACTTCATGAATGAAGATGGCAGAATCCACCCCAAGCAAGACAGGAAAGCTTCGCTCTTCTGGTCCTGAGCCATCTTGGTCTCTTCCTTGGTCCCTCCCTTGTGATTAAGGGTATTCAGAAAGGTGAGTGCCCGGGACCGGGAACACCCCCCGGGGCCAAAACAAGGCACCTCAAATCCACCTCCCTGGCAAGTGGGCCTAGATGAGAGCACTTGGGTCTGCCTCCCTCCTCGGGCACTAACTTGGGTAAGTGACTCTCTCCTTCACAAGGTGTCTCATCAGTAAAATGACAGGGTTAGGATCAAAATGGCCTCTGTGTTCTTTCCAGCTCTAAGTCGAATGACCCTCTGAGCCTATGTTCTTTAGCACTGGGCCCTAGCCAAGCGAACTCCCCCAGGAGTCTGCCGTCATCATGGCTCTTACCGGAGGGCGCGTCCAAACGAAGCGCAGACTGGATGTGGGGGGATGTCTTTAGGTTTTTGGAAGGCCCAGTAATAGGAGGCAAAGGCACCTGCCAGGGTGCACTGACCCAGGGCGATGGAGAAGTTCACCAGCCAGAGGAAGACAAATCCATTGAAGATTTGGAAAATTATGACATATTGGTAAAAAAATGATTTTCCGCCATAGAAAGCAAAGGTACATTGAACTCCCGGACATTCATTGCTTATGTTAGTAGATTGGAAAGTCTGCAGATTAGAAAGAGAGTCACCGGATGAGCCACCATTTGGGGCATCCATCAGGCACCACCCCAAGCTCTCTGTCATCCCCCAGTTCCCCCACTGCTCCTCCTTCCTGGACCTTTCCACGGCACCAGATTCATGTCTAGTTTTAGCAATCTCCAATGGGGCATGTGACCTGTTGTTCGGTTCAGTCATTTATCAAGGGATATTTCCCTGCTTTGTTCCTCCTTCCCCTGCCCCCCATCTACACTGAGTGATTTTGCATTTATTAATTTTATCATATCCTCGAGTGCCTGGGAATGACTGCTGGAAGAGGAAAAAGCTTCCTCAGATAAAAAGGGATCCAGGCATTTTGGGGCTGGGCCAAATACCACAAGCCATTGGAGTATGGCTGGGGGTCAGGGGCAGATTGGGCTCTGAAGATGGGCAGAAGAGACCTGGGACGTTGGCATGAAGCTCCTCTGGGAGACCAGCATGCATTGGGGCAGGGGGAAGGAGCTCCCCTCAGCCTACTAGCTGGTGGCTTCCTATTTTAACCAATTATTATTGCTACTTTAATGTTTCTTTGCCATCAATGCTATCAAAACACCTTTCAGGTGGGACCCTGGGAAAAGTTGCACCTGCCTCTCCTCAGTTATGGTTTTGCTCTCAACTACAGGCCAGGCTATCTTCATGTCTACTTTCTTCTCTGTAATTGGTCGCCACCTGGTTGCCCTGATCATGGGACCATAGTGGCTGGATTTCCTGGAGGACTGAGTGGGAGAGCTACCCAACTTTGTCCAGCTGCATTTTATGGGAAGCTAAGAAACTGGGACATATTCCCTGAGTCACCTCAATTTTCTACCACAGGGGCAGGGCTGGGTACCATGCAGTCCCCTCATATGTGCTTGTTGATTGGTTACCTTAGGGTTACAGTTTTCATTTGCATATTTGCAATTAGTGTCAGTAGACCGGACTTTATATATCGCCTCCCCTGTTGTAGCCAAGAAACTGAGAGGACATTGTTAAGGAGAAGAGGTGCCATTTTTAACTTAAAACACCCCCAAAAACACACAGCCCCCCAGACAAACCATCAAAAGAGAATTCTGAAAGGTCCTGATGTCTGACTGACTTAGAGGGCTGGGGGAAAGAGAAGGACCCTTGGCACAAATAAGTGGATTCCCCCACAAAGTTCAGCCTTTCTTCTTCAGAGGTACAACTAGTTATTTATTACTTGCTTAGCATAATTCCTGTAAACTAACCTTCACAGTAAGTTTTCAAAACAAATTCAGTTGAGGAGCAAAATAAGAGACAGAGAGACAGAAAGAGAAACAGAGATAGAGACAGAGAGAGAGAGGGGAAGGGAAGGAGGAAGAGAGGGAGGAAGAAGGGAGAAGAGGGAAAAGGGAGGAGAAGGGAGGGCGAAGAGGAAGCAGGGGAAGAGGTGATCAGATACCAAGCACATGACCTTGTTCTGGGAGATACCCATAACATCATCTCCCTGGAGGAGAGAGACGTGGGCCAAGCTGCCGTATTTCATTCATTCTTTCTTACATGGAGTAGTGGACAAAATTCTGTCTTTGAAGTGAAGAAGATTTGAATTTGCATCCTCCCTGAGCCACTTATTTGCTGTGTAACCCCAGACAAATCACACAACCTATCTATGATTGAGCAGGTTGGATTTAGTAGATTAAAGATCCCTTCTAAATCTCTAAATCTACATCTACTAAATGAAGTTCTTGTCACTCTCTCCTAGTTAGAACTCTGAGCTCCCTCCCACTAATATGCACTAAGTACCTTCTGAGGAGGGGACAAGGATTGCAAATTTATAATAATAATGCTATGATTCCTGACTTCATATATTTTAATTCTACTTGAGTGGGGGGGGGCTTCAGACTTGATGTTGCACTGGTATAGGGAGGTTCCCCCAGCAAGGACTGGCAACTCTTCTAGGGAGCTGTCCAGGGCACTGAGAGGGGAAGCCATTTGTTGAGTCGCACACCCTCCTGACTCTGAAGTCAGCGTTAAGTCCTCTCTCCACTACTCTCCATAGCTTCTTGCCCATGTTTATAGCAAATAAAACCTTTCCACTGGGTGGAGATTTTTCTATGCTCTTCCATGTGGCAGACATTGGCTACTTGGCTGTGGGCACTTAAGGGCAGTCTTGAGCTTGGCTTTGAAGGTGAGGCTCAGAGATCTTATTGCTGGAAGGATACACTGAAATCACGATCCAGTAGGAAATGCAGATTGAAACAAGAAAGAAGGTGATTAAGGGGTAAAATAAGGAGTGTGGGATATGTCCAATGGCCCTGAAATAAAAGAGAGAAAGGTCAGAAGTTCTCAAGGTTTCAGAGTCCCAAGTTCCCAAATGCCACTGTTAGAACTCGTGCCCACATTGGGCTGACCAGTTCTAAAAGAGCCATCACACTCCTTAAACTCTTTTGCTGAGTGTTTCTTAGATACTTGTGCTTTTTCCACTTAATCTAACCACAGACAGATGGGCCACAAGCTCCCTTCCTTCTTCTCCGTCCCTCTGGCTACAAAGGGTCTAAGTCCACCACCTTTGGCTGCTTCTCTCGCCCTCCCTCATGAAGATTCAGCATCATCCCGTCACAGGATTTCCCTCCATTTGGAATTCTGGCATCTGGGAAGGTTAGCTCCTCCACTGAGAGGGCACTCAACTTGTTATTGGATGTATCTAGTGCCAGTGTCCAACTGAGCCGGACCATTCCCAAGTCGACAGCTCCAACTAGTGGAGAATTATCCTTCTCCAGAGATTTATCCCTTTCTGAAACTTCAGTCACCGAGTCTGGTTCTGCTCCTAATAAATGACAAATCAGGTCCCCTCTTCCACATGTAGGTCCCTTTTAAGGCTGTTCTGTCGTCTCCTTTCCTGTTTCCTCACTCTCTAGGTTAACAAATCCTTCAAAATTCATTAATGACATGATATCCAGACATCAGGTCAGAGAACCAGAGCTGCAAAGGACCCTGGACATCACCTTGTCCATCTCACTCATTTTATAGAGTGGAAAAATGACCTCAGGAAAGGTGAAGTTACTCACCCAACTATAATTTGAGTCTAGGATATCCGATGTCAAACCCACTGTTCTTTATGCTGAACTTGATTGATCATTCAGATCACCTTCTGGGGATAGCCTAGCTTCTCCCAGAACCACAGAACAAAGGCTGGAGCCCTTAATTTTATAGATGAGAAAATGCAAATCTGAGGGTGTGACTTGTCCAAAGTCACACAAGTTTTGAGAATCAGAGACAAAATTTGATCCCAGGTTCCATTCCTTTCTAGCCCAATGGCTTCTTCCAAGGCATACAATCACTCAGTGCGGCTTTTATTCCTGTAAGAAGGTAGAACTAGCAAAGGGAAGAAGATTCTCTTACATCCCAAGTTCTGGGGATTGTGCTGGAGCAACGTAACCTAATATTCCAGTCTGCTCCCCCTAATGTTTCTGTGTTCCATCAATCTCTCAACAAGCTTTTATTAAGCACTTACTATATGTAACTCACTTTGCTAGGCGCTGAACTGCTTTTTATCTTTTTTACTCTCTACTTTCTCCACACATGCATCACCTCACCTTCATTAAGGGAGCACTTTGGCCCTTGGAACCCTTCTGTTATCACATCAGCACTTCTTGGGTGGTTTCTCTCAACAAGCTGTACTAGAGAGTTTGGCCCGAAGAGCTGGTGCCCTTCTGGTTACCATTACCAACCAAGTTAATTCAAAAGAGACTCAGATCCCCCTCCCCCCAAGAAAAGTCTTAAAATAATAAATAGGATTTAGGAAAAAATAAGGTAAAATAATATAAGAAGGCTAAAGGCACTATAAGTGTGAGCAGTCACAGCAGATTGTATTCTTTCTTACCAAATACACCTACCTCAATTAATCACTGGCATTGATTGCTTATGAGTCATTAGTTTTTCTCATTTTAAATTTAAATACACAATAATTAACAAAAATATTGCCATGTGCACAGCAGAACATAAGAGAGAATTCAAAATGTAAGCAATTAATTTCTACTTCAAGAAAGCCTATATAATAAATAACACAATGTGTTCAGAGCTGTCCATCTTTTCTTTGCTTCCTTGTAGATTTTCCTTTGTTCTCTGCTGTGCACTTTTAAACTTTACTTTTCCCCTTTCTCCCCCACCACCCAGAACACTACCCACCCATCAGCATGGAGGTTTTATACACACACACACACACACACCACACACACACACAGAGTCCAGATCTGATGTGAATAGGTATCCCTCTAAAAATACACACACATATATATTAAACACATAGATACATATATACACATGTGTGTATATATATATATATATATATAACTGTACTATGCTTATTTTCACTTGTCCTCTGTTTCTTTGAAGGTGGATAACATCTTCCTTCATAAGTCCAAGTCTTTCCATATTTTTTCTAGATCCACTAGCTTTTCATTTCCTACACTTCAGCAACAGACCAATCTCATAGTATCTAGTTAAATAGTCTAAAACAATACTGCTTAATATGGTTACCATATAGTGTAATTTCCCTATTTTTCTCTTCCAATTAAATCAATTGTGGTTTTAACTTTGTCTGAGATCATGATTACCACCTCTGCTCTTTTTTACATAATAAATTCCACTCCTTAGTTTCATTCTCTCATGTAACATTTCCTAAAAGCAACATATTATTGAATTCAGATTTCTGTTCTATTACCTGTTTCCATTTTATGGGTGAATTCATCCAATTCACATTCTAAACTATAATTACTTGTTTATCTTCCTCTTTTTTATTTTCCTCACTATCTTTTTCACCATATTCCCATCCCTCCTCCCTCCTCTGCTTTGCTTCTACCCATTACTTTGCTCTCCTATTACTTAACCTATTACCCCTCCAAGAATCCCTCCCTTATCCTCTCCCCCTCCCTATTTCCTTGTTCTCTTGTTTCTACCTGAATTTAGAAATCTTTTATATTGTTCCCTCTTTATTCCATTCCTATTAACCTACACATTTTTATACCCCCATTATCCAATTCCCTCACTTACTTCTGTAGACATAAAGAAGACTTTCGTTTCCCTCTAAATATATATGTTCTTTTCTCTTTAATCCATATCTGATGTGAATAGATTTCCTTCTAAAATCCCTCCCTTATGCTCTCTCCTTCTCTATCTCCCATCCCTCTTACTTCTTTCTGAATCTAGAAGACTTTTAGATCCTTCTAGCTAGTCAGTTCCAGAACTATCAGTCCTCCTCCCCATCTAATTCCCCTCTATCAGTTCTTCCTTTCATACCTCATTTGAATGAGATAATTACTTTACCTTTTCCTACAGTTTTGCTTTTTAGAATCACATCATACTCAGTTCCACTCCAAACTTTTTTTTCAAACTACCCAGTTACTAATGATAATCTCAAGACATATGGTTTACAATTCCACTTATAAAAGTAAACAATCTGTCCTTATTGAGTCCCTTTAATTTGTCTTTGATGTTTACCTTGTATTTCTCTTGGATCTTGTATGTCAAATTTTCTATTAAGTTCAGGACTTTCTGCAACAAAATTCTATAAGTTTGGAAAGTCATCAAATATTCTTTTGTTGTTGTTGCTATTCAGGATTATGCTTAATTTTGCTGGGTATAGTATTTTTGGCTGCAGCCCCAGTTCTTTTATTCTTCGTTATATGGTGTTTCAAAGCCTGTGTTTTTTTACTCTAGACACTGCTAGGTCTTGTTTAATTCTAACTGTGGCTCGGTTGTATTTGAATTGCGTTTTCTTGTTGCTCCTCATATTTTTTTCTTAACCTGAGGGTTTTAGAATTTGGCTATGATATTCCTTTTGGTTTTCCTCCTAGAATCTCTTTCAATGGTGATCAGTAGATGTTTTTTTTTTCTACTTCTACTTTTCCTTTTTGTTCTAACACTTCAGGACAATTTAAAAAAATTATTTCTTGTGTTATTATATCAAGATTCTTTTTATCACAATTTTTAAGTAGTTCAGTTACCCGTTTCTCTTTTTGATCTGTTGTCCAGATCAGTTGTTTTCATTTTGAGATGTTGAATTTTTTTATTCTGCACATTTTGTTCACCTAACCCAATTCTGGTTTTTGAGAAATAGTTTTCTTCCTTAAGATTATGAATCTCCTTTTCCAGTTGGTGAACTTTTTCCCCATAATCTTCTTGGACTATTTTATTTAAAAAAAAAAAAACCTCTTCAATCTCTCTTATTTATTTTTCTTATTTGATTTCAAAAGTCTTTTTTGAGTATTTCTATGAATTTTGGGGGAGCAAGTGGCCATTTAACATTACTCTTTGGGGTAAAAGAAGCTCTTTTTACTTGTGTCCTCCTCTGAAGATAAACCTTGGTCTTTCCTATTCCCATAGTAAGTTTCTATGATTGGGTTCTTTTTCCTTTGCTTGGTCTTATTTTTTAAATAAGATTCTGTTAGTGTAAGCACCTCTTATCCTATGCTGGGTCAGGGAGAGGAAATGCAGAATGGTGCCTCTAGCCTTAGGTCTTCCCCTTTGACCCAAACCAAGAAAATCCTCTCCTCCAGTGGCCACAGCCAGCAGTGTCTCTGCCTTCCCCTGCTCTGCACTCCCAGTATGTTGGCTCCTTCTCATCCAGGGTCCAGTCTCAGCCTCACAGCTAGGTCTATGTTCCCCATCAGCAGAGGTTCCCCTCAATCTTCCCAGACTCAGACCCCCAGTTCCTCACTGCTGTCTGAGAGGTGAAAGTTTCTGTGGTTAGAAACTCCAACTAGTCCAGGGTTTCTGGGGAGCTATCCTGGATGCATCTACACTTCACATTGATTAAACCCTGCCATAGGGTAGGTCTTCAGGTTTTCTGAGATTGTCCCAGGAGGCCCCATTCTGCCCCAATCTAATTTGTTTTCCTCAGTCAGTGTTTGCCCTGAAGTACAATTGTGTTCTATTTGTGGGAGAAATCTGGAGCACTTAGAATTTTCTGCCCTACTCCAACATCTTCCCAGAATCCTCCCCCTGAGTCCATTAATTAATAAGGAAATGAGAGACAGACCCACCTTTCAAATGATTTGCTAATCATTTTAAAAACTGGCTTTAAAGAGCACGACTATTGAATCCTTAAAATTGCTTGAAAATTCATTCGTAGCCATTAATGACTTTGTTTCCATCTACACAGAGCCTGGTTCTTTGAGTTTATAGTAATTACCTCCCATGTTTCTCCTTCTGCATTATGGACAAGTTTAAAGTATGACATTTGGGGGTTGTTTGGAAGTTGCAGATATTATTAACTCCCAGCATGAATCTTATGAAAAACCTCAAGTGTTTATTTGTAGCATTATAAAAAAAATTTCACTGTATAAAATCTTTCTGAATCATGAGTCATAAACAAAAAAGTATAGGTGGGGGCCACCAGAATCACCTGTCGTTCCCTGCATCAATTAATCATTGCTTTCGGCTGCAAAGAAATGGCCACAAACACAGATGATTAAAGAGTAACGGGTTTTTTTTTTAATTCCATGAGACAACATCTACCTAACATTGTAGGGGATGAAGTAGGAATGGACAAATGAGAAGAGCTGGGATGCTTATGGATTGCCAGATAATTGGGGGAGGGGGGCTCATTAAATTGTTTTGTTGGTGATTGTGATTGATTCTTTTGAGAGCATGTCTTTATTTCTCATTAAAGATCAAATAGTGAATTCAGTGAAAATACTTGAGAGACAGACAGACAGACACAGACACAGAGGCAGAGAGACTGAGAGAAAGACATAGAGATAGAGACCAAGAGACAGAGGGAGGGAGAGAGGGAAAGGGAGACAGAGACAGAAAATGCAGGGGAGAAAGAGAGAGACAGAGACAGAAAGAAAGAGAGAGAGAAAGACACACACACACAGAGACATACAGAGATAGAGACAGAGACAGAGAGATGGAGAGAGAGAGAGAGAGAGAGAGAAATTCAGTCTCAAGTCTCCCTCACTCCAAATCCAGAACTCTATGTATACTGATACATCTGGTTAATTAAAGACAGAGATAAAGCTATATAGTAAGTCCCTAAAGTCTCAGTGCAGTTTTAAACTGCTGTCTAACACTGCACTAAGACTTTTGGGACTCCCTGTATAAATTTTCCCAATTTGTCTAGAGTGGGCAAGCTACATATATGTATGAATATATATATATACATATATATATGTGTGTGTGTGTACCCACATATATATAGAGAGAGATCTATATCTATATATAAAATAGACATATCTCTATATATGGTGCTTAACATATATATTTCCATATATCTGGTGCTTAATAAATCCTTTGACCTTGATGGATACAAGCTGCCTTCACTTCCCATCACCAGTGGAAGTTTTCAGAGGTAACTTAAATGATTAAAAATATAGTATTGCATCATTCAAGGGGAATGGAGAGGAAGGAACTTTGTCAGTGACCAGCCCGGATGATTTGTTATCTTTTGTTCTTCCTGTCGGAGAAAATGCCCACCTAGATGGGGATGCACCAAAAGCTGGGATTGCTGCTTGAAGGGAAGATGAAAGGGCTTGAGGATGCCCCAGCATGCAAGCCAAGATGAAGACCTTTTAGCCGGGAAGGAAAACAATGGCCCAAGAAGGACTCAGGGATGTCAGAGTTTCCAGTTAAGTGGAAAGAATCAGATCTGAAGTAAAGGAAACAGGGAATGGGGATGGTAACCACAGAGACAAGATGCCTGGGAAATTCTTCCCAAATGGGGCAACTCATCTGCCTTCCACAGATGGAAAAGGAGCTTCCCAGTGTCCTTGAGAACCCAGATGCCTATTAACTCCAAGAGTTGGAAAGGAGTTGGAGCAGGAGGTGAGTCAATCCCAGAGAGAGCTGGTGATGAGGTGTGTGGTATTCCTGGAGCCTGTGGAGCTTCAGCAAATCCATGAAGCCCAACCCACTTCTGGGGATTCCTGTGGTGACAACTGATCCTGCCAGGAAAAATCTGGAACAGATTTACAGAGATTAGGAAGTCCTGGAATGGAAACAAAGCACAGGACAGAGCTGCCATTTTCTCCACTTCTTCTAACTGAAAGTTTAAAATTTTTAAACAAAAAGAAAATTATGGACTATGGATGCTATCAGGGAACAGCTTGTGGCTTTGGAGGCAATGGTTTAGGATGACCTTTGCAAGCTTTGAGTCTGATCTGAGAGGGATTTAGAATGAACATAGTGGAGGAGGGAAAAGTTCTCAGAGTCAAGGGTAAGTGGCCATGTTCCAGAGAACTATAGGCGGCAGGACAATGCTGAAGGTGAGGAGCACTGAACTCAAGGAAGTAACTGAACATATCAAGGCGTCTGCTACGCAAAGGAATGGAGAGGGTTGGGATAGCAGGTGGTTAATTGGGGGAATGGAGTGACCCTCACAGATTTTACCTGGTGACTCAGTTCTGGAGCCAGGTAAGTTCCCTTTCTATTCAGTCATGGGTCTAGTCCAATTTCTGCCATATAAGAAAACTTTATTCAATTGTGGGAACTGGGAGACAACTTTATTGATTTGGTCGGGAAAGTGGACCACCTCTCCCTGCCTCTGAGACACCCTTACTCAAAGACTTGGTTATAGTGACCAAGAACCCAGTCAGATCCAAGGATTGATGGGTTTTCTCATAATTTTACATCTGAAAGCAACCAAGATGTCTTAGCTGAAAACTGGCCTCTATTGATCAATTAGTTATTGCCTCCATGTTCCTTTGATTGTTCATAGACACCTGAGGGGAGGGGGAACACCTCCTTTTCTGATTTCAGAGAATTGCACCCATTGACTCTCCCCCTCCCAACCTGGAAAGTTCCTAATCTTCCCTCCAATTAGAAATCAGATTTCCTAATGTAGTATTGTTTCCTTTTAATTATAATTCATTGGATCTCTATTGACATTTGCTTGCATTGTGTTGCCTTTCTCTGATTCTTTTTTTTTCTTGTAGATAGGATTTTTCTTGCATAACTTCTCAAGCATTTCAACATTATTAACATGTAGTGGACTTCCTGCCATCTAGGGGAGGGGAGGGGACTGGGGGTAAAATTTGTAATGGAAAGCTTTGTAAAGATCAATGTTGGGGAACTACCCATACCTATGTTATACAAATAAAAAGCTTTAATAAAAAAAATAAAAAAATAAAAAATTATAATTCATTGGTCTTGCATAATTGTTTTTAATGTAGAAAAAGTCTGTCTCCCCTTGTATTCAGGGTCCAGGCCTAAGCAGAAGGGGTCTGGTCATAGTTTGTTGGCTAATTGGCAGCCACTGCCAAATCAATTAATGTGCTCAGAAAAGATCGAACCTCCTCAGTCATTTTATTCTTCATCTGCCATGCCCTTTAACTTATGTTTCAATTCAATAAACATGAATTAATTTGTGCAGAGCACTCTACCAGCACTAAAGAAATTTAGAAAATATATGGTTTCTGCCTCGATGCTGATTTTGGTCCAGGAGAGATGGAAGTTGGGTCAAAATAATTTGTGATAGGAATACTTGTAGAATTAAATAGATAAACATATAAAGGGATGGGACTAAGCCTCTATCCAAAGGACTCCCAGGTGATGAAACTCCTTCCACCAATGTCTAACTCTTTCCTTCTTTGCCTCTCGTTGTTTTGAAATTCTTGCCCAGGATCCCGTGGCCAGCATGTGTCAGAGGCAGGACTCGAATTCAGGCTTCAAGGCCCTATCCACCATGACCCCAAACACTGATACCTAGGAGGGGAAAGGGGAGGGACCATGATGATGACCCACTGAAAGTAGGGAAGGGCTTCCTAGAGAAGGTGACATCTGAGCAGCTCTTTGAATGATAATCTGAGCTGAAGGGAGTTCAGGTATAAAGAAGGATGTAAACAAAAGCATAGCAATGAGGAAATGTATGGGATTGTGGCAGTGGCAATTAGTGGGCTAGAGTATGCAAAGGAAAAGAGAATTCATTCAAATTGGAAAGTTAGAGAGATGCCAGATGGTGAAAAGCCTTGAATGTCAGACCAAGGAATTTAAACTTTATCCATCAGACATGGAACCCTTGAAGGCTTTTGAGTCAAGGAGTAACAGAGATATCTATGCATAAAGAAGCAAAGTAATTCAATCATACTATAAAGTTGACTTGGAAATGGGTAAAATGGAGTTAGAAGACATAGGATCAGATTTTAGAGTTCATCTAATCCAATTATCATCCTTGAAAATCCGAGACCATAGAGCTTGAGTATATGGCCAAATTCATACACCAAGTGCCAAAAGCCAGAATGTGAGAGCAAGCATAAATCCCCCAGGCTTCCTGCTGGGCCACGGGACCTCCCCAAGGTGATCATCTCAGTAGGAAGAAACCAATGTTGGTCCAGAGTAAGTATTTGTGCTCACGTATGGAGTATCCTCCTGTTACTGCTCTGCGGATCACAGCAAAAAGCATCACAACTGTGGCTGACCCAAAGAGCAATCAAGGAGAGCTGGATGGTGGACTCCATTGTAGGTGAAACATATAACATATAACAAAGAACATAATGAGCGATGCAACAAATTACATCTGGGAAATCTCTAACCTGAAATGAAGGTGGATTGGCCAGATTGGGAGAGTGACAGATCAAGGGCTGTGCTGGAAGATAAAAGAAAGAGAAGAAGTTCTCCAGCATTTTGGGGAGATCATCCATGGAAGATGTCAGGGAAAACATGACAAGGACCACCCAGCATGGTGAGAATGAGAAAGTATTATAACGAGACATCTAGCTTCAAGAAGAAATGTTCTGTATGTATTGAATTTGTATTTGCTGAATTAGGGATTTTGTCGCCACATTTGATAGAGGCTACGGAACTTAAAAGGCATGCCCAGGATATGGATGGGCTGGGATCTGCCCTACTGAAGGCGATGGCATGACGAGATCATGGGGGGCCATTCGGGCATGGAAGCACAATGGCCCCTCGATCTGGAACTGGAAGGAACCCAGAGGCCTCCTAATCTACCTCCCTCGTTTCCCAGATCAGGAAACTGCAGCTCTGAAGGAAGTAGTGAGCTTCCCAAAGTGCCATGGTCTGGGAGTGCCAAAAATTCCCTGGACTCGGTCTGGCCAAGTCCAAAGCCAGGGCCAAAATTGTCTCCAAAACCAAAGTCGGCGAGGTTTTCAAAGCAGAGAAATAATACCACCCAATAGAAATCACTGGCTTATTAGCACTCAAGTAAAATACAGCCAATGGAGAAGGTGCAACTGTGTCTGAATCAGCAGAATGACATAAAAGAGGGGAGAGAAAGAGAGAAAATAGATGAATAATTGCTGAAAGTCATCGGCATGAAAACAAGATAGAATGAAGATGAACTCCTGCTCGTCTGAGTCATTCTGCTCAAT
The DNA here is from genome assembly GCA_023553655.1 of Myrmecobius fasciatus. Classification (NCBI taxonomy): domain Eukaryota; kingdom Metazoa; phylum Chordata; class Mammalia; order Dasyuromorphia; family Myrmecobiidae; genus Myrmecobius; species Myrmecobius fasciatus. The sequence continues at coordinate 238,050 of JAJPUD010000405.1, forward strand.
GTGGGAGGTCTGACAAATCCTTAACTTATGCTGCTGACATTTTAGTTCTTAAGAGACAAAGGAAGCAAGGAGTTACATGGAACAGGAGAAAGGATGCTGACAATATAAGGAAGGAACCTCCTCTTCCAGTTCTCAGTGCTCCAATAAAGTAAGTCCTCAGCCTGGTTAAGGAACCAGGGAAGAAGGTGCCCAGGTTAGAACTGGCATTCTGATGGCCATGGAGACACAGGTAATGGGAGTTTTTTCGTTCTAAGACTTTGGGGCTTTGTCTCTCCAGCATCCTGATCTGGAGAATGGAGACATTCTCACTCACTCCAGTCCAATTCACTTGCTTGTCATGGTGTCCCCTTCCCGATGTTATGGCTCTCTTTGAGATCAAAGGACACAACAAACAACCTCGAGCTGTAGCACTTGATGTCTCTTTAGATGAATGGAACGGTTGGCCGTGTATCCAACCTTGTCAGAAAGCATGATTCAACTGAGAGAAGTAAAATCATCATTAGTCCATTGACTGCCAAAGAAAGACATATGGCTCAAGAAGGATAGGGAGGTTCCAAGAATGGAATAATGAAGGTTGTTAGGAATGGTCATGACGAAAAAAGAGACACCTCAATAGGTAGATGCGGTTTTACAAGGAGCTCCATGATTCTGAATCAAATAGGATGTGAAAACAGGGGCTAGTCCCTGAGGAAGGGGACCAAGAATGGCACAGACCTCTAACAGAATTGTCAGAGTGGTTCATTCAGAACAACTTGAGTTTGGGGGGCACAAGGCTGTTGAGGAAAGATTGCTTTAACAGTTGTTTGGCGGAAGAAGAAGAAAGACTACTTGAAATGGGTGGCAGAATAATGTTAAGCAGATGACAGAGAAAGCAGGACTACTCATTTTGTCTTCAACTTCTTGGTCAAGGAGAATCATGGATCTGGACAGAGTAGCAAAACATGGTTAAGGGGAATAAAAGACAAAGGGGACATGGCAAGAAGAGTTCACTTATCTTGGCTTAATTGAGTTAGATTTTAGAATGTGGAATGAATTTGCAGCTGAGTTCCCAGAGCCTTGTGTTTCATAGAGCTTGTGGAAAATGGTGGAGGTGTTGGAAGACTGGAAACAGGCCAAAGATGACAGAATCTTTTTTTAATAATAGCTTTCTATTTTCAAGACACATATAAAGACAGTTTTGATATTCATTCTTGCAAAACCTTGTGTTCCAAATTTTTCTCCCTCTCTTCTCCCTACCCCCTTCCTAAGACAGCAAGAAATCCAATGTGCTAAACATGTACAATTCTTCTATACATATTTCCATAATTACCATGCTGCACAAGAAAAATCAGATCAATAAAAGGAAAAAATGAGAAAGAACAAAAGCAAGCAAAAAACAACAAAAAGGTGAAAATATATGCTTTGATCCACCTTCAGTCTCTATAGTTTTTTCCTCTGGGTCCATCACAAAACTATTGGAATTGGCCTGAAATCACCTCACTGTTGGAAAGAGCCATGTCCATCAGAATTGATCATCATATAGTCTTGTTGCTGCCATGTATAATGATCTCTTGGTTCTACTCATTTCACTCAGCATCAGTCCATGCAAGTCTCTCCAGGCCTCTCTGAAATCATCCTGCTGGTCGTTTCTCACAGAGCAATAATATTCCATAACATTCATAGACCATAATTTATTCAGCCATTCTCCAATTGATGGGCATCCACTCAGTTTCCAGTTTCTAGCCACTATACAAAGGGCTGCCACAAACATTCTTGCACATGTGGGGCCCTTTCCTTCCTCTAAGATCTCTTTGGGATATAAGCCCAGTAGAGACACTGCTGGATCAAAGGGGATGCACAGTTTGATGGGCCTTTCGGTGTAGTTCTGAACTGTGATGACAGAATCTTTAAAATGGGCCAAAGAGGATATTACACTCTGCAAGTGTCACTGATGACCTTAATTGATCAATCACCAAGCACTTTTGAAGGACTTCCTATGGCTTAAGCCATAAACAAGATGCTAGGGACAAAAAAACCAAAGTCTCCTGAGTTTTAGGAACTTATACTTGAATAAAATACATGTGCACATGTGAACATGTGCTTGTATCCACAAGGGAATTTTGGGTAGAAGCATTAGCAGGTGATAAAGAGATTCTAAGAGGCAGATGAGGGGAGACAGGGCATTATGGGAATGTGAAGTGCAAAGGACAGAGATGGGAAATGAACATTTCATAAGGTCATTTGGGACAGAGAGTACATGAAAAGAAGTAAAACTGGAGAGCCAACTTTGGGGGGTGCTTTCTATATTTCTATATTATTCCCAGTTTCCCCTTTCTATATTTCCAGTTGTCTTCCCTTTCTATATTTGCAGTCTCCCCTTTCTATATTCCCTCTGGTTAATAACTTTTGTTTATCTCTGAATTGCTTGCACCTATTTGTTTGCTTGTGGACTCCCTTATTAAATTGTGACCTCCTTGAGGACAGGAACTGGCTTTTGGCTTAGCAGAGGGCCTGCCCAGAGCGGGCATTTGATACACACTGACTGACTGACTGACTGACTGATGTAAAGGGAGGGCTTCACCTGCAGTATCTCAGGCAGGAGTCCCAGACCTGATGGGATTCTTCACCAAATTTCATTGCAGACTATCAGGCTACAAATGGCTCCCTTATCTTGGACTTCGATCCAATTTATTTCAGAGCTCCAAGCTCTTTCTTACCTAGATCCCTCCTGTGTCTCCAGAGTCCACATATCCTGGGATCCAGGACCACTGGCTGCCTTGCTGTTCCTCACACAAGGCTCTGTCCCCAACACTGAGACTCTTCTACGGCTGTCCCCCACTCCTGGGATGTCCTCCCTCCTGGCTTCCCTGGATTGCTGAACATCTCATCTAAAAATCTCGCCTTCTGCCAGAAACTTTCCCTCATCTCTCTTAATCCTGGGATCATCCATCTGTCCATAGCTACTTGCACATCGTTTCCTCTGCATTAGATTGTGAACTTCTTGAGGGCAGGGATCAGTTTTGCTTTGCGTTGCATCTCAAACACTTAGCGTTTTGTTTGGTACCAAGCGAGTTCTTGTTGCCTAACTGGCTGGCCCGCAAAGAATACAGCGAGACAAAGACTAAAAGCCAGCATGTGTTTAGGAACTGCCAGATGAGCAGGAGATTCTGAGACCCAAGGATGTGTTCCATCTTGAACTGGCCTTGTGGACTCTTGTCTGGCCATTTCACTTTGAATGTCCGTTTCCGACTTTTGGATTACAGCTCATGTCTGACGGGATTGGCCCTCGGAACTTTGTTGACAATTCAGTTTATCTTGCCTTTTAATTGTTGTGACCCTAGGTTTGGATGATCCTCAATAGACTCATAAAGCTGGCAAATGGCTAGAAGCCCCCCAGAAGCATCTGCCCTGGAGTAAAGCATAGACCATGGAATCAACAGCCTGAAGTCATTGCTAACAAGGAGGAAATCCTATAGAACTTTTGATTTGGGGAACTAGGCAAGAAATAAAGAGATCCATATAACTAAGGCCAAAAATTTCCCCAGAGAGATAAGTGGAGATAGATATTAATAAACTAAGAAGGAGAGGAGGTATGGTAATGCATCCGGCAGAGAATAGACATATGGACAGTTAAATTTGATTGAATTTGAGTTAAAGTTAAAGCAGTTAGTCAAAAGCTATTTCTCGCACTACATTGACTCTGGTGTCTGATTGCTTCACTACCAGAGTACATGACAACCTATCTCTTGTTCTAACCAGCAAGCTACGCCTCTGATCCCTGCTATAAATTTTAGTTTTAGAATCACCCTATCAAACACAACTTAGCTCCAACCTTTTTTTCAAAGTACTCTGAGTAGTGATGACAGTTTTAAGAATACTATAACATTTTCATATATAAACAGTTTGACCTTAATTAGTCTCATAATCAGTATTTAGTGTTTTCTTTATATTTCTTCTGAATTTTTATTGAATTTTCTATAGTGAAATTCTATATTAAATTTTCTATTGTCACAAATATCTGAAAATCAGTTTATCAAATGTCCTTTTTTCATCCTGGATTATTCTCAGCTTTGCTGGGTATGTGATTCTTGATTGGAACCCAGATATTTTGGCCTTTGAAGTGCAATGTTCCAAAACCTCTGGTCTTGTATTGTAAAACCTACCAGTGAGGCTGAAGCTGGAAGATCTCTGGAGCTCAGGAGTTCTGAGCAATAGTGGGCTATGCTACCTGGGTGTTCTCACTCATTTTAGCATTATGATGATAAACCCTGAATGGAGGGGTGGAAGATGTACCAGTTTGTCTGAGAAGTGAACTGGTCCAGATCTGAAATAGAGCACAACATGATTTTTGTTGTTGTTTTCCAGTGGATCCCTTGGTTTTTGTTGGGTTTTTGTTGTTGTTTTCCAGTGGATCAGGCTTATAAAAACATCTTACATTTCTAGTCTCAGTGAGATAAGGAGATTACTTCTCAAAAATATACAAGCAAACAAACCCAAGGAAACAAAATTTGTCCATGATCATACAGTCTTCTATAATAATAGCTGCCCCAATGACTAATTTGTTTCCTGAAGACGTTAGGTGCCTTAACACCTGAGGAAGGAGCAATATCAGCACTATGGCCAGAGACACATTTTGCACTTTGCTTGCTGACATTGGTGCTATGCTTGTGAGCATTTTTTCTTAAACAGTTTATTTAGACATATATTCATAGACCTTTTATTAAATATGTGAATCATATGAATCTGGGAGGGATAGCTACTACACTGGGATCCAAAAGCATTTCAGCAGATTAAATTGAAACCAACAAGATCAAATCCAATAGTGATGTATAAATGCATCCATATGCACGATATTCATTTATATTATTATATATTCTAAAAATAATGCACATAGATATATACACATACATATGTGTATTATATCCCACCTATAGTATTAACTTTTTTTCTTTAATTGGAAAACAAAGAATATAGGAGTTATAGCAAGGTAGCAGTTAATGAATTATAAATGCAATATAAGTCAACAGTGTGATATGTTCAAAAAGGTCAATGTGATATTGAGCTACATTAATCAATGTTTAATTTCCATCATATTTGACTGCTCAGACAGTGGCCAGAACATTACCTTTTTAAATGTAAATTGGAGTATGTCCACAAAGGTAAATCAGGGTAATGAAGGAACTCAGAAGAGTAATGTTTGGGGAGTAATTAGCCTGGAGAAGAAATTTGTGGGAGAGCTGATTGCTAACTCTAAGTATTTGAAAATCTGTCATGTAAAAGAAAAATCGATGTTGTTTTCTTTGGTCCCTGAGTGAAGTACTGGAGTAGAGAAGGCATTTTAATGGCGGGGCAGGGGGAGGGGACGGACATGGCAAGAACCTGATGACAGAACTATCTGAAAATGGAATTTCCCCATTCTCAGAGATTTTTTAAGAAAAGACTGAATGGGTTTCTTATAGGTTTTGTAGACTTATCTTCAAAGTAGTTCAAAAGGTTAAAGAGTTGGAGGGTATCTTGAACTCTCAAATCTAACATTTTACAGATGAGGAAATTGAGACAAGATAGAGGGAGTGACTTGATGGGTGTCCCACAAGTAATAAGGATATTCTGATTTGGAGTTAGGCTGGACAGCTCCTGTGCTCCCTTCCCCTGCACCTAGCTTCACTCCCCTTACTTTTCTCTGAAGCACATCTGTGATTTCCTGAATGTCCCCATCATTTCTGTTATCAATGGTGACGGGCACTTGTTTTGCTACTTGGAGGAAGCAAGAGATAAATGACTTGCCAGAGTTAGTCAGCCAATTTCTAAAGAAGGACTTGGATCAGCCAGGGAGACTGAGGCTGGCTCTGACTACAACTCACACTGCTGGTGGTCCCATGGTTCTACCAGCCCCTGACCAGGAATGTTATTTTCAAATCTCCGCCAAGCCCTACTACCCAAAGGGTCCCTTGGGCCACGGCTGACCATTCACCCGAATGACCGTCTCGCCCAAGGATAATGATTCTCATTTGGTACCCCACGGCCAGCCACTTACTTGCTCCCTTCCTTCAGCAATGTAACGGCGATTTGGATTCTCTTTCTCAGGAACAAAAGTGCGAGGAGAACGATCACTTCCAGGATGCAAAGTAGGATCACTAGAAAAGAACACAGAGTTGAAGCTGTGACCCCAAAAGTCAGAATTTTGGTGCTGCCCTAGGGGGTCAGCTCTACAATCCTATTTGCCCTGGAGTCTCAGTCAAGCCAACACTTCACTGTCTGCAAAACCTGAACCACATCTCAGCAGGCTATTTTTTCTCTCTCTCTCTTTCTTTTCTTTTCTTTTTTTGCTTTTTGCTGAGGCAATTGGGGTTAAGTGACTTGCTCAGGGTCACATAGCTAGCGTGGCAGGGACCAAGCTTGTCCCCAAGTTTTTTTCTCGAGGCTAAAGTTGACTTCTAAGTCACTATGCAATTCTGTGTGCCATAATGATTTTGTGTATACATCCATGTGTTCATATTGTTGCACTCCCTCCTCCCCACCAAATATAAGCAAATTAAAGTCAAGAACATTGTAATTGTAGCTTCATACTCCTAGCACTGAATAGAATACCTGACCTAGAATAGACACATAATAATAGCGGCTCTTTTAATGTTTATTAAATGTATTATATGTCTCATTTGGTCCTTCAAATAACCCTAGGATGTAGGTATTATTATTACACGTCCATTTTACAGATTTATGCAAAAGGAAGCTGAGACTGAGAGAGCTTAGGCGTCTTGTCCAGGATCATCTGGATAATAAGCATCTGAGTCAGGATTCAAATTCAGGTCTTCCTGATTCCAAGTCCAGCACACAGCTTACTTAGACCCCATATTTGTTGATAGCTACCTAGAGCATTTACTAACCATTCCTACTTAGATGGCTTAATTTAAGGTTTCCCAAATACCTTGCCCGCTATTTTGTTTAAGCATTTATTAGCTGTTGAGAGGAACAAAGTTGCTAAGAAGAAGCAGGGAACAATTAGGCTGGGGGCTCCTGGAGAGCAGAGGTTTTCTTGCCTTTTCTTCCATGTCTAGTACTTGACACAAAGTCTGGCACACAGGAGGTGCTTAATAAGTGTCTGTGGACTTGACTCACTGCCATTTCTTTATCAGTTGAAGATTCAAAGGGTTCCACACAAGCCCTACCACTCAAGACACTGAAGATGTGCAAGAGAAGAGGTCAATGGAAACGTTTCCTCCCATTTTAGTGTTTGCTGCTCCCAACAACCCCGTGAATAAAAGCATTTGCATCCCCATCAGGAAACGAAGCAGTCAAGCCCCGGAAGCTCATGCAAGCTCACATCCCTAAGAAGTGGCAAAGCCCAGGCTTGATAGGTTGGATTTTTTGGGGTGCCCAGTCCAGCCTGCGCTGCCCTACACTGATAACGGGGCTGGGAAGGCAGGAAAGGAAGAAGAATGACTGCGACAAACCACTTTGGACCACTAGCGGGTCTTGCCTATTTCCTCTTTTTTTCCCCTAATGTTATTTCACTTTTTGGTTAATATCTCAAAGATGCGGGAATGTTGTGTGTTGGGAACGAATCATCTCACTCCAATGCAATGGTCTCCTTCTTAGTTATAGAAATTTTTAATTTCATGCAAATTGATTCCCTTAAAACACAGAAATTAGTGCCAAATGAGAGAGTTTAATATGGCTATATTAAAAAGTAGCAAATGCTAGGCTGAAATCACCACCTGCTGATGTGGGGACACGTTGATCATTTAGCTCAAGGAAATGAGATATGTCAGAATCACTTTATCTTCTGGCTTTGCATAAATGATAAACAGCCTACTGAATATTAAAATGTCTCTTCCCCGTGGGATGTCATCTATCCAACAGTCAAAGCTGCCCTTCCTCTCTAAGTTTGAATATGAGTCAGAAGTTTGGAGCTAGAAGAAGGCTTTGAGATCATCTGGCTCAGCATTGTCCATTTGTAACCAAGGAAAATGAAGACTAGAAATAATCGAAGCCTTGTGCAAGATCATCCAGCCAGCTACTTATGAAGCTAGTGTGAGAGTCCAGCTCTCTGACACTTTCTCCAGTTCTCTCTGTGCCGGACTCCTATTTTTCTTGTTGTAATATAGCAATGTTATAGGAAGTTTCTCATTAGATAAAGAAGAGACAGTATGGTGTGATGGATGGCGAGCTGGATCCAAAGTAAGACAGACCGGGTTCAAGTCCTGTTCCCTAACACATGTGACCTGAGAAAATCACTGAATCTCTCCATTTTTCAGAAAATCTAAAGCTCTCCACTTCAGAGAAGGCATAAGTTTGCATTGGGGTAGTGCTCTTCCTCAACTGGAATTTCCTACATCAGTGGAACCTCAGGGCTACATGCTAGCCCCTAATCTAAACACGTATGGGCCACATTTTTCTGCGATTGGCTGCAATTCCATGGCAATGTCTGACATCAGGGGAATGAGACTGGCTGATGGAAAATGATTTTGTGTAGATCTCATGAGGCAAAATTGCTTTGGATGTGGGCCTTTATTTCTCTGAGAAATAACACTGTTGATGGCTCATCCAGTTCATGTCAATGAAAACATATCTGATTTTAATTGATTTTTTTTAAAAAAAGTAAGCTGATGATAGAGATAGCAATTTTTGTAATGTTATGTAGATTTCAAGAAAACAGTCAAAACTACTTCTAAAGAAAATGCAATCAAACATATACATAAATTGAACAATTAAAAAAAGAAATTTTGAATGCAAAACATTTCCAGAAGAACAATTTTACACATTACAGTCTTATGTTATTGTTATGTTCCATTTAACTTTTTTTAAATTTTTTGCTTTTTGCTTAAGCAATTGAGGTTAAGTGACTTGCCCAGGGTCACACAGCTAGGGAATGTTAAGTGTCTGAGACCAGATTTGAATTCAGGTCCCCCTGACTTCAGGGCTGGTGCTCTATCCACTGTGCCACTTAGCTGCCCAGAGTTTAACTTTTAAAATAATATTTTATTTTTCCAATTACATGTAAAAACAAATTTTAACATTCAATTAAAAAAACTTTGATTTTCTGTGCATATCCTTTGGCACAGCAGTGTCTCTGCTGAGTCTGTATCCCAAAGAGAGCACAAAAGAGGAAAAAGGACTCACATGTGAAAAAATGTTTGTAGAAGCCTTTTTTGAAGTGGCAAGAAACTAAAAACCGACTGGGTGCCCATCAGTTGGAGAGTGGCTGAATGAATTACGGCATATGAATGTTATGGAATATTATTATTCTGTAAGAAATGACCAGCAGGATGATTTCAGAGAGGCCTGGAGGGACTTGCATGAACTGATGCTGAGTGAAACGAGCAGAACCAGGAGATCATTGTGCACACCAACAACGAGATTATGTGATGATCAACTCTGACAAATATGGCTCTTTCCAACAATGAGGTGATTAGGCTTGGGATGGAGAGAGCCCACAGAGAGAGGTCTGTGGGCACTGAATAAGGATCACAACATAGTATTTTCATCTTTTTTGTTGTTGTTGTTTGCGTGTGTTTTTTTCCTTATTTTCTGTTGTTTGAGTTCATTTTTCTTGTGTAGCATGATAAATGTGGAAATATGTTTAGAATAATTACACGTTTAACATAGATTGGATTACTTGCTGTCTAGGGGAAGGGGTGGAGGAAGGGAGGGAGAAAAATTTCTAACACCAGGTTTTGTAAGGATGAATGTTGAAAATTATCTTTCCATACATTTTGAAGCTAAAATGCGATTATTAAAAAATTAAAAATTAAATTTTGAGTTTCAAATTCTCTCTCCTTTCTTTCACTCTCCCCTCCTTGAGAAAGCAAGCAATTTGATACATTATACATGTGCAGTCGTACAACACATATGTCCATAATAGTCATGCTGTGAAAGATAACATCAACAAAAAAGAAAAAAAAAACACAAGAAAAATAAAAAAATAATATGCTTTGATTTGCATTTAGAATATATAAATTCTTTTTCTGGACATGACTAGTACTTTTCATTATGAGTCTTTAAATAACCTTGGATCATTGTATTGCTGAAAATAGATAAATAATTCACAATTGATCATCATATAATATTGCCATTCCTATGTACACTGTTCTCCTGTTTCTGTTAATTTGATTTTGCCACAATTCATATAAGTTTTCCCAGGTTTTACTTATATCATCCTGCTCATCATTTCTTGTAGTACAATAGTATTGCATTACAATCATATACCACAATTTGTTCAGCCATCTCCAATTGATGGACATCCTCTCAATTTCCAATTTTTTGCCACAACTAAACATAGTTTTGCTATAAAACATATGATAGGACCTTTTCCTTTTTTGTTTTTTATCTCTTTGGGATACAGATCTAGTAATAGTATTACCAAATGGTATGCATAGTTTTATGGGCCTATAGGCACAGTTCCAAATAGTTTTCTAGAATGACTGGATCAGTTCACAACTCCATCAACGGAGTTTTAAAGTTCCAGTTTTCCCACATCCCCTCTAACATTTGTAATTTTTCTTTTCTATCACTTTAGCCAATCTGATAGGTATGATGTGATACTTCAGAGTTATTTTAATTTGCATTTCTAGGACCAATAATGATTTAGACTATTTTTCATATTATAGTCATAATTCTGAAAACTCTTCATATCTTTCAATTATTTATAATTTGGGAAATTACCTGCATTTTTATAAATTTAAATAAGTTCTACATGTATTTGAGAAATGAGACTTTTATGAGAAAAACTTAATGTAAAAATATTTTCAGAGTTCTGATTACTCTTTATTTGCTTCCGTCCTATTTCCCCTATATATTCTTCTCTGTCTTTTTCTGTCTCTCTTGGTATTTCTCTCTCTGTCTCTGTCTCTGTCTCTTCTCTCATCCTGTCCCTCCTAAAAAGAATTTTGCTTCTGATGACATCCTCTCCCAATCTCCCCTCCTTTTATCCAACCCTTCCCCTTTATCCTGTGTAAGATAAGATCCATTATATGCCCAATTGATGATGTATGTTCTTAACTCTTTGAATCAATTTTAAGGAAACTAAGATTAAATGCTGTCTCTCACCACCACCCCAATTGTGCTCTCCAATATAAAAGCTTTTTAATGACTCTTTTATTTAAGGTAATTTTATTTCTCCCTTCCAACCTCCCCAGTACATCATTCTTTTTTATTTCTTAATTTTATTTTTATATATTATCCCATAATAGTAAATTCATATTCATGCCCTCTATCTACATATATTCCAACTGCTCCAATAATAAAAAAAAGTTCTTAGGAGTTAGAAGTATCCTCTTTCCATGTAGAAATGTAAACAGTTTAACCTTATTGAATTCTTTATGATTTCCCTTTAAGTCTTGTATTTGAAAATAGAATTTTCTATTCATCTCTGGTCTTTTCATCAGGAATATTTGAAAGTCCTCTATTTCATTAACTATTCAGTTTTCTCCCTGAAGTTTCATTATTTTTCTAGATAAGTGATTCTTGGTTTTATTCCTAGTTCCTTTGCCCTCTAGTATATCATATTCCAAACCCTTTAGTCCTTTAATATAGGAGCTACTAACTGTGGTATTATCCTAGCTGTGGCTCCGTGATATTTTAATTGTTTCTTTCTGGCTGCTTGCAATATTTTCTTCTTAGCTCGGCATTCTGGAATTTGACTATAATATATTCCTTGAAGTTATCATTTTGAAATCTTTTCAAGTGGTGATGGATAGATTATTTTAATTTGCATTTTACCCTCTGATTCTGGGATATTGGGAAGCTTTCTTTTTAATTTCTTGAAATATGATGTCTGAGATCTTTTTTTAGATTATAATTTCCAGGTAGTCCAATAATTCTTAAATTATTTCTCCTTAAGCTATTTTTCAGGTCAGTTGTCTTTTTTTTTCTTTTTCTTTTAGAGGTAATCAGAGTTAAAGCCTTGCCCAGGATCATATAGTTAGTAAGTATTTGAGTCTGGACTTGAACTCAGATCCTCCTGATTTTAGGTTTGGTATTCTATCTTCTGTACCATCTGAGGTCAGTAGTTTTTTGTTTGTTTGTTTGTTTTTTAGTGAGGGTTTTTACATTTTCTTTTTTTCTTCTTTCTTTTTTTTGTGTTGCGTGAATTCATTAAATTCCTCTTGCCCAATTTTAATTAAGAAATTATTTTCTTCAGCATTATTGTATCTTTTCTACTTTTGACCAATTCTACTTTTTAAGGAGTTCAGTATTCAGTGAATTTTTTTTTTTTTTTTTTTGCTGAGGCAATTGGGGTTAAGTGACTTGCCCAGGGTCACACAGCTGTTATGTGTCTGAGACCAGATTTGAACTCAGGTCCTCCTGACTTCAGGGCTGGTGCTCTATCCACTGCGCCACCTAGCTGCCCCTGTTTTCAGTGAATTTTTGCATTTATTTTTCCATTTAGCTAATTGTACTTTTTTATGCCTCTTTTACCATTTGGTTTATCCTGTTTTTTAAGTTGTTATTTTCTTCCATATTTTTATGTCTTTTTTTACCCAAGCTATTGCTTATCTTTTCATAGTTTTCTTAAATCATTCATTTCTTTTTTCTCAATTTTTCTTCTATCTCTCTTATTTGATTTTTAAAATCCTTTTTGCACTCTTCCAGGGATTTTTTTTGGGGGGGGTGTGTTACTGAGAACAATTTGCATTTTTCTTTGAGACTTAGATGTAGCTGTTTTTATTTTGTTGGACTCTGAGCTTTTATTTTAATCTTCCCTGTCATCAGAATAATTTTGCATGATCAGATTCTTCTTTGTTGTTGTTTGCTCATTTTTCCAGCTTATTTCTTGGCTTTTAGCTTTAGGTTAAAGTTGGGCTCTGCTTTGGGGGTGAAGGAGACATTCTCCCAAACTTCAGGGTTTTCTGTTGCTGTTTTTAGAACTAGTTTGGCTGATCTGTAAGTTTTCCCTTCTTCCAAGATGGCCTGATCTAAGCAGGTCACTGCTCTGCTGACCTGTGCTCTTCTTGTCTGTGAGTGACCACAAGCACTCTTTTCTACTCTGTGAGACAGACTCTTCCTACCAGCCTTACAAATTGTCTTGGTCTGGAAAATTATTTCTTTTTAGTTCTTTTATTTATTCTGCTGCTCCAGAATTCATTTTTGGCATTATTTTGATGTTGTTTGGAAGGGAAGTGGGGAGAGCTCCACCAGTCCTTGCCTTTACTCTGCTATCTTCCATTTAATTTTTTTAAAAAGCATTTCTATACAGTTCTATATCTTAATAAATATTAGAATATACAAAATTAACTGTGATTACATATTACCTCAGAATTCTGCAATGAAAAATGTGAAATAACATTTGGTCACAAAAGGCCCTATTAAGGATAAGTTCATTCTTTTTCTGTCAAGTTAGGGAAAATTGATACCCAATTCATTAAAAAAAATTCCTTGCAAGGAATCAAGTGAATTATAATGAAATGTTCATATCCAAACCCTTTCAAAGTCATTTGCAAAGCCTGTGGCCACTGAAAACATAGCATTCTCTTCCTTTATACAGCATTACATAGCAACATCATTTCATTGGGGGGAGAGGAACTTTTGTAACCATGTTCAATTCTGTTAACACTCAAGAGCAGAGCCACATCATGGAGTGCTAGATCGAGAGCGGCACTGAGAAGGAAGGAAAAAGCTGAGTTCGAGTCCTGATTTGGACCTGTATCGCCTGCGTGGGCTGGGACAATTCATTATCTCTCAGTGTTCTGGGGACCTCTTAAAAGGAGGTTCTTTATCTTTTTTTGTTTCATAGAACCCTGTGACAGCTTAGTTAAACCTACAGACCCTTTCTCAGAATCAAGGATTCCAAAGGAAGTCCATGATTTTGAAATGTACTCTTCCTCCCTATATTTTATATAAATGGTATACAGAGACACACACATACTGGTCTGTTTCATAGGCCCTGACATTAAAAACCCCTGTTCTAAGGCTGTGAGTTGCAAGCTGTAACAGTCCCGACATTCACTGGGTCTAGTGACCTCCAACTGAGAACATTGGCAAGGATGCCCCGGAGAACCTGCAAGGACTTGGGCAGGTCAGGGACACACGGTGGGGCCCTGGCAGCCCAACTTGGAGCATGACTTATTGCATCTTTAAGAAAGATCTGAAAAGTCACTTACTAAATATCAACCAGGTATGCTTCAACTTCAGGTAGGCTCTCAAGTCCGACTGAAGGCCGATGTCGTAGAGAGTGACGGGGGCTCCGGGCTTTGTCTGAAGATGATGAAACTCAGAGTAACACGCCCATATGCCTTTAAAAATAATTAGAGCCAATAAGCCAAGAGTTTTCTGGAGCACCCCAAAGGGCGATGCTCTTCTCACGAACATTTTCTACCAGATATATTCCCTCATGGGTCAAACTTTTATTTCCAAATTATATGTTTTATTTGAAACTATTAGTCCAAGGCTCTATGACATTTCCAGTAGATAGTTCTACCTAATGGAAATGTTTTAGGACACTCCTTTTCCCATTGCTCCTCCATTATTGTCCAACCATGATCAATGTACTTTTAAAACTTCATCACAGAAAGTAAAGAGAGAGGGAGATGGGAGGAGCACCTCATATTTGCATCTTTACAATAGAAACATTGAAAAAATACACCTTCATCCCCAGATCTGGGGCTTCTGACTTTCTGTGTGGTGTCTTGCAAATAAAAGTCAATGCTGTTCCAAGAGGGTCTAGTTCTCTTAGTGAACAAGTGGTAAATTTCTGGTTCATTAGCAAAATGAGCTTTAAAATACTGAACTGCAGATTTATGGAAAGTCCTTTACCAGGTGGGAGGACAGAAGCAGAAAGACAGAACAGCTGGGTTGAACTGAAACATGCAGATCTGGCACTGGAGGCAAACAGCACAGCAGGCCATTATGAAAAGCACCTATCAATCACATTTTAAGACAGATTCCATGGTGGAAATGAGGATCCCAGGGCAGAAAGCCTTGTACATAATAGGTGCTTAATAATTGCTCCTTCATCCCCTGTGAACATTACAATGGCTTTTTTTGGTATACACTTATTTATGCACATGCTGTCTCCCTCCTACGAATATAACTTATTTGAGAACAGAGAGCACTTCTCTTTTGGCATAAGAGTCAGTCAGTCAGTCAATAAAAGCATCTATGATCAGAGTGCTGGGACCATATGAAATGCTTAAAACAAAAGCTTACTGATGGGCTTCCTGACCGTGACAGTTGGATTCAGGTTGGCCATGGGCATTCTCCAAACTTCCTACTATGTAGATTAGGAAATATTGGAATTCTCCTATTTTTAGAGTTAGAAATCCCTCAGGAATCATGACTGTAGAAGCCAGAAAATGGGCTGAGTTTCTTTTACTGCCTTCCCCTTCTCACTATTCTTTCCCTGTGAAGAATAATTCATTCCACCACCTGTATTTCTGTGTGCTAACTAATGTCAGCAAATAAAGGGGAAAGATGATAATTTTCTATCCTGGATCCTTTGATTCTTGGCTGGAGCTTCTGGAGCCCTTCCCATAATAATGCTGATAAATGCACAAAATAAAACGCAGAAGATGACCCAGGTTAATAACAATGAAGATGGGCTTGTTTCTCCCAACCAGAACCCCCTTGGAATTTGCCCAGGGTCCTCTCAAAATCCATCCAGGGGCCACTCAGAAATCCAGGGCTCCCTGAAATCTCTCCATGGCCCCAGATGCTCAGTCTGGGCCTCTGAGAGCAAACAGATACCTACCATAGGCTATAATGATGACCACGCCAAACACAAAGACCCACAAGATGACCCCGGCAGTGTATTTCAGGAACACCAGGAACAGCAAACTGCTGATCATCGCAAGGATCAGCCCACTGAAAGGGAGAGAGAGGAAGCTGAGCATCCGGGAGAAGATGCCTGGGGAAACATCCCTTGTCCAGAAGCTTACCTGCCTGCACGGGACCCCTATAAACAAGGAGGCAGCAGAGACAAAATGGCCATTTCTGCTTTATGGTCACCCTGGGTCCGGCTTCTTCATCCGATCCTGAAGCTATGGCCTTGGCACAGTGCTGATCACCAGCAACCCTGGAGCAGTCCTTCTTACCCCAGAGTAAACAAGGTCCCCTCGAAACGCACTGATCACAGATCCTTGGTGGAAATTATAGAATCAACTCCAGGAAATTTCCGTTGTGTTCACAGAATCCTGGGCCATTCTAGCCAGGCTGCTCTCAATGCCTAGAGTAAACTCCCTGCTCATCTTCGTGTTCCACCTCCTAGAAAAGGGCCAGACCCAGCCATCCTCACCCCCAAGATGTGCCCTATCTACTTTCTATATATTTTGTATCTGCCTCTTCTTCAAAAAAAACAATATATATTGTTTTCAATTCAAATTCTGTCTCCTTACCTCACCCATTGAGAAGATATGAAAAACAAATCATTACAAATTTGTATCATCACATAAAACAAATCCCTGCCTTGGTCAGGTCCAGAAAGAGGAAAAAAAATAGCAATTGTCTCAATTTGCATGCTAATTCCTCAGCTCTCTCTCTGGAGACAGACTGTATTATCATGAATGCTCAGATACATTTTTTCATTGAGTTTTTCATTGAGTTCTTCAGAGTTCCTAAGATTTAAAGGTTATCTTTATCATATTGTCCTTATTCTATAAACTGCTCACTTCACTTGCACTAACTCATAGATTTTCCCAGATTTAAAAAACCACCATTCCATTCATTATTTCCTACAGCACCATAATATTCCATCACATTCACATGCCATAAATTGTTCAACCATCCCCCAATGGATGAGTATTCCCTTAGTTTCAAATTGTTTCCCACTAAAAAAAATTGTTTTTTATAAATGTTGTCGTACACATTGGTCTCTTTTTTTCATTGCACTCTTTGGAGTAAAAATCTACTAATGGTATTGTTCAGTCAAAAGGGACACACAGCTTCAAAGCTTTAGGCTAGAATTATGTTCCAATGGTTGGACTGCTTCACAATTCCACAAGCAGGACATTCAATTATCTATTTTCCCAGAATTATTTGTCGATTTTCCCACTCTGATGAGTGTGAGTTGGCATCCCAGAGTGGTTTTCATTTGCATTTCTCTAAATATTAGTCATTTAGGGCATTTTTTTCATGTTAGTGACACCTTGGATTTTTCTACTGAACAGTATCTATTCATATCTTCTGAATATTTACCAATTGGGGAATTGATTAGTATTCTTATAAACTTAACTCAAGTTTCTTATATATCTTAGAAATGAAACATTTACCAAAGAAATTCACTGCAAAGATTTTTCCACCTAGTTTCCTGTTTTTATTCTAATTTTAGCTGTATTGGTTTTGTTTGTGCAAAAAGGTTTTAATTTTATCTCATCAAAATTGTTCACCTTATCTCCTGTGAGCCTCTTTATAGTTTGTTTAGTCATGAACTCTACCCCTATCTATCGATAGATCAGATAATTTCCCCATACTTCTCTAATTTGTTAAAGATGTCATCTTTTAAGTCAAAACCATATACCTATTTGGAGTTATCTTTATATATAGTATGGGATTTGTTCTTGACTGAGTTTCTGCCAGACTGCTTTCCAGTTTTCTCAGTGGGTTTATCAAAAAGTGAGTTCTTGTATTCATAGCTGGAATGTTTGGATTTATCAAAAAGTAGACATCTAGGGGCAGCTGGGTGGCACAGTGGAGAGAGCACCAGCCCTGAAGTCAGAAGGACCTGAGTTCAAATCTGGTCTCAGACACTTAACACGTCCTAGCTGTGTGACCCTGGACAAGTCACTTAACCCCAATTGCCTCAGCAAAAAGAAAAAAAAAGTAGGCATCTGTGCTCAGCTACTTCTGCATATTGCATACCTGATCTATTCCATTGATCTTACCCAGTATTATTTTTAAAAAATAATTATGGCTTTGTGGTACAGTTTGAGCTCAAATGGTTTTAGACTCCTTTCCCTTACATGTTTTAAACTGATTCCATTAATATTCTTGATTTTTTTGTTTCTCCCTTGAAATGGAAATTTATTGCTTTCTATTGAGTTCTCTCTTATGCTTGTATACATGGCAATGTTTTTTCTTTTCTTATTTTGTATTGAAGTTTAAAATAAATTTTAAAATTTGAAAAAAAAATTCAGTGAAGTAAAGCTGAAAAGGTTGTTGAGATTAAGATAGAGTCTCAAATGCAAGGATATAATATTTATGCTTTTATTCAATGTGCATTTATTAAGATACAAAGGGGAGGGAGCACCTGAAGTTATTATTTTTTTTAATAAAAGATAAAAGTTTTAGGAAGCTTATTCAAGCAGTAATCCATAAAGGATGACTTGGAGAGAGAAGTGAACCCTATGGAGGCCAGTTAGAGTAGCAGGCTATTCTTGTAATCTAGAACAGAGCTGTCAGAAGCATGGTCTGGGGGCTACACTGAGCCACAAAGCAGGGTGAGCCCCAGATGTCCTGGCTTGTTCTTGGTTTGTGGGGAAGCCCTCATTTCCACAGCCCCAGGGATGTTTCAGGAGGACCGGTTGCTTTCTAATATGATTTGTTGACTTTGGCCAAGTGACTGTGCGTCCCAGCTTCCATTCCCTCATCTGTAACATGGAGATGCTACTTGTATCACCTACCCCACAGAGTTATTCCTAGGAAGGCACTTTGCAAACCTCGAATCAGTAGAGAAATGTGAGCTCTACCATTTCTACTGGGTAAATAAGGAAAGGGGGGGTTCCCATTGGAATGGATGACTTGTAGCCTGCTTGAAGGTGTGCAGAGTCCCTTATATGCATTTTTTGATGGGAAAACTGGCAAGTTCAGCATCCTTTGAACATGGATGTGCTCTAGGATTTTTTCCTGGGTCCTTATTTCTGCTTTTCATTCTCCTTGGTGATTGCATCCACTCTTCTCGGTCCAGTTCTCATCCCCATGCAGGTAGATGAGCCCTAGATTTATATATCTAGTTCTAATTGGTCCTGAGTCAGCACTGTCTGTTGCATACCTTTCGGATCCCATACTCAACATGTCCAAAATAAAACTTGTGGTCTTGCCTCTGACCATACCTTTCTCCAACCTTTCTCTTTTTATTGAAGGTGCCTCTCTTCCATCAATTAGATTTATAGTGTCTGAGTCATCTTTGGCACTTCTTCCTTCCTCATTTTCTATATATAAAATCTGCCGTCTCATTTCTACTTCCATCATGTTTCTCACTTTGTTTTCCTTCTCTATACTTATGCAACCAGAAACCTAGTTTGGGCCCGCAACACCTCTCCCTTGCACTAGGAAGGGAGGAAATAAGCATTTATTGAGTACCTGTTATGTGCCAGGCGCAGTGTCAGGCACTTTATAAATACCTCATTTGATCCTCACAACAACCTGTGGGTGAGGAGCCATTTGACAGTTGAGGAAAATGGGGCAGGTAGGGAAGGGTTAATTGCCTTCCCCAGGAACGCCCGGCTAAGTTAGTGGCTGAGGCTTGGGTTTGAACTCTTGCCATTCTGACTTCTCATTATTCTGCCTGCTGATTTTTTTGTTTCTCCCAATAAATATTTTTTTCTAGCTTTATTGGTAGTTTGGTAGTCCATTGGTAATTTGGTTGTATAGCACTAATTAATTTTGTATTTTTTATCAAATTGTCTCATGCTACTCATGCAATTAAAATTTCTCCATTTAGATCTGCCTTTATTTATTGAAAGAGTATTTTATAATTATATTCATAAAGTTTCCATATTCATAAAGTTCCTGTGTGTGTTGGCACATAGATGCCTAATAATTTTATACTGTCTATAATTATTTTAAATGGAATTACTCTTCCTCTTACTGGATTCTGCTGCTATTATACAGAAATTTCTATTTTTCTAAATTATTCTTTCTATTCTTCTAAATTATCTATTATACATAGATTTCTATGAATTTATTTTGTATCTTGTAACTTTTCTGAATTTGTTAATTATGTTGATTGATTTTTTTAGTTGATTCTATGCAAAAATGATAATTTGTTTCCTATCTGACTTATCTTATTCCTTTGTTTTTCATCTTAGTGCTATAGCTAAAATTTCTAATATAATAGTAAAAAAAATAATAATAGACACCCTTCCTTCTCCCTAGATCTTATTGGAAAAGCTTCCAGATTGCCACCATAATAGGTATATAATATTTCTCGGTTTAAAATAGGTGCTATTTGTCATTTTTAGGAAAACTGATATGCAGTGCTCTCTATTGTTTTTAATAGGAATGGGTAGATTTTCTGCATCTATTGAAGCAGTCATATGATTTGGTTGTTTTATGTTTTTATGTTATTATGGTAAATTATATTTATGGTATAAAGGATGTTTATACCAGTCCTGCATTCCTGGTATAAATCCAATCTGCTCACCATGTATGCAATTTGTGATATGTTATTGTTATTTCCTTGATAGTATTTTATTTAAAATTTTTCTTCAATATTTATTAGAGAAGTTGTTCTAGTTTCTTTCTCTGTTTTGACTTTCCCTGATTTAGACATTAATACAATATTTTTGTCACAGAAAGAATGTGATAGGTTCCTTTCTTTGCCTATTTTAATTTAATAACTTTTATTTTATTTTCTTAATTACATGTAAAAAAATTTACCATTCATTTTAAAATTTTGAGTTTCAAATTCTTTTCCTCCCTCTCAAAACTCTCCCCCTTCCTTGAAAATGAAAACAATTTGATATAGATTGTATAAGTGTAGTCAGGAAAAACCTATTAACCATTTTGCAAAAAAGTCAGAAAATAGCAACATTAATAATAGTAATAATTTTTTAAAAAATAAACTTTACTCTGCATTCAGATTTCACCCATTTGTTTTCTGGAGATAGATGGCATTTTCCATTATAAGTTCTTTGTCTTGGATCACTGTATTATTGAGATAACTAAGTTATATCATTATATGATACTGCTATTACTGTGTACAATATTCTCCTGGTTGTGCTCATTTCACTTTGCCTTAGTATTCCCAGGTTTTTCTGAAAACATTCTCCTCATCATTTCATATAGCACAATGGTGCTCCATCACAGTCAGATACCCCAACTTACCCTGTCATTTCCCAGTTGATAGTTGTCCCCTCAGTTTCCAATTTTTTGTCACCACAGAAGATCTGCTACACATATTTTTGTGCCTATAGGTCTTTTCTTTTTTCTTTGATGTCTTTGATGTATGGACCTAGTAGTGGTATTATTAGGCCAAAGAATATACATAGTTTTATAATCGTTTGAATATAATTCCAAATTACTTTCCAGAATGATTGACTCAGTTAAAAACTCCACTTAGGAGTCTTAGGGTCCCTATTTTTCCTTATCCCCTCCAATATTTATCATTTTCCTTTTCTCTCACATCAACTAATCTGATAAGTGTGGTATAGTACTTCAGAGTTGTTTTAATTTGTGTTTCTCTAATCAGTAGTGATTTAAAGCATTTTTAATATGACTAAAGATAGTTTTGATTTCTTATTCTGAAAAAAAATGCCTATTCTTATATGTTCACCACAATTGAGGAATTCCTTTTTTTTTATAAATTTGATTTTGGCTTTTATATATTTGAGAAATGAAACCTTTATCAGAGAAATTTGCTATTAATTGCCTCCCTCCCCAGTTTCATGTCTTCCTTCTAATCCAGGCTTTATTGGCTTTGTTAATGCAAACCATTTTTTATTCTACATCAAATATCTCACTAATATTTGGGGATATATCCCCTTCAAAATTATGCACTTTATATCCCATGATACTCTCAATCCCATTTGTTCATACTCTTACCTTATCCATAGATCTGATAGGTAAAATTTTCCATGCTCCCTTAATTTGCTTATGATATCACCATTTATGTCTAAATAATGTGTCAATTTTAACCTTATCTTGATACAAAGTGTGAGGACATGATGTAAAAAGATCTAATTTCTGCCAAACTGCTTTCCAATTTTCCCAGAATTTTTTTTCAAATAGTGATTTCTTGTCTCAAAATTTTGGATCTTTGGATTTGTCAAACACTAGATGAATATAAATATTTACTGTTTGTTGTGTACCTGATCTATTTCACTGATCTACCACTCTATTATTTAATCAGCAATAGATTGTTTTGATCATTACAACTGTAATACAGTTTGATATTTGATACTACCAAGACACCTTTCTGCATGAGTTTTTTTCATCGATTCCCTTAATATTCTTGACCTCTTGTATCAGATGAATTTTGCTATGTTTTTTCCAAGCTTTGTAAAATTATTCTTTGTTAAATTTGATTGGAATGGCACTGAATAAATACATTAATTTAGGCAGAATTGTCATATTTATTATATTGACTTACTACTCATGAGCAATTAATTTTAGCTCTGCCTTTATTTGTGTGAAAAATGTTTTGTAATTGTGAAGATATAGTTCCTAGGTTTGTCTTGGCATGTAGGCATTCAAATATTTTGTATTGTCTAAAGTTATTTTAAATGAAACTTCTTTTTCTCTTTCTGCTGGATATTGTTGATAATATATATGTGAAGATATTGATGATTTATGTGGATTTGTTTTATGACCTACAACTTTGCTAAATCTGTTCATTGTTTCAACTAATTTTTAAGCCAGTTTTCTAAATATACTCT
The DNA here is from genome assembly GCA_023553655.1 of Myrmecobius fasciatus. Taxonomy (NCBI): domain Eukaryota; kingdom Metazoa; phylum Chordata; class Mammalia; order Dasyuromorphia; family Myrmecobiidae; genus Myrmecobius; species Myrmecobius fasciatus. The sequence goes on from JAJPUD010000405.1 coordinate 260,555, forward strand.
CATATCATCTGCAAAAAGAAAATTTTCTTTCTTCATTGCCTATTCTAACTCATTCCATTTCTTTTTCTTCTTTTATTGCCATAGCTAACAGTTTTAGTACAATATTGAATATTAGGAATAATGAAATCCTAGCTTCACTCCTTATCTTATTGAGCAAGCTTCTAGCTTATCCCTGTAACAGATAATGCTTGTTGATGATTTCCAATAGATACTACTTATTTTTAGGAAAGATCCAATAATTCCTATCCATTCTAGAGTTTTTAATAAGAATAATTGTTATATTTTGCCAAAACTTTTTCTGTGTCTATTGAGATAATTATATACTTTTAATTGTTCATTAAATATTTGGTAGAATTCACTTGTGAATCCATTTCATCTTAGGAATTTTTTCTTAGGGAACTCATTTATAGTTTGTTAAAAAAAGTTTTTTCTAAGATAGATTTAAGTATTCTATTTCCTCTTCTGTCAGTCTGGGAAATTTATATTTTTGTAAATATTCATCCATTTCACTTAGATTATCAGATTTATTGGCATATATTTGAGCAAAATAGTTCCTAATTGCTTTTTAAAATGTTTACATTTTTGTGAGGATTTTATGCCTTGGTACAGTCAAGTTTTGTGAAGATGTCGTACACAGTTGAGAAATATTTATATTTTTTTTCTCTTCTCTTTCAATATTCTCTAGAGATCTAACATATGTAATTTTTCAATAATTCTATTCAGCTTCTTTTAAATTTATTTTGGGGTGAATTTATCTAGAATTAAGAAAGATAAATCGAGGTGCCCTCATCATTATACTTTAAGAATTTTGATGCTAATTTGGAACTATGCCCAAAGGGCTATAACACTGCATATCCTTTGATCCAGCAGTGTTTCTACTGTGTCTGTAGAAAAAAGAGATCATAAAAGATGGGAAAAGGGCCCTTATATACAAAAATGTTTGTGGCAGCCCTTTTTGTAGTAGCAAGAAACTGGAAACTGAATGGATGCCCATCAGTTGGAGAGTGGCTGAATAAGTTATGGGATATGAATGTTATGGAATATTATTGTTCTGTAAGAAACAATCAGCAGGATGGTTTCAGAAAGACCTGGAGAGAGCTACATGAACTAATGCTAAGTGAAATGGGTAGAAGCAAGAGAACATTGTACCTAGCAACAACAACATTATGTGATGATCAAGTGTGATACACATGGCTCTTTTCAACAGTGAGGTAATTCAAGGCAATTCGAATGGACTTGTGATGGAAGGTGAATAATATTTTCACCTTTGTTGTTTGCTTACTTTTTTTTCTTTCTTGTGGCTTTTTTTCCTTTTGATCTGATTTTTTTGGTGCAGTGTGATAAATATGTAAATTTGTTTAAAAGAATTGCACATGTTTAACCTTTATCAGATTGTTTGGTGTCTTGGGGAAGAGATGGGGAGAAAATTTTGGGACACAAGATTTGCAAAGGTAAATATTTAAAAAATTATCTTTGCATGTATTTGAAAAAATAAAATACTATTAAAATTTTTAAAAAGAATTTCAATGCATTCAAATTTGCATATCTAATATTAATATCAATTCACTATCTAGCATATCTTTTAGTGTCTTGATCTATCTCTTTTAATTAGGTTTGTTTTTGCTTTTGTTTTCTCCGGGATTATAATTGCTACTCTTTTTTTGTTTGTTTCAGCAAAGGCATAACAGTTTCTGCATTATTCTCCTATTTTAACTCTGTATATCTTTCTGTTTCAAGTGTATATCATGTAAACAACATGGTGGATTCTGGTTTCTCTATTCTGCAATCTTCTGTTTCATAAGTGAGGCCATCCCATTTACATTTCAGTTATAAATGCTGTGTATTTTTCTCCATTCTTCTCTTAAAGTTTTCTGGTTTTTCCTTTTTTTCCTCCTTCCTGATTTCTTACTGATGATTGTCTCCTTTAATATATTCTTTTTATTCCTCATCACTTTCCCATGAATCCTTTTCTCTTCTATTTCTGTATCTTTTATAGAAGCATTTAGGTTTTGATGTAGATACTATGTAGAGTCAGGAAGATCTGAATTCAGATCTGACTTAAGACATTTACTAGTTGTGTGACTTTGGCCAAATTAATGTTTGTTTGACTATATTTCCCCAAGTGCAAAATGGGAATAACAACAGCACTTACCTCACCGGGTGACTGTGAGAATGAAATGAGATAATACTTGTAAAGCATTTAGCCCAGTATCTGGTATGTAGTAGGTATTAAATGAATGATTACCCCCTCCCACCCACTCACCCCTTGTAATAAACTGTGCGTATGTGTATTCTTTCTTTTTTTTAACAGTTCAGATAAGCGTGAGATTCAAGTGTTGCCCACTCCCCACCACTTTATAAGCCCCTTTTTGAGCATCACATTTATGTGAAATTATTTCCTCCCCTTTATTAGGTCATTTCTCTTCCTCATGCTTTCCATTTTTCTGTCCAGATTACTCACATGTAATTTTTGTCTATTTCTGTTTAATTAGACTTTCTCTAAGACTCCCAGGAATGATAAAGTTCTGAGGAGTTACACTTATCAAACACCATATAAGCAAGCAATCAGCTTTACGTTTTTAAGTCCCTTTTAATTTTTCCCTTATGTTTACCTTTTTATGATTCTTCTGACTCCTGTCTTTATATTGTTAAATTTCTAGTCAGGTCTAGTCTTTTCTTCAGGAATGATTAGAGGTATTTTATTTCATCAAAAATCCATTTTTTCCCCTGTATACTGTTTTTCTAGGTAGGTTATTCTTTGTTTTCAGCCTAGATCTTTTTCCTCAAACATATTATATTTTAAGCTTTCTGCTCCTTTTTGTGGTGACTACTAAATCTTAAATGTTCCTGACTGGGGGTCCTTAGTATTTGAATTTTTTCTTGGTGGTTGCTTACAATATCCCCTCCCTTCACCTAGGAGCTTTTGACTTTGGCTATTTTTGCTTTGAGGGAATTTTCATTTTGGGATTTCTTTCAATAAGTAACCATGGATTATTCCAATTGCTACTTTGTTCTTATGGTTTCTTGAAATATGATCAGGCTCTTTTTTGTTCCTAGCTTTTAGGTAGTTCAATGATTCTTAATTTTTTTTATGTTTTCCAGATCAATTATTTTTCTTATGAAACCGTTTCTCATTTTAGTTGACTTTTTTAGACCTTTGACTTTGAATTGCTTCTTGATGTCTCATGTGTCCCTAGGTAGGCCAATTCTAATTTCTGAGGAAGTATTTTCTTCAGCAAAGATTTGCATCTCTTTTCCCAAGATGTCGACTCTCTTTTCATATCATTCTTACCTAACTCTTGCCTCTTTTCTCATTTGTTCCTCTACTCATTTGATTTTTAAATAATCTCTGGGGACAGCTAGATACACAGTGGTGCCCATTTCTGCCCTGGTCATTCCACAATAGTCACTCTTCTGCTCCTGGGATCACAGCCATCCAGCTGCCCCTTAGTTCACATCTAGAGTCTGTCACTGTATCTGTGATCCAGACGGGGAGTGGAAGTGGTGCCATTCCTGCCCTGGGCAGTGGCTCAGGGACCCCTGGGTGTCCAGGGAATCTGTCCTGAGTCTCTTCTAGCCTCTGGGTGCCAGAATGCTTCCTTGCAGACCAGACTCCACCTCCAAGACTCCAGACTCCAAGGTCTGCAGAGCTCTGTCTTCCTCAGTCGTTTTAGCCTCCAAATCATTCCCTATCATTTCTTCTCAGCTTTCCTTCTGGTGCATTTTCTAACCCAATGTGGAGAAGGGATAAGGAGGAGCATGGCTCAGCCTCTTCCTCTTGCTCCTCCAAATTGGCTCCTTCCATATGTATGTGGTATCCCCCGTATCCAATAAAACTGTCTTGAGTCTTATTTTTGTATCCCCATTTCCTAGCACCTACCAGGTGTTTAATAATAACTGACAATAAATTGATTTAAATTTCTCTTTTCCCCCTAAAAGGAAAGGGCAAACTTGACCAGCGGGTACCAGAAATGAAGCTGCCTGGCAAACAGCACTAGGGGCTGCCTGTACCATCCGATGAGCACTCGCTAGGCAGCTGCTCTGCTTCTGGCTAAGACTTACCAGTCCCCCTTGTCATCGCTCTTCCTAGGAAGGTTTGGACGCCCTCTTTCCGCCCTCTCAGTCTCCCCATTGGTCCTTCTACCCATTAGAATACTGGCATCTGGTGCTTCCCCTAAAGCGCTCAGGTTCACAAAGCTCAAGCCATCCACAGAAAGGCTTTCCTTCTGAGTCCCATGAGAGACAGGAAGGGTCTCCGATCCCCCAGAATTCTGAAGGTGACTTACAACCCTGGGGAGAAGGTCAACAGGTGGGGAGCAGCTTTGTTTTAAGCTCTGTGGGGCTTCCCTCGGCTCCCAGAAGTTGGCAGAGGCCTCTTTGAGCCCTCTCTGCCCCTTCCCCATTTCCTGGGGCCGCCAAAGCCTCATGGACCTCAGGAAGCTCTCCTTTGCTGTTGGTTCCCATAATTTTGCCAGTGCCCAGCAGATGGCACTCAGCACCTTCTCTTGAAGAAACCCGCTCCAGCAAGTGGCTGTGCTAAGGAGATGCTCCAGGAGACAACCTTGGTTTGGCCAGTGTGGCTACAATTTTTCAGAGCCCCTTGAGCCAGGAAAACGTCATTTCTCTGACATTGTTCCCTGCCTTCCAACACGTGTCTCTTAGCACATAGTAGAAGCCTTCTTTTCTTGGACCCTGCAAACAAGACTGTCTCTCCCCTCACAGAGGGACTAAGAGTCTACTTTCCCTTCCCTCCTCCACATCTGGGAATATTCTTCCTGCTTATGCTGGGACCTATCACAGAGGCCTGGGGTTCCAGGGCTCTTCCTGTTCTTTCCCTTTTTTTATTTTGATTTTCCATCATTTTCTGGGGCAACTGAGCTGTGTTACTCAGGACTGCCTTTAAAAAAGTTTTTTCAGGAGAGGATCAAAAGACAGCTCCTGGAAACATGGAGAAGAAGAAGCCGGCCTGAGGGAGCAAGCTTTGGGGTCCCCAACATAGGCTAGACCTCCTACTGAGTAAAGCAGAGTCTCTCTTAATGAATGACCATAAAGCACACTAGTTGGCTTGGATGATGTCTCTAGTGCAACCAATCAATAAACATCCGTTAAGCGCCTACTGTGTGCCAGGCTAAGCTCTGGCTGAGTTTTCCTGACCTTGCTGCTATACTAAGGACAAAGGTTCAACAGGAAAACCTTGCTTTCATTCTCTTACAGACCATGTGCCGGCTCACAGCCCAAGATCCTGAGCCTAGGCAGGGAACCCCGGCTCCCCAAAGTATGGCAGAGGCTGGAATAACAAGGGGAAGGTCTTGGAGAAAACCCTTTCTGGTTCCTCTAGTTACTGGCTCTCTCTCCTTCCCCACTTAGATGGATCCCAGGCCCCGAGGTGGAGGAGCATGACCAGCCAGTCCAAAACATTTTACCGATGGGGAATCAGAGGTCTGAGGAACGGACCCCAAATCACACAGCTCAGCGTTTGTGTCAGTCTCTCTGGGGTACAACTCTGAGGGCAGGGACTGTTCGCCCTTTGTACTTTGTCCTTCCAGCACCTTGGGGAGAACCATAGCTAAGGCAATGTCTGTTAAATTAAATCAAGCCAGCCACAAGATGCTCGTGATTCTTTAAGACCATTTTACTGAGTCACAGAGGATTGTGACCTCCAGAAATCATCCCCCACAAACATTGCTGTAAGAGGGTCCTGTACCCATGTGCCGGCCCTGCCCTGATTTCTGAGGATCTTGCCATGTGTGCCCACGTAGGGGACCAAAGGACCTGACATGTGGGTGCTGTTCGTGGAATTGGGACAGTGTCCACTGAAAAGGAGAGCAGTGGGCAGGGAGCAGCTCTGGGAGATCCCAAGTCACCCCCTGAATGGAGCGGGGACCCCGGAGAACTACTCACATGAGAATCCAATGCCAGGACTTTACGAAATCTTCAAACACTCTCATGCCGATTGTTCTTGTCGTGAGGACCATATTGATACCGCTGAATTCAAGGGAGAAGAGAGAGCTTTTACAATCAGCTTTCTGGCCGGCCCACAAAGCGGGGCTGCCCGCCCAGTGCCCACCCTGCGCCAGCTGCTTTTGCCAGGGTGTTGTCAGACCTTCTCTGGGGGACGTTGGTGCTAGTGCCAGGGGAGCGTCACAGCTTAAGGCATCTCCCAAGAGCACCAGGTGAGGGTGATTTCAGCAGTGGCTTGGGGTGGGGGACAGAAATGGCACCCAGAAAGGAACTCAGGAGAGACGTGCTTGTAGCTCCCCGAATCCCAGGTGGTCCAAAGTCAGGGCTAGCCTTAATTCATCCGCAGAGCGTTACCCCTATGGGACGCTCGGACAGGTGGGCAGATGGATCCAGGCAAGGTTAGGTGGGAGCCCAGGCTCAAGCCCATTGGGCTGGGACACTTTACTTATGAGCATCCCTCCCCTAAGGAGAGTGTCTTACAGCAAGGAGCTTTGGAGCTCATCAGAATACTTTTGGACCTCAGAACCATCATGATTTCACCATTTACATCAACCCTCTAGGACACCCTGATTTCCTTCTCTAGTGATATTTTTTAACGAACATTTAAAATACGGAGAACCAGGAAATGGAACACTCTTTGTCTGTTGTTCACATCAGGACTTCCAGGTATCTGAGAATTTGTTTTTTTCTAATCTGTTTTCACAAAACTGTAATAAATAAGTTGTGTTCTCTTCATAGAATTGAGGTTTAGAACTGGAGGAAGTTGGGGTGGGGATGGCTTAAAGGTCCTCCATCCCAAACTCCTCATTTTACAGATTAAGTAACTAAGGCACCAAGAGACTTTTCCAAGGTCATTCAGACAGAAAAGGCTGAGCTGAGGCTGGAAACCAAGGCCTTTGGTTCCAAATCTCAGCACTTCCCACTTTGCCACAAGGCCACTTTCAAGGAAGACAAGCAGAAATGTCTCCAAAAGTACTGGGAAAAACATTAAACTTTGCATTTAAATTCAGCCATAAAACCAGACATCCTGGCCAGGTGATGCATGCAATACTCAGTATTGTACCCTCAATACAAATACATTCAGTACTAACAGGTGGCACAGTGCCATGTGCAGTCTGGGGTGCCAGAGAAACACAAGTCCATAAAGAGAGGTCACTTCAATGGTCATCCCATTTTTCTCCCTTTTTCTATCTCTGTCTCTGTCTCTCTCTCTCTTTGTATATATGTATATATATATATATATATATATATATATATATATTTCTCTCTCTCCCCCATTTTGAATTAATATAATCACGAAAAATGATCTGAGAATGGAGGTTGGAAGTCCATGAGATTATTTTGGAGAGGGCGTTCACCAGGAGGGGAGTAGCCTGCTGCACCAGCTCGGGGTCAGGGTCACTCAGGTCCATACCTTGCCTCTGATACAACTAGGTATCCAGGGGGAAGCCAGTCCCCCGCTCCTTGCCCTCAGGTAAATCTCAAAGACTACAAAGTCCAGATGAGTTGCCTGGCTCCAGCAGTCCAAGGTGTGTCCATCCTAGCATGGTCAACACCAATGAGACCTTAGGCTTTGACCACAAATAAAATCCTAAAAGGGTCATTAATGACCAAAAACATTGCCACAGCTTCTGCTGTTATCATGGATACTTTTTCCATATTTTTCTCAATTTCACAAGAATTTGGGTAATTGCCATAATTCCCAGAGATCAGCTTTCTTCCTCTGTTGTTACATATGGATCGAATGATCCTGAGCCCATTTCCCAGTTCTGGCTGATGTTGAGCTCACAGGGGAAAACCTAGCAAACTCTTCTACTTCTCCCACCTCATCCTCCCAATCTGGGGACAGACTGGAAGCAGAATAAAAGACAAACCAACATACTTGACTCCTTCCCAGAGTTCAGTTACGTTTCTTAACTTTCCAATTCCATCAAGGAACGTTGTCTTGTTTTTTAGGGTCAGAATGCCATTGACAGTACGAAAGTCCGGGAAGCATCTCTTGAGAACTGTTAAAAATAAATGAGAATGATGGCAGTCACTACTCCACCTGTCCCCACACAGGATCCCTTATGACGTGTTCCCTCCGGATTGAAGCCTCCTGATGCTTATCATTCAGTTCTTCCCAGATGATGAGAAATTACCCCATGCAGACAATTACTGCTTATTATCATTTCATGATAGCAAAAGTGCCTCCTGAAGCAGAAAGAGAAAGTAGACCTGCAATCTATCTGACTTCTAAAACGAGACTGTTCAGGGGCTCATCTTGAGGACAAGGCATGACACAGAAAGAAAGATGGAAATGTTTATTGCCTATTGTAAAAATGCTTTGATAAGCATATCAAGTTGGATTTTGCAAAGGGAAAAATCTGTTTCTTCTTTTAGGGAAAAGAAATGGATGCTCATTCAGTCAACTCTTGAAAAATAAAGTTTCATAATGAAATAGGAGCCACATTCACATCTAGGCAACTAAAATAAGTGGGGTGGTCTTTTTATGTCTTACTAATTTGTCTGTTCCCCCATTTCTCTTTCCTTTTTATGGGTTTGTAGTGGAAATTCTGAAGCCATAAATAAGATTTTGATTTTCCTGATGCAGGTGACACTGAGAAGACTTTTATCAGAAACTGATCTTTTCAATGATAGTTCTAATTGAAGTGCCCTTAGTTAAGTTTTGGAAGAAGGAGATGGCCTTGGAGGTTTCTTCCAACCCAGAGGCTGATTCTGTGATCTTTGAATCACTAATAAATGGAACAAAACCTTCACCCCCCTCCAGCTCCACAATTTTTATTAGAAGATAAGAAAGGGTGGATCAAAATGCATTTCTCCTTATAGGTCAATGCTGAGAAATGCCACAAATTAACTTGTTCTTACTGATCCAAATGTGATCAAGTGATAATTAAATTTGGTTTTATTGATTAAGATTAATAAAGAAAATTTCATAGCTCTTGGTTATGTGCTTTCTTGACAACCTAACTCACAAAGATGGTAGTGCAGTGGGTCTGTGAGCTAGTTCATATGGGTTCTCCTGCTAAAGATTCTGATTTCATGCCCTTCATGCTTCCATCCTCAGGGGGCTCACACAAGATGATGCACTTCCAATAATGCAGTTAGTTTGAGTTTGGTTCTGGTACTGTCTCATGGGAAAGCGACTAAACCTCTTTGGACTTAGTTTCCTTATCTATAAATTGAATACATAAAATTAAGGTTTTTTTTAAAGTGAATTTTGAAGCAATCATTTATTCAAATCTGTATGTACCCAAGTGATACCAAATAACTGTCAGGACTTTTTTTCACTTTTTAAATGTTTTGGTTATTTGGAGATCATGTCTAAATCAAAAAGACTAAATTTAATATAAAATATCAATCACTCACAAGATCTGCTGGGAAAAATCAATGATGGACAATCATCATCCCGAAAAACTTCTGGTACAGGCTGAAAACAGGAGAAGGAATATATATTTTAGTAGACAGAGTAACAAGTTACTTTTACCAAATAAATTTGAAAGTCTATTCCTTTTTTAAAAACAAATATCACAATGGACTTATTATCTAAGTTGCTTCATTTAATAACACATACAAGTTATAGAGGAGCTTGTCTATTGGAGAATGGCTGAAAAAGTTGTGGTATATGATTGTAATGGACTGTGCTATAAAAAATGATGAACTCTAGGATCTTAGAAAATTATGGAAAGACTGGCATGAAATAATGAAGAGTGAAGAGTGAAGAGAGCAGAACCAGAAGAATGCCGTATAAAGTAATAGCAATACTATTTTAAGAACAACTTTGGGAAAAAAAAAGAACAACGTTGAATGACAAAATTATCTTATTATTATAAATGCCCAAATTAACTACAAAAGGTATCTGAAGGAAGATAACTATCCTATATGCATCCAGAGAAAAAACTGATAAATAGAACTAAATATAATATGATTTTACACACACACACATATATCATACACACATGTATATACATTTACATATACATATATATGGTAGCCATCTTTAGGGTGAGATGAGAGGGAGGAGAAAAAATAAATTAATATGGTAATTTTATTATATTTTTAAAAAAATAAGTTATACATAATAGATTTGCAGCTTCATGTTATGGAAATGCTTGCTTTATTTTTACTAATCAGTTTATGTATTTATTGATTTATTTAGAAGGCAATTGGGGTTAAGTGACGTCACATTGCTAGTAAATGTTTGAGTTTATACTTGAAATCCGATCTTCCTGATTTCAGGACTGGTACTCCGTCCACTGTGCCACCTGGCTGCCCTAGAAATGTTTGTTTTATTTCTTAAATTCATAATAAAAAATAATATGGATGCAAGTCATCCATTAAAAGTATTAAAAGTACTCTTATAGGGCCGCTAGGTGGCGCAGTGGATAGAGCACCAGCCCTGAAGTCAGGAGGACTTGAGTTCAAATCTGGTCTCAGACACTTCCTAGCTGTGTGACCCTGGGCAAGTCACTTAACCCCAATTGCCTCAGCAAAAAAAAAAAAAAAAAAAAATACAGTAAAAAAGTACTCTTATAATTAGAAACTAAGACCGGGCCCATCCATTGAGAAATGGCTAACCAAGCTGTGGAATTATGATTGTGATGAGATATTATTACTTTGGAAGACATGATAAAGGGAATAGTTTAAAAAAAACTGGGAAGACTTATATGAACTGATGCAAAGTGAAGGGAGCAGAGCTAGAAGAACATTTTACACAATAGCAACAATATCATAAAGACAAATGACTGAAAGATTTGAGGGTTCTGATCAACACAATGACCAACAACAATTCCTGAGGGCTCAAAATGAAACATGCTGCCGAGCTCCATATAGAAAAGACAAACTCAGGTTACAGGTTCTTTTTTATGACCAAAGATGAGTCCGTTCCAAATAAAGTCCAAGGATCCCAAATGCTTGTGTTTTTATTTTTGTTGCTTTTTTTCTCCAGAGAAATATTGTCACAGTTTATTTTTATATTTTATATTTTATTTGGGCAGGGTCAGGTTGCTGGCTCAACCTTATATTTACACCCCTGTGTTTGGGATTGTGTGAATGAGCTACACACTAGACTTGATAGTTGAGTTTAATTTGTCACAGAAACAGCAAGATTCTATCACTGTAAAATTAAAAAGTGTTGTCCCAAATAATTTATTTTTTTCAATTAATTCTTTCTCTTTCCCTTTCATTTTATTCCTCTCTCCTTTCTTTTATTTTTACTTTTCTTCTTTTTTCTCTTTCTTTTTTTCTTTCATCATGATCATTTCTAAATACATCCTTCCCTCAACATCCACTACCCATAACTCAGCAACTATATTTCTGTGACTAAGGAAAACAGTTAACACCATGAAGTATGCTGCTGTGTTTGACAATGTCATAGCTGGGAATAGAGTATGGAATGCACAAGTTAGCAGCCCTGGGAGAACATTTCCATTAGTTTTTCCCACCTTAGGGTAATGTTTCCAAAGGGTGTACCAGCACACCTAGTTCATGCCCTCTGTATGCCCATGGCCAGAGAGTCAATTTTCTGCACCCATAATTTCTACCTCCTCAAGAAAATAAGGACATCCATTTCCATATTTCTTTTCTAGAGACAAGACTGATGCAAGTAGCACACTTCACTTTCCTGTTCTGCTCCTATAGATTATTGCAATCAATTTTGTACCTTGCTTCTTCTTCCTTCTTCATCACCATGCCTGTCTAGACATCTCTCATATAAGTCACTGTTTGTTGCAGTATACTAATACTACAGCACATTTAGATGCCGAAATTTGTTCAGCCATTTCTCCAATGCATTTTACTTTTAAAGGTGTTTTTCTCCAGCGGATTTTTTTTCCTTTGACCAATTGTAGTTTCTTTGTTCTTCCTTGTCCATGCTGTTGACTCTCTCTTGTTTCTTTTCCCAACTTTTCTTCTACTTCTCTTATTTTACTTTTAAAATCCTTTATATGCTCCTCCAACAAGGCTCTTTGGGCTTGAGACCATTTCATATTTCCCTTCAAGGTTTCTCATGTGGGCACTCAATTTTGTTCATGAGTTTTCACTACTACAAAAGTATTGATATGAATAGTTATCTTAAATTGGTTATTGACATTTTAGCTACACTTAACACTTACTTTGTGACATTGGGCAAGTCGCTTAACCCTCATTATTTCTCCAAAAAAAGAAAGAATAAAGAAAAAGAAATGTCAGCGAAAGAAAATGTCAACATGGCTATTTACAATGGGAAAGATCAAAAGTAATCCCTGCTCCAGATGACCCACCCACTGTTCCCAATTCTGCCATAACCACAGAGAGATGGCCATGTCTTTGATCCAATTATATTCTTAGCAATTTCTGCAACATCTGAGGAATTTGGTGGAGTTGTGAAAATTTAGGACAGGAGACTTCTGGGATCAGACCCAAAATGGCAGAGTGAAGCCAGGCAGTGGTTTGAGCTCTCCTGGTTTCCCTTCAAAACCATGTGAAAACAAGTTTCTGAACAAAATCCGGAATGAAAGAGTCTACAAAGAGGCAGAATGAAACAAGTTCCTGGTCACGATAGGTCGGAAGGACTTCAAGGTCAGTTTCACTAGGGTGAAAGGGGTGCACTGTCCAGCTCATGTGGTAACCAGGAAACCGGGGCTGGGGTCTTAATCACAGTGGATCAGCAGCTGAGACCCTTGATCCTATTTCAGTAGAACAGAAGCAGTGCAGACCAGTGGGGCAGCCTCCAGTCTCAGCACAGAAGGCAAATTGCCAGCCTGGGGAACTCAGGCAACATAGATAGGACTAGGTCAGTGTGTCCTCCTCCCCTAGAAAAAAAATCACCAAACATGAGGGAGCCCTGCACTCAAAGATAAAACTCAAGGCTTGAGACAGAGCCTCCTATGCCCCAAGAGCAGAGTTCAGCTTTACAAGTCACAAAATAAGGAGAAAAAAGAAAATGGGCAAAAACCACAAAAGAACCTTGACTATAGAAAACTACTGTGGTGAAAGGGAAGGCCAAAACACCAACTCAGAACAGGGCAAAATGCCCTCCTGAGAAACCGATGAAATGGTCTCAAGCCCAAAGAGCCTTCTTGGAAGAGCACATAAAGGATTTTAAAAGTAAAAGTAAAAGTAAAAAAACATCCCAAAAAGTTGGGGAAAGAAACAAGAGGTATACAAGAGAGAGTCAACAGCATGGAAAAGGGAGAACAAAAATATTGGCCAAATAAAAAAATCCACTGGAGAAAATACCTTTAAAAGTAAAATTAATCAAGTTGAAAAGAAGATAAAAAAGCTAGCTGAAGAAAATAATACATTTAAAAGTAAATCTCAGCTAATGGAAGCTAATGACTCTATGAGACATCAAGAATCAAACAGTCTAAAAAATGAAAAAAAATAGAAGAAAATATAAAATACCCCACTGGAAAGATAACTGACTTGGAAAATAGATCCAGGAGAGACAAATGTAAAATTAATGGACTACCTGAAAGCCATGATCAAAAAAAAGAGCATGGATAGCATTCTTCAAGGAATCATCAAAGAGAACTGCCTGATATACTAGAACCAGAGGGCAAAATAGTCATTGAAAGAATCTATTGATCATTTCCTAAAAGCTATCTCACAAGGAAAACTCCAGGAAATATTGTTGCAAAATTCCAGAACTCTTAAGGTCAAAGGAAAAATACTACAAACTGCCCAGAAGAAAAATTTCAAGTATCAAGGAGCCACAGTCAGGATTACCAAGGATTTGGCAGCTTCTACAATAAAAGATCAGAGGGCCTGGAATACCATATTCCAAAAGGCAAGGGACCTGGAGAATTAACTAACCCCCTGAGACTGAGCATCATATCTCAAGAGAGGAAATGGATCTTCAACGAAGTAGGGGACTTTCTTTTTTTAAATTTTATCTCATTTTTTAAAAAAGAGAATAAGAAAAAAAGAAAAACAAAAAAAGAATACAAAACCAAATTTTAACATTGTTATGTGATCAGCAGAATATCAGAGAGGATTCAAAATACTTAACAATGAATTATCAGTTCAAGAAAGTGTATGTAATATATATATATATATATGTAATATGTATATATTAGTAGAAGGAATTAGATTCATGAGTATCCATCTTTTCTTTGCTGCCTTATAAATTGTCCTTATTGTTCTCTGCTGCACACCATTTTTACTTTATTATTTTTCCCATCATCCCTCCTACCTCCCCCAAGCATGCTATAGTTATGATATATATATATATGCATATATAGATATATATCCCCACACATACACGCACATATCTTTCCTATCCCTGCTGATTCTTTACTCTAATTCTGCTCCTTATCTTGCTATTACTTAACTTCCCCCCACCCATGGATCCCTCCATTTTCTTCTTCCCTCACCCTTTGCTTTCCTATCTACCCATCCCATCCCCTTATTTCTTTATAGATTTTGCAGGGTGCTATATCCTTGATGGCATATATGTAGTGTTGCCTATTGAACCCATTCCCAGTCTGAGTAGATTTTCAAAACTCTAAGCCCTCTGATGACTCTGTCTGTTCTTCCTTTGCACGTCACTTATATAACATAATTACTATTTTTACTTTAACTCTGCTCCAATCTTTCTTTTGAGCTTCCTTATTGTTGATGCCAGTATTAAACATATAGTATACATTATTTTCATGTAAAAAAACAAAAAAATTGTCCATATTATATTCCTTGAAACTGATCTTTGACATTGATCTTTGAAATTGATCTTTGATATGTTAAATTTTCTACTAAGTCAGGGTTTGGTTGAGAGAAAGTCCTGAAAATCTGCAAGTTCATTAAATGTTCATTTTTTTTCTCATTCAATATTATAGATAATTTTGCTGGATATGATATTTTTGGCCACAACCAAGTTCTTTTGATTGTAGGTAGTTATGATTCCAGGACCTGCTGTTTATTAATGTGGCTACTGATAAGTCTTGTAAAATTCTAATTGTAGCTCCAGTGTATTTGAATTTTTTTGGTTTCTTACATAATTTTCACTTTGATCTGGGGGTTTCAAAATTTGGTAATAATATTTCACATATGTTTTCTACAAAGAATCTCATTGAGATGATTGGTGGATTTTTTCTGCTTCTACTTTCCCCTCATGTTCTATCATTCCAAAACAATTTTCTTGCATTATTTCTTTCATTATTGTTGTCAAGATTCTTTTTCTGGTCACAACTTTCAGGTAATCCAATTATTCTCATATTTTCTGTTCTTGATCTGTTCTCTACATGTTGTTTTTCTTATAAGATGTTTTACATTTTGTTTTATTTTTCATTCTTTCTAATGTTTTGCTATTTCTTGGTCTCTTATAGCTTCATTGGCTTCCCCTTGCCTAAATCTAATTTTCAAAGAGTTATTTTCATCTCTGAGACTCTGTAACTCTTTTTCTAGTTGGTTAGCTTCCCCCTCCCCATAATCTTGTTTATCTTGGATTTTTTTTTTGTTTTTCCTCATTGTCTCTCATTTGATTTCTAAATTCTTTTTTTGTGTTCTTATATAAATTTTTTTCTGGTCAGGGAGCCATTTCATGTTGCTCTTCAGAGTAGAAGTTTTTTTTTTTTTTACTTCAGTGTCCTTCTCTGAAGATGAACCTCAGTCTTTCCTGTTCCCATTTATTGGGAATAAATAGAAATTTCCTTAAAATGATAAGCAGCTTCTATGTAAAACTGGCAGCAAGCATTACATGTAATGGGGAGAAGCTTCAATCATTCCCAGTAAGATCATGGGTGAAACAAAGATGTCCATTATCATCGTTGTAGAAATGTTAGGCTAGAACTATAAATGTTGACTTTAGCAATAAGAAAAGAAAAATAAATAGAAGGAATTAGAGAAGGCAATGAGAAAATAAAACTATTACTTTTTGTAAATTATATAATGAAATATCTAGAAAATTTTAGAGAATCAACTAAAAGATGACTTGAAACAATTAAAAACTTTAGCAAAGTTGCAGGATATAAAATAAATGCACATAAATCCTCAACATTTCTATGTGTTACCAAAAAGCCCACTAGCAAGACATAGAGAAATTTGATTTAAAATAACTATAAAAGATACAAAATACTTGGGAATCCACCTACCAAGACAAACCCAAGAACTATATGAATACAGTTAGTTACAAAACACTTTTCACACAAGTAACAAAAATATCAATTGCTCATGGATAGGCCAAACTAATATAATAAAAATGACAGTTCTACCTAAGTTACTCTACTTAATCAGTTCCATAGCAATCAACCTGACAACAATTATTTTGCAGAGTTAGAAAAAGATACTAACAAAATTTATCTGGGAAAAGAAAAGATCAAGAATATACAGGGAATTAATGGGGAAAAATGCCAAGGACAGTGGCCTAGCAGTACCAGATCTAAAACTCTATTATAAAGCAGCAGTAATCAAAACCATCTGATACTAAGAAATAGAGTGGTAGATCAGTGGAACAGGTTAAGTATACAAGACACAATAATCAATGACTTAAGTAATCTAATGTTTGATAAACCCAAAAACTCTAGCCTCTGGGATAAGAACTTACTATATGACAAAAATTTCTTGGAAAAACTGGAAAATAATATATCAGAAACTAATTCTAGGAAAACATCTCACACCCTATACCAAGAAAAGGTCAAAATTGGTGCATGATTTAGGTGGAAAGAGTAATATTAAATGCAAATTAGAATAGCAAGAAATAGTTTACCTGTCAGATCTTTGGAGATGGAACAAAAAGAAATAGAGAACATTATGAAATGTAAAATGGATAATGTTGATTTTAAAAAGGTTTTGCAGAAACTAAACCAAAGCAACCAAGATTAGATGTGAAACAGAAAGCTAGGAAACAACTCCTACAACTAGTAGTTCTGGCAAAGGCCTCATTTCTAAAATATAGAGAGAACTGACTCAAATTTATAAGAATATAAGCCATTCTCCAATTGATAAATGATCAAAGAATATGAGCGGACAATTTTCAAATGAAATTGAAACTATTTCTAGTCATATGAAAAGGTGCTTCAAATCACTATTGATCAGAGAAATGCAAATTAAGACAACTATGAGATATCACTACACACCTATCAGATTGGCTAAAATGACAGGAAAAGATAATGACAAATGTGGGAAAACCAGGACACTGATGAACTGTTGGTGAAGTTGTGAACTGATCCAACCATTCTGGAGAGCAATTTGGAACTATGCCCAAAGGGCTAATGCATACCCTTTGACCCAGCAGTGTTTCTATTAGGTCTATATTCCAAAGAGATTATACAAGAAGAAAAGGGACGTACAAAAATGGTTGTGGCAACTCTTTGTGGTGGCAAAAATTGGACAATAGATGGATGCCCATCAATTATGGAATGGCTGAATAAATTATGGCATGTGAAAGCAATGGAATGTTATTGTTGTATAAGAAATGATGAACAGACTGATTTTAGAAGGGCCTGGAAGGATTTACATGAACTGATGCTGAGCAAAACAAGCAGAATCAGAAAAACATTGTACACAGCAACAGCAAAATTGTGATTTACACAGCAATTCAGCAACTCAAGGCAAGTCCAATAGATTTTATATGTAAAATGCCATCCATATCCAAAGAACTATTGAGACTGAATTCAGATGAAAGCACTATTTTCACCTTTTTTTCTTTATGTTTTTTCCTCTTGTGGGTTTTTTCCTTTTGTTCTGATTTTTTCTCTCCCAACTTGACTCAGATGAAAATATGTAAAAAAAAAAATGAATGTGCATGTATAGCCCATCCTCCCAAAAGACGTGGGACAGCTAAGTGGCACTACAATGCATACAGTGCTTGGATTGGAATCAGACAAACATCTTAAGTTCAAATTTGACCCCAGACACTCACCAGCCCTATGTCCCTGGACAAGTCATTAACCCTATTTACCTCAGTTTCCTCATCTGTAAAACGAATTGGAAAAGGAAATGGCAAACTGAGGTCATAAAGAGTTGGTCATAACTGAAATGATTGAACAACCTGATTTTTCTTGCAGAATATGACAAATATGGAAATAAGTTTAAAAGAATTGCATATATTTAACATATATCAGATTGCTTGCTTGGTGAGAAAGGAGATAAGGAAGAGAGGGAGAGAAATTTGGATCACAAAGTCTTATAAAAATGATTGTTGAAAAGTATCTTTACATGAAATTGGAAAAATAAATTACTGCTTAAAAAAACAATTGTATATCTGACCATATAATTTTATCACAAATGTTCTATTCTCTTTCTTGTCTCTAAGATAAAATTGTCAGTCTACCATTTGAAGTCTTCCATAATCAGGCTCCCATCTTCTTTCCTTTAAAAACTATATTTTGTATAAAAAATAAAAATAAAAGTATGCCATAAAGTGGAAAAGAAAAAGAAATGACTGAACAGTAAACAACATGAAGACTTAGCTCTTCAGAGAAGCGAAGATGTCATTCATGTTCCCCAAAGAGGCCAGTTCACTCGGGGGGCTTACCTTTAAAGGGTCGCTGAAGTCAGGTTTACAGTATTGCCGATAGTATTCCCATTGGCTGATGTCATCTGCATGTTTCTTTTGCATGTCTATGAAGGTTAAAAACCTGTCAGGGCACTCAGAGACACAGACCTATATAAGGGAAAGAAAAACACAGAAATAGGAGCCAAATGAGGAGAAACAAGTCTTCTAACCTGAACTGCAGATCCAAGAGTGTCTCAAGGAAAATGGCAGGCTGTCCCATTTCCAACTACCTGAAAAAGCACATTTTATGCCCACTGCTGTTGAACTAATCTTGTAGGGACCAAAAGCTGAAAGGAATCAGGGCAAGCACAGGGCCCAGAGCTTTTGAGGTGGAAGAGACCCCAGGGATCAGATCTGACCCTCTCCTTTTGCAGTTGAAGAAACCCAGGTTCAGCATTTTGTAAAGTCATACACCCAATAAATGACAAAGATACTTAGGACTCCAGCCCAGCTTTCTGCCTGGTTATATGCTTCCTACAGAATGGAGAAGGAGGATTCTGGATTCTAGCATATCCAGACACAAACCCCACCATGATGCTCTCCGTGAGAACTTGGCCATATTACTCAAGCTTTATGGTGGGGTTGGACTTTCAGACTCTGAAGCCCTTCAAGCTCTAGATCCAAGACCCCAGGAACACTAGTGGAGAACTGTAGTAAATAATCCTAAATTCAAATCTCAATTTGGCCACTTCTGAACTTAACCAAATTTCTTGCCCATGTTTGGGTCTCACTTTTTTTATCTGAAGAAACAAGAGCAACATCAACAAGAAAAAAAACCATTATTGACACTGATTTCTTCTTGAAACCATGGAAAGGCCCTCTTAGTTGGTGCTAGAATGAATTACTCTCCATTTTACAAATGAGGAAATGGAGGCTAAGAAATGGTTATGGATTTGCCCCAAATCATATAGCTCTCGAGTATCAGAAGGCTGATGGCCCCAAAGGACTTTCCAGTGCCATGCCTAAGATCTTAATTCCCAGTCTCTCTTGGCACATTCTGGGTTATGGAGTACATGGGCAGATGTAACGGCTCATTGATCAGAGGGGCTGCATTATCCATCTTGGAACCACAGGATAGAGCTAAAATTGAAGATGAATCTCTTGTCCAAGTCTGTTATGAGCATTCCAAGGCAAAGACTTGCCTCATATCCTTGAAAGAAACAAAATGGCACATTTTGAAATGCTGGGAACATTGATCATTCATGTCATTCGTCATTATGAGGGCCAGCTCTTTCTCAACAATAACGTGCAAACCATAATTAAGTTTTTATCGCCCTCAGAAACTAACAAAATTAGGGCCATTTGCAGCCATCAATCTTTGTTAAGAATCCTTTCCCGGTGTCAGCTGGATGGAAGAGGAGATTCCACTTGCATTAAGGCACAATCAGATTGCTGTGCTAATGTCCAGGGGAGGCAGGAGGCCGGGCTCCCGAGTCACTAAGAGCCAATTTGGAACTCTGCAGAGAGACACCCAGGGCCAAAGAATGCCCAGGGAATAAGCGTGTGACGGACATCGGGGAAAGTGAAGGCTACTCCTTTGCTTTTATTCACCAAATAAGCAAAGATGGATTAATCTGAAATAGCATTTACCCAACTGATTTGGCTTAAAATATATGATGCTACCCTGTGAATTCTGGTCTCTAGAGGTCCTGAGGGCACAGAATACCCTTCAGATAATGAAAGACAGAAAAATTCTGGGAGAAAAGAGAGGAAACCAGGACTATTTTACTCCTTGGGTGGGGGAATCAGCACACATGGGAAACATTTTTGAAACATTAAGATGGGAACATTTAGTATTTTAGCTACAACGGCTGCATCACCCATTTTTACAAGACCTTGTAGGAACTTATAGGCAAGACCTTATAGGAACTTATAGACAAGAAAGTTCCTCAAGAAACTCCTAGACAAGACCTTGGGAGAACTTATAGACAAGACCTTGGGAGAACTTATAGGCAAGACCTTATAGGAACTCATAGACAAAACCTTGTAGGAACTTATAGATAAGAAAGTTCCTCAAGGAACTTATAGACAAGACCTTGTGAGAACTTATAGTTAAGAAAGTTCTTCAAGGAACTTATAGACAAGACCTTATAGGAACTCATAGACAAGAAAGTTTCTCAAGGAACTTATATACAAAACTTTGTTAGAACTTATAGACAAGAAAGTTCCTCGAGGAACTTATAGACAAGACCTTGTGAGAACTTATAGATAAGAAAGTTCTTCACTTATAGACAAGACCTTGTAGGAACTTATAGGCAAGACCTTATAGGAAGTCATAGACAAAACTTTGTAGGAACTTACAGATAAGAAAGTTCCTCAAGGAACTTATAGACAAGACCTTGTGAGAACTTATAGATAAAAAAGTTCCTCAAGGAACTTATAGAAAAGACCTTGTGAGAACTTATAGACAAAAAAGTTCCTCGAGGAACTTATAGACAAGACCTTGTAGGAACTCATAGACAAGAAAGTTTCTCAAGAAACTTATAGACAAGATCTTGTGAGAACTTATAAACAAGAAAGTTACTCAAAGAACTCCTAGACAAGACTTTGTAGGAACTTATAGATAAAACCTTGTAGGAACTTATGACAAGAAAGTTCCTCAAGGAACTTATTGTGAGAACTTATAGACAAAACCTTATAGGAACTTATAGATAAGACCTTGTAGGAACTTATAGACAAGAAGGATCCTCAAGGAATTCCTAGACAAGAACTTGTAGAAACTTATAGACAAGAAAGTTCCTCAAGGAACTTATAGACAAGACCTTATAGGAACTGATAGACAAAAAAAGTTTCTCAAGGAATTTATATACAAAACCTTGCTAGAACTTATAGACAAGACCTTGTGAGAACTTATAGATAAAAAAGTTCCTCGAGGAACTTATAGGCAAGACCTTATAGGAACTCATAGACAAGAAAGTTTCTCAAGAAACTTATAGACAAGATCTTGTGAGAACTTATAAACAAGAAAGTTACTCAAAGAACTCCTAGACAAGACTTTGTAGGAACTTATAGACAAAACCTTGTAGGAACTTATAGACAAAACCTTGTAGGAACTTATAGACAAAACCTTGTAGGAACTTATAGACAAAACCTTATAGGAACTTATAGATAAGACCTTGTAGGAACTTATAGACAAGAAGGATCCTCAAGGAACTCTTAGACAAGACCTTGTAGGAACTTATAGACAAGAAAGTTGCTCGAGGGACTTAGAGACAAGAGAGAGTTAGGAGGCAGGTGGAGGGGCCAAGGTGGTCTGGGTGTATCACTGAGAACCTGGGAGCAAAGCTAGGAGTGTGGTACGAAGGTGATGACTGCCTGAGCCTCCTCCTGGAAATGGCTGTTCTGGCAGGAAGCAGAGCAGAGGCCGCTTCCTTATGCAGTCCAGAGCTGGAGCAGATTCTCTGGATCATGCACCATCTGGGGGTGATCCAAGCTGGTATCCACAGAGCACATGGCCTATCTGGCCAAGCTAGATAAAAGCTCCCCACAAAATTACAAATGACACAGAACATGAGGAACACCTAACAAAGGGGATCAGACAGACAGGATCGGGGGGAGCACTGGGCTGAATCTAAGAAGATGAAGTCAGTGGCAATGAATGTACAAACCCCCAAAATCACAAGCATTCTGTGGGGGAGGCGTGTTTAGTCAGAGAGCGGCTGTTCTGAATGAAGCCTGGCTGTTTCAGTGGACTCGACTACACTTAGCACAGTGCCTGACATACATTAGGTGCTTAATAAATGCTTATTGACTGTGCAGTTTGCCGATGTGTCCTAAGGAGCAGGGGACTTTTCCCTTTCCAGGGAACTATATTTCTGGCAGGAGCAGCTCCCGGAACAGAGACTGTCCCACTTTTCTGTCGTGTGTTTTGGGGTCCCTGGAGCTTAGTGTCCTTCCTCCATTCATTCATTTGGGGGCAGGGGGGTTCATATGGGGGTTTACCATGTTCTGGGTCATTTGCTTGGGCCATACAGCTTAGGTGTGAGAGCCAGACCAAGTCTTCCTGATTCCAAGGCTGGAATACAGACATGATTTGGGGCAGATGTGCACACAAACATAGATGTGTATACAATTGTACAGACATATTCAGGGATCCATTTGTGCAGCGCCTGGAACACAGCGATGCTTCATGAATGCTGGCTGCCTCCCCCTTCTGTGCACCCACGTACCCACAAATGATGACAGCGCAGGGCTTTGTGCTCCCCACAAGCCTTGCAGCACTTGTGACGCCGGCTCTGATGAGCCGCTAACAGACAATACAGGCCCTCTCCACGCTGCGCTCCATCAGACCGGCTTGTTCCTCTCCAATAGGACGCTGATTAGCCGCCAATCACTGCACAATTAGCCAGAACTCAAGGTCACTTGGAGATGGCCTGTTGGAGTGGATTGTCCCCCACTATCCCCGTGTCTGGACCACGTGAGCAGTCAAGGCAGTGCCCGGGGCTCTGCCAAAATATGCCCGCTTTCCTCGGTGACTGTGGCTGGGCACTAATGCCACCAGAGCGGGGAGGGCCCTGGCAAAGAATTCCAGCTAATTCTGGCCTTCTAGCCCCAGGAAAAGCAGCTCAAGGAATTAGGTCCTTACCCCCTTTCCTCGGAACCCCCCTCTGAATCCCAGTGAGAGAGTGCCTGCAACATGAACACCCTCCACATAAGGGCACTCAGGAGCAGAGCGGGAGGGTCCTTCCTGGCTCTCCAGTCCAACTCATCCATCGGACAGATGGGGAAACTGAGGCAGGCAGCGAGTCCCACAAACTGCTTACATTGGGCAGTGGAAGCTTGGCCCCTCCACCAGCGGCAACCAAGATGCCTGTCTCCTTATGAAGTCCCAGAGGGAATCACTCGGCAAAGCAAATCCGCATCACTGGCAAAAATGAGGACCTGGTTTCCCCCCTTGCTGGCTGAACACGGGGTCCTTGTCTGGTTGGTGCAGCCGCTAAGCTTCCCTCACACCTGGCTCAGCTTCGTTTCTTCATCTGTCAAATGGGTCTATCTTTTAAAATGTTTAATTTTCATCGATAGCGCTCTTTGTGCCTCCACTTCATCTCCAAAGACACCTCCCGGCTCTCCCTTTTTTGCAGCCAGACAAATCTAGCCAACTTCTCACCTACTTCTTGCAGCCAGAGAAAGAGCTCTGGCTTAGATCAGAGTATTAGTCGCTACTGGGCCAGAACTTGAATTCAGGACAGGGATTTAGAGCTGCAAAGTGTCCTCGAGTCCAGCTCCCTCATCTGTAGGCACCGAGGATGAGTGACTTTCCTGGAGTCGTACCATCAGCTAAGAGCCATCTGAACCCAGTTCTTACTTAAATCATTCGAGCAACTTCCCGCACCATTGGTTCTTCTGATACAGTGGATGGCCCCTGAGCATCCCTGATGTGGAACCAAAGGCTGCTCCTCATTCCTCCTCCACATCTGGCGGAAGCCTCCAAAACAACCGAGCCCAAGCGTCTGCGTGGAAGCAGATCCAGGAACGGAGCTTCTTCTCATGGGCCAGACATTGAGCAGAGTGCAAAATATAAACCCACGCCGCTTCCTCACTTTGTTGTTTGGGAAAATTCAATAGTTTTTCATAGAATATATTATTAGCTTAACAGGTAACATTTTGTTAGTATTTTAAATTAAACCATTCGTTACAATATAAACATTTTAAAATTGTACCTATTTAAATTTCTAATATGGTAGATATTGATAAGGATAATCCTTACAAAGAAAAGCTTTTGGGGTGGGGGAGGGAGGTGTGTTCCATAATTTTTCAGAGAGAGGAACAGCCTGAAGCCCCAAAGCTTGAGAATGGCCCACCATGGCTCTCTGCCAGCTTGGATTCCAGATCACCCTAAGGTTCCATCCAATGCAGCCTTATAAATGGGGGCCATGCAACACTGTCCCACAAACCCCCAAGACTCTTCAGCCCTGAGCTTCCTCAGATTGTTTCTGGGACCTGAACTGCCCCCTCTCCTACTGGAGCTGGCTGACTTGGTTCCTGCCATCACTCAATTCAAATGCTGTTACTGGTTCACAAGCCTACCCCTTGCACCTGGGAGAACATCCCCCCAAACCCTCCCCTGGTGACAGCCTCAGCACTCACAAATGGGCCCCTTCTTGGGGAACCATTTGTACCACAGCTCTCCCTCCCGGTGACTTTCTCCCTGGGTCTCCCCTGGCCTCTGGCCTCCCACTGCTTCCCACAGCCATCATCACTGGCTGACGGATGGGCCAGCAGGAGTCTCTGCTCTACCTATAGCTTGCTGCCCATTTTGGGCAAGACCTCAGTTTCTATATTTGTATAATAATTCTGCCTCCGGGCTTCTTAACCTGAAGTCCACAAATCCCCCATGGGTCAATGGACAGAGTCCAAGGGGACTGGTGAGTTTTGATATGAAGAACTTCTGACTGAGATGAATTATTTCCTTCAATTATGATTCTTTTAATCTAATTCTAAGAAGGGGTCCATAAGCTTTTTCAGGGGCTCCATTGTGTGAGAAAGATCTAGATCCTATGACTTGGATGATCTTCACGGAGCCCTTTCCCTGAAATTCTGTTGTTGCTGCTGCTAGGTGAGAGGGAGGTGCCGGATACATGACTGAGCTGGTTTGGGAACTCCCGGTGTGCAAATCACCTTTACTGACCCAGGGGATCAGCCCATCTGTGGGTTGATTTTCCTTGGGAGTAGAGTGACCTGTACAAGGCCATGGTGACGTCAGGTGCAGGCTATGAATCCCTCTGCCACGTCCTGAGTCCAAGGCTAGTCCTCTAGGGATTTGAAAGGCTTATCCATGGCAGCTGTCTCATCCTTATATCCTATAAGGCCAGCAGAGACAGGGCTCTGCCTTGTGCAGGGATTCCCAGCACCCACCTGGGAATCCAAAGCCCCCCAAGGGGCTTCAATTCCATTCAGGATACTCCAGAAAAAGCTGTTCTCGAGCAGTTTATGTTCTACTGGGACGGGGGAACAGAGAGAAAGGATCCCGCGGGTTCACAGACCTGGAGCAGGACAAAGCCTTTCCAAGCCAAGGAGCGCCAGCCACAGGCCGGGGCAGGGCGCCCGGTCTGTCTCTTCTCTGCTCCTGCCTTACCTGCCTGGTCGGGCACTGTAGCTTTGTTAGCACTAAGGGGCTGGCACACTGCAGCATGTTAAAGTAAAACAAAAAATGCTTCTTCCTGTAGAGAAAGACAACAACAGAGAAAGAAATAGGGTTAGGGAACACGGAAACACCGGCCACTCTGGTCCCAGGTCCCTGGCCCAGAAGATCTCGCCCACTTCTGTTCACCCTCCGGCTCACTCTGGGCTAACCGCGGCTGATGCCCTGAGCAGACACCCTTACCGTCACAGCCTGAGCATCCAAACCCCTCATTTTACAAAGGAGGAAACTGAGGGACAGAGAGGGTCTTGTGGAGCCTTTACCATAATTCTTAGGCAGCTGTCAGCTCAGAAGGATGGGTCAGGGAACCGTAACAGGTACCTGGAGGCTGAAGCCTCTTTGGGAGGGAGCGGCCATTGGAGAGTAATGATGAATTAACTTTGGGGGCACCTGTTCCAGAGTCCCAGAAATGGGCTTCCCCGGCGTACTAGTCTCTTGGCAGGACATTTGGGCGGTGGTGAATAACCAAGCTATGGGGATTCAGGTGGAAGGTTCCCCGAGGTGCCAAAGGCTCGTGGGAACCGGTTCTCGGGTGCTGAGAGCTGCATGTGCAGGGAGGAGGGGGGGATAATGGTGAGTCATTAATGGACAATGGAGACAGGGAGGAGATGTGTGATCATTGGGGGACGCCATTCATCCGAGAGACCTTGGGAGAAAATCGGAATTCAGCTGACAGCGGAGCCGGCTCCCTTGGGTACTCTGGGTCAGGGACTTGTAGGATTGACATCGCCTGCCAGGTCCCTGCCAGGATGCTGCAGACGGGAGAAATGGCTTCATTTGTGCGTGTGTGAGCGGGCACTTCCCATGCCCTCCCCATGCCCACTCCGGGGATGTTCCCTCCGTGCCCACTTCTGCCCAAGGTACACTTTTGAAGCTGAAGTTCCTGTGGCGGCCAGGAGGTGGCGCTGGCTGCATCGTGCGCGCGCCAGGATCCCGGCAGCCGGGAGGATGCTCAGGGCCCAGGGCGGCGGGGGACGGCAGCCGCTGCAGCGGCCGGACCTCTCCCCCTCCCCAGGGGACCCCCGCCCTTGGGGAGCTTGTCTGCATTCGGGCCTCCTCCTGCCCTTGGCGGATGGATCCCGCCCCATGCCCTGGCCCGGAGCCTGGCATCGAGTCCGGGACCAGATCTCCGGGAGGTCGGAGCCCCCCCGGGTGGCAGCTTCCCCCCGCCCTGCGGCCTCGCTTTACGGGGATTACAGTGGGAGGCCACAAATGCTTCGGAGGTGGGGCTCCCCATCCGGCCAGGCGGCGGAAGGGGGGGTACAAAAGGAGGTCCGGCCCTGTCCTCGTGAGCAGGGTGGGAAGCTCCGATCTTCATCAGCTTCCCTGGGGTCTGAGAGGAGGGTTTGAGGGGGGGGATCCCACCCCCAGTCAGGGTACCCCCCCTTCTCCCTGGCCTCCAGCTCCACAGCCCCGCGCTTTGCTGCTCCTCCCACAACCGCAGCCGCGCGAAGGCTCCCTTTGGACCTTTTCTTTAGAAAGGGACATGAAAAGGCGAACGGGTCCCAAGAGGATCCCGGGTTTTAAAACTGCAAAAGTCTGAAAGGGGGAAATCTCTGGCTGCCTCGGGTGGCCACTCCGGGGGCCCAAGGCCTTGAACGCCGGCTTCTTGGAGGCTGGCTGCGGGCCGAGTGGGGACAGAAGCCAGGCCGGACCAGGAGAACCAGAGCCCAAGGTCTGCTGGCCGCCTCCCAGCTTGCATCACTCCATCTGTCCGGCTCCAGGCAGCCTTCAAAGCCTCTGACTTGGAGAGCCGGGACCAGCCACCCTGCATGGAGGCAGAGGGAGGGGCTCCCACTTCCCTGCTCCAGTGAAATCACTCTGGGGGTCCCGTCCCCATCCTCCTGAGTGCGCCCATTTCCGAGCCCCGGCCCGGCCGCAGTGAGGACTTCCGAAAAGCTCGGGGATTGCTGGATTTCCTGCTGTGGGAGTCATTCCCTCCACAGATACAGATCACTGCCTTCTGCACCTCATCATCCTGTATGATTTCTCCCAAAAAGGAGGCCCCCAGAGGCCCGTGGCTCACACACGGGTGCTTCGAAGGCCTCTGCTCCGCTAGAGCATCCTCCTGTCTGCGCCAGGACCAGCCCCGCTCCCCATCAGCTTCTCGCGGGGCTCTTTGCCAGCAATTCCCCTGCACGAATGAGCCCTGGTGATGTCCTGCAGCCGGAGAGTGCTCTTCAGGCGGCCAGCCATGCTGGGATCCCACGATGTGCTCCAGCTCACTTCGAGGCTCATGGGGCCATCCGGCCTGGTCCATCCTCGTCCACCGGGAAGCACTGAGGAGCCCAGAGAAGGGGGATCCCGCTGCGGCCTGAGCAGGCTGGCTCCCCGTGGGAACCATGCAAATTGGCAGGAAGCCCACTCTCCTCCGTGGAGTCAAAATCGACCCTCCCGGAACCTCTTTGTTCCTCCTCTTACTCAGGGAGCCACCACAAGATTTCAAAGCAGACCAGCCTGCGTATGTCGGCGTGGCAGCTGACCCGGCGCTTTGGCATTAGGGCTTTCTTGGGCAGCTTCCCGGTTTGCCAACCTCCTTCCAGATGTCGCTCCCAGGACGGAGCACACCATTCCAAATGTTGCCTGGATAGCCGGCTCTCCTCACCAAGGGACAGAGGCAGGATGGGGACCCCGCTTATCACCCCCACGAGGAGAAACCGCAGGCCTGGACCTCAAAGACCAGGCTTGGGGGAATACCTCAGTGGCTCCCCTTCAGCCACCACAAGGAGGACCTCCCTGTTCTGTCTCCTCCCCTCTCTCCCCATTCTTCTCTTTCCCTGTGTGTTGTGTTGCCTGTCCCCCCAAATCTCTTTTTCTAACCTCATCTCCTCTTGTCTCCCTCTGTTCCTCACGCTCTATCTCCCACTGCCGCACTTTGGCACTGGCCCTCTACATGATGTCTCTCCCGAGCCCTCCAGTTTCCAGTTTTTCCTCCCAAGTTATACACAATTACCTTTTCATCTTCTGCAGTTAGCCCCCCCATGTGTGTGCAGTGCACATGTACACACATATACAAAACACACACACACACACACACACACACACACTTGTTGTCTTGCTCCATTAGATGCCACCTCCTTGCCAGCAGGGATAGTTTCCTTCATTGTACCTGGATTCCCAGAACCTGACTTGGTGCCCAGCGCAGAGTAGGTGCTCAGGAAATAATTGTTGATTAAGTCGATAATTAGGAATCAAAACGGTGGAACCTTCAGCTTCCTTTTTGGGGCATACTCCTTCCTTTTAGAGAGGAAAAAATGGTGGCTTGGCAGATCGATGTGGAAGGAGGAAGGTCTGGGTTCAGATTCTGCCAGGACTAGTCGAGGCATTCGACCTCAGGCTCCATGTATATCCATAGCATCCAACGAGCACACTAACCATACAGGGGTCATGAGCATTATCTAAGGTAACCACTGGGAGGTGACTGAGTGACCATTAAGCACTTTGAGAAAGGTCAGCTGCCATTAGTGTGCCGAGACGTCAGGGTGACTGTTTTGTTCCTATGTCCGTGTGACTTCCCAGGCACGCTGCTCGTGTCTGATCATCTCAGGCCCTTCTGAGATCAGACCCAAAGTGGTCCATGCTCCTGTAGGGCCCAACGGGCCATGGGAACAAAGGTCGAGCTGAATGAAGTCAGACCCAGTTGAATTTCACTAGGTAGCTGGGTCTGGATATGCAAAAAAAAAAAAAAAAATGAAGACCGAGCTCTGGCTCTCTGAGAGCAGACTCCGGCCAAGATGGACAAATAGCTCATGGAAGTGCCCGCGTTCTGCACTATGGCACAATCCAAGGCTTTGGGAAGAAGTGGGTCACTGGCTGGGCTTTGGATCCCTTTTGTGTCATAGAGATTGATTTTTCAATGAGACCTTTAGAATGATTTAAAAATAACTATTAGGAACTTGGGACCACGAATGCAATGTTGTCACCTCTAGAGCTTTCTTTGTCCCACTCCCAGCAGGACTTGTTTTGTGGCGGGGCCGGGCCTTCCTGACTCACTAAGCTTTGCCACGCCGGGTCAGAACTCAGGCCACGATTGAATTTCTGTAACTCCCTGGCAAAGGCTGGCCTCCATGCCCTCCAGCTCCAGTGGGGAGCGATCCACCTCCAAAGCATCCTGGGCTCCTCGGCCGGTCTATTAAGAACCAAGTCCAGGAATGGATCTAAACCTTCCTTGAACCTATTTATATTCTGAACCAGGAGCACCTCTGGAGGTAGAGAATTGGGTTAATAAAAGGAGTTCCTTTTTTCTTTTAAAAGTTGGACTTTTAAGTCCCCCCCCCCCATTCTGTACTAGTTTCCACAGGAGGAGAATGGATCACAAGGGCCCCAGCGATAATTGTCCCACCCCCAGACATAGCGAGGGAGAGGTACCCAGTGGGGAGCGGGCGGGCACTTTCTACAACAGTGGTTTGTTTGCCTTCTATTTTTAAGCTAAAGGAAAGGAAAACTACATTTATTTTCAGTAAGTGAAACTGCAGCCATGCTTAAGCAGGGAGAAGGAACTGCTGGAGAATCAGCTTAACGTTTTGTTTTTCGTTTTGTCGTTATAGTTACTGGCGGCTTTGGCAGAAGTGACAGAGCTGACAGGCGGACTCCAAGGCCACCGTGCCCATCTCCATGTCTCCAAGCTGTTTCCTCTGCTCTGAAAGACAACCAGGAGCAGGGATTGTATCTGTGAGTTCGCCCCAGGGAGGGCAAGATTCACTCTCTCTTGGAAGGCTGGCGCTTTCTTTTAACCCAGAGAGAGAGAGCCAGCTGTCTGGGGCTCTGAGATGGATGACGTACCCAGGTCAGAGCACATCTGGATGCTAATATGTTCCTTGAACCCAGGACTGATGTCCAGCTCGGGAGCCTTCTGCTGTGCTGCAGGGGGACCAGGCCTCCCTTCCAAAAGCACCTGCCAGGAAGCAGCTTCAAACAGGATGAGATGGATGGGCTGTGAGGGTCTGTCATTTCATTTGTCTTTATTCAGAAAAGGCTGAGAAAATGACAGCCTCGTGGAAAGCTGGCCAGAGCACCTTCAGGAGTCAGGGGAACTGGGTTCAAATCCTCCTTTCTCCATTATCTGTATGACTGTTGCTGTCACTTAGTCTCCAGGGGCCTCAGTTTGCTCCTCTGTAAAGTGGGGAGGGATATGCAGCAGACAATCCTATCAGCCCATGACCTTAACTCAGACCATGCAAAACTTTCATAAGTGGGAGGGGGTGGCGCTAGGAATGGGGGAGCAGGGAAAAGAAAGGTCAGAAGTCAGCAGGGTAACCGGCATTGGGGGAGGGGGGCAGCGCCCCGGCTCACATGGGCCCTTGTTCTACAGGCCTGGCTGTCTCAGGACCTCCTTTTCCTCTCCTGTAAATGAAGGGGTTCGCCTAGCCCCAGAGGCCTTCCGGCTGCAGATCTGGGGCCCCATGGGGGTGAGGGGCTTCGGAAGTGGCTGGGGACGCCGCTGCTCCCACCGGGCCCCATACTCACTCATTGTGGGTGTTCTTCTGGCCACAAAACTCCCCGTAGCTGTCGGTGGCGTAGGCCACCTTCTTGGCGTCCCCGTAGGTCCAGGCTGCGGGGAGCAAGGGGGAGATCATGAGTGACAGCGGCAGGAACGCTCAGCTGGGGCAAGGAAAGCCACCCCCCCCCGAGGGGGAGGCAGGCCGGCTGCTGCCCCTCCTGGGGGAAGGCAGACTGGGAGCTGGCCCCCGGGGGCGGGGGAGGCAGGCCGGGTGCCCAACTGAGGGGAGGCAGGCGGGGTGCTCCCTTGGGAGGGGGAGGTAGACCGGCCGCTGCCCCGGCGCCCGGATTATTGATTTCCCCTTGGTGGCCATTTCTTAATGAAAAGCCCGATGACGCACGGCCCGATCTATCAGAAAAGACAGCCCGCCCCTCCCCCATCGTCTGGGCAGGGGCCCAACCATGAGCTAATGCACTCAGGAGATGACACTTACGGAGCTGGGGGGGGGGGAGACAGGGGCGCGCGGGGGCACCGCCATGGGGCCCGCCCAATGGCCACCACGGGGCGGGCGGGGGGGGGGGGCGCGGGGGGGCGGGGGGAGGGCGGCCGGGGGAAGGGGAGCCGAATGGGCCCCCCCAGTGCCACCTCGCGAGCCGGCCTCCGCAGCCACACGGCTGGGGGTCCCGGACGCCAACGCCCTGCCCTTGCAGAGGAGGCCGGGAGGCCGGGCGTTCCCCGGGCCTCCGGGACAAAGGCAGGGTCCGGCCCAGGGGCCAGCCCGCGTCCTTTTGGCTGGATTCCCGGCTCTGCGCAGGTGCGGGTGGCGACCTCTCCCCCGCCCCCGGCCGTCCTGCCCCGCAGCAGTCAGCGCGGGCACATGCTCCGGCAGGCCCGGGCCTCAGAGGTGATTGGTAGGGTTTTTAAAGCTGAGCTGCAGGGATAAATCCCCCCGGGGCCCCCCCCCCCCCCCCCCGTGCTTTCTCCCAGGATCCTGTTTAATGTCGTTTTTTTCTGGCGGGGAGAACAAAAAGTTGCTTGGGGAAAGCCGCATGATTCCGACTTGGATACCAGCGTCTGCCAGTTTGGGCCCGGATGTGGCCCAGGAGCCTGGGAAAGCCGCGGGCAGTGATGGGAGGGACCAGGAGCCCTGAGTTCAGATCTACCTCAGAGCCTTCCCAGATGGCTGGAGGACCCGGCGGAAGGCACTCTGATGGCGCCCCAGGTCCCTCCTAGAAGCCATGGCCAGGAGTTCGGGACCATGGCACCACTGGCTGATCCCAAAGCGGTCTGCCAACATTGTTATCACCCCAGGGCGCCCCTCCCCCAGGGACCCCGAGCCCGTCCTCCAGGGCACCTGGGGCCGGTACCCACAGCCCAGGCAAGGAAATGACTCAGTGGCGCCTCTAGACAACATTCACGTGCTGTCATTCAGCATTTGGACTTCCTCAGTCCAGTTTCTAGGAAAGAAACAGTGTTTTGGTTGATTGATGGCCGGTGTGAGGGGGAGGAGGAGGAGTGTAGGGGGGAGCTGGGCTCATCTGCGCAGTGAATTCCCTGCGTGTGAGCCCCTCCCTGCAGCGCAGGTCAGGACCTCCTCTGACTTGGCTGCGTGGGGCGGCAAGGGACTGGGGGGAGGGGGCACAGGGCCCTGCCATCCATCCACCCGACAGAGGCCTTGCTTTCTGAGAACCGCAGGCTTCCTCCTCCCAAGGGCCCCATGGAGCTGACCACTTAATTCAATGATCTTCGTGGCCGCGTGCTTGAGTCTGGCTTTGATAAAAAGGAAGGCAGACAGCTGTGTCCCCACTGGCACGGAGAACCCCACCCTGAGAAACGTCTTCCCTTCGCCAGCACTGATCCGGTCTTTCCCTGTCGGGATCGGGCACCCCGAGGGCCCCTGCCCGCTGACCCGGGCTCCCACGCCACAGGAGAACGGACTCCTCCTCCTCTCATCCCTTTTGGGATCCCAACTCCGGGCCACTGCCCCCCAAGACTGAGACTGAAGCCATGGAGCGCTCGCCATCCCTAAACAGCACGATGCTCCTGGCTCCGAGGGCCGAGCCGATTGGGCCATCTATAAAAATCAATAAAAATGGCTCACATGGTCATAGAGCATCAAGGCTGATGGCCGGAGAGATTTTAGACTCTACAATTGGGGGGGGGCTTTTATAGAGGAGAAAACTGAGTCTGATGGGCTTCTCCACAGTCATTCACAAGAGATCCATGAAGCAGGGGGGCAAGATTGGCTGCCCCCATTCTGCAGATGGTCCAACTGAGGCTCTGCAGTTACTGTAAGTGAATGTCCCGTGTCATATGAGGGCAGGAATCAGAGCGCCTCTAGACATCCACCAATGGGGAAATGGAGGCCCAGAAGTACTGAATGATGGAGGTGGCAAGGGCAGAGGCAGGACTTTAACCCAGATGCCACAGGCCCTCTCCCTCAGCAGGCTCACGGGCTCCAGAGCCAGACTTTTCTCCAGCGCCACCACGCCATTGGCTGGTTTGGGCGCAGTATTGGCTTAAGACGGATCCGAGACGTAGGGGATGCCCTGAACGCTCAGGGCCAATGCCAGCTCCCCCCTCCACAAGGCCCTCCCTGACCCCCACGGCCCCCCAGGGCTGGCTTCCTGGTCCAAACTGCCAGGTCCACTTCTAGGTTCAGCCCTCTAGAGTGTAAGTGTGGGGAGGGCAGGGAAGATTTCGTTTCCACCTCTGTATAGCGTGTGGCAAGCACCTAACTGAAAGTACGGTTTTCTCCCGTTGCAAGGGGGAACCCCTGAAAAAGGGATTTGGCCAGCATGCCATTAGCTCTGACGGCCTCCCATGAGTCTAGGGGCCGTTCTGGGCACTGGTCAACAGGGTCAGGAGGCCTCATTCCTGCGGATACTTGGAAAAGTTCTTACAGCAAAGAGCTCTGGGAAGTCAAGGGGCCCAATGACCAACAGGGACTCAGAAGGAGCACGAGCAGCGGCTTTGTCTCCCACCATCTTGGGCAGCGTCCCCCTCCGCATTTCGGAACTCTCCGGCTGATTTCAGATCTTGGATCATGAGCCGAGAGGAGCCACCCGACCCACCCTCGGGGAGTCCGCACCCCCAAGCCCCTCCCCAGAATACAGGAGACCATCCTCTAGAAGCACCGACCAACAATTAGAAATTGCTGGGGCTGCCCGATTGGGGGCTAGCTCGTCCTCCTCTGTCCGTCCAATCCCCGGCCCCTGTGCTGTCCCAGATACATCCCCAAAGGGTCAGACCCATTGGCTGTCCGTCCAGCTGACATTTTCCAGTCTAGACAGCCAAGAGACTCCCTGCTTTGTGTGACCAGTCAGGCCAAAGTCCGGATTTCCTCTGGCAGCTTCCCAGAGAAAGCCTGAACTTGGGATCCAAAGGCCTGAGGTCAAATGTGACAGATAATTCCTGTCTGCCTCAGTTTTTCCATCTGTAAAATCAACATAAGAATCATCAGGAGATGATACTTACCCAGGACTTTGCAAACTTTGATGATGTAAAGGGGAGCTTTTATTTTTATTTATTTGGTCAGAAGACAGACTTAGGGAGGTCTGGGTACAAAACCTGACTCAGACTCATCCTAGCTGTGTGACCTTGGGCAAGTCACTTCACCCTGTGAGCCCCAGTTTCCTCATTCATAAATCAGTAATAATAGCATCTCAGGATTCTGGGGAGGAACAAATGAGATTACCTATATAAAGTGTTCTATATAAACATGAATCATTGCTATTTAAATTCAGGTGTAACCAGCAAACTGAAACCCCTGGAAGATCCCACTTCCCTTAGGAAGAAGTCCCAGAGGCTTGCTCTCCTTGCGGGGAGAGCCTCTCTCCCACTGTCCATAATGAAACACCTGTTGGTCCAGACCAAGCCCTAGAAGCAGTCTCAAGTATTGGGAAGGGGGTTTTCTACGTCGTGATTCTGGGAAATGCCCCCATTCCCTCCACGTCTCCGGCGATGTGCGCTGAGAATTCGAATGCTGCTGATTCACTGGGTGTCCCACCTGGGACCTGACTGAGCCCAAAGGCTTCAGATGGACAGCATCATTTGTCCTGGTTCCTTCCCTGGCAGGGCCCCTGCTCCCTCACTGGGCTTCCAATCCCATGCCCACCAGACTGCAGCCCCATCCCAAGCCCAATTCTCCAAGCCGGACTTGCTAGTCCAGGAAATGGCCCTGTCTCAGGATTTCTTCCCTCCTCCCTCCTAGGAGAGGAGTCAGGAGGAAGGAAGAAGCAGAAGGCTTCTTCCTCTCCCCATGGAAAGGCTGCCAAAAGCAGCCAGAGGCAAGCTGCTGTTTCATCGCCCGCTGAGGGAGGAGAGCTCGCCTGAAGAAGCAACAGCAATTAGCTTAATGAAAGGGCAGAGGTGAAACCCGCAGAGCCCAGCTTGGGGACCCCGGAGGCCTTGAAAGGCCGCCAAGGGCAGAGCGCCCTACTCGGGGATGCCCAGCAGCCGTGGAGGACCTAACAGGGTCCACAGCATGAATCGATGACTCTCAGGGGGTCTGATTAGGAAAAGGATTTTTAAAAGAAACGCTTGCATTTTCTTGTTTACTATTTCAACACATGTTCTGAAGGCTGCCCAAGAATTATAAATGCAGTTAGATGGAGCAATGGGTAGGTTAGCCTTGAATTTGGAAGAACTGAGTCGGAACGCTTCCCCTCTCTGCGACCCTGAGCAAATCCCTCAGATTCCCTCAACCTCAGTTTCCTCATCTGAAAAATAGAGTTAATAATAGCTCCTACTTCTCAGGGTTCTAATGAAGATCAAGAGAGAGAACGTGCATCAAGGGGATTGCCAGCAAAGGACTCTGTATAAATGCTAGCACCCTTATCATTATGTTATTGGAGGCGAGCCATTTTCTCTGATTTCCAGAGCTTCTCAAACCTCTCAAAAACACACAAATTACATCCCCCAAATACAGCCATTTCTGCTGCCTCTGTGGTCTAGGACAAACAGGATCCAAAAGAAGGTAAAAAAAATCAATCATTCCTGCTCACACAGCAACCATCCCTTCTGTGAATAAAAAGACTAAACCAAAGACAGAGGACCCTGTGGAAATGGGGGAGAACACAGAACCGCAACATGGGGTTCCAGACTGGCCTAAAAGAACAATGAGAATTAGGAAAATAGAATTTTTGTCCTGCCCACAAAAATTATGGGCAGTATTGAAAAAGGGGAGTCCACGGCTGCAAGGGGCCAAAGAAACAAAAGAGAGAACAATAGATCAGAAATTCAAATACAAAGAAGGGAAGGACAATCTAGAAAAAGAAAAGCAAAAAATAAGACCCTTGAAAGAAAATCTGCTCACTATGCAAGCCAAACCTACAGCTCTCAAAGCCAGGATGGTCCAGACAACCTACGGTCTCTCAGAAGAACATGACAAGCCAGACAAATGGAGAGATGGTGATAGATTTCTCTCTCACACACACAAATACACACACACACACACACACAATTGTGATGATCAGTTTCCTCATTTGTCATATGTCTGCTGCCCCTCTCCACTCCATCTTCTCCACAAATGCCACATCACTATTCATCAATACAAGGCAGGTCCAACCATCTCCCCCCTCTATTCTTCTGTGGCTCTCTAGTGCCCTAGAAGATACAAAATTCTCAGAGCCTGGTGTTGAAAGCTCCCTACAATCTGCTTTCCAATCCATTTCATGTTCCCTTCCACCTTTCACGCATTTATTGATTCCAGCCAAGCCAGATATCTAATTATTGATTAGATCTGTCATCTTCCCTCTCCCTGTACAGGCTCTTCCCTTCCCCCTTAGATACATATATACAGACCTTCTATCTCTTTTGATCTCTTGATCTCTGCTTCCTCAAAATCCTGGCACAGTTAGCTGATGCAGTGGAAAGCACAGCACATGGAATCAGGATGACCTGAATTCAAATGCAGTCTCAGACACTTACTAGGTGTATGACCCAAAGTAAACCATTTCACTCTGCCTCAGTTTCCTCATCTGTAAAATGAGCTGGAGAAGGAAATGGCAAACCACTCCAATATCTTTGCCAACAAAACCCCATGAGCTGACAAAGAGTTGGATTCAACAATAACATCAACAAGAAGGTAATAATAAAAGAGCTGGGCAACAAACTAAGAATTTTGAGGGAGAAACCATCAATCACTTCCATCTGGGGGAATAAGGGAACATGTAAGGGATGAGGTGCCATTTGGGTGGACTCTGAACAAGGGGTCAGATTTTCATAAATAGGGGAAGCAAGCAGAAGGGGAAACCTGAACAAAGTTCTAGAGACCGGCAAGTGTAAGTGCAAGGATGACTAAAAGCCCAGCTGGACTGGAAAAGAGCATACAAGAAGGTGGGAGAACCTTGGAGTGGAACACCATTGAACACTCTGCATTTATGGCTTTGTTCGGATGCTAAAACCTAATAGCAATAATAGTATTCTAATAAGTATGACTACTGTTATTATAATAACAATAAATAGCATTTATTTTATATGATGCTTTAATATTTGTAAAATGCTTTTCAAACATGATCTCATTTGATCCTCACAGCAACCCTGGGAAGTAAGTACTATTATTATCTCCACTTTACAAACGAGGAAAGTAAAAAGGGTTGCATTTAGAACACTGGGGTGACTTCAGTTGACCCTTGATGGAAATTGGATTTCTAAAAGATGAAAGTGGGGCGGGGGATGCTTTCCAGAATGGGAGAGCACCAGCACAAAGGCATGAAGATGGAATAAGGAAGACTGTATCATGGAATAATAGGTAGGAGAGTTTGGCTTTATAATAGAAAGCATAAAGAAACATAATGGGTAATAAGACTGGAAAAGTTCTTTGGAAACAGTTAAATGCATCCAAGAGGTAATAGGGAGCCACTGCAATTTATTGAGTAGGGGAGTAAAACTCAGGGGACCTGGGTTTTAAGAAACTTGCTTTGGCAGATGGATGGATTAGAGATGAAGCAGAAAGACCAATTAAGAGGCTATTGTAATAGTCCAGGTGAGAGTTACTGAAGACCTGAATAAGAAGTGTGGCTATGCGAGTGCAGAGAAGGGAATCATGGAAGAAGCTATGAGAGAGATGTCATGAATGTAGAAATGACGAGATGTGGTAAATAATTGGCTATGTGAAAGGAGGCCCCAGAGGGTGAGAACTTAGATGATTAGAGGATGTTGGGAACTTCAAGAGAGATGAGAAATTCAATAGAAGAATGGATTTTTGGGGGGAACCAACAAGCAAGGGATAATTTTGAGGGGGTCTGATAATATATATATATATATATATGGAGAGAGAGAGAGAGAGAGAGAGAGAGAGAGAGAGAGAGAGAGAGAGAGAGAGAGAGGATGCTTTTTTTTTAATTGAACATGCTGAACTGGCATTTTCTCCTTGCTTTCTTAAGTCTGTGTAATCAATAGAACAACAAATCGAGACCTGACTTCTAATCTGCTGACTTGGGAAGTAGGAATGCTCACACTGATAATTTTACAATTCTATCAAGAGGCATTAAGAGCTGCCTTGAGCACATCCTGGACTAATGTGCTAGGCTAAGGACTTTGGGAGAGACACAATGAATGGAGAGATCCCTATTTTACAGGTGAGGAAACTGATGTCCAGAGAAGTAGTGTCCACAAAGTCAGCTGGGTAGTAAGTAGCAAAGTTAGTATTTGAAGCCCATTTCCTTGTTTCCCAATCTAATTTTCTCTGCTTCTCCCTACTACAAACCTCGTCCACCTTAATGTCTGGTCTAGTCACCCATGTCTGTCAGGCAGTTTTCTCCATTCTAGCCTAGTGTCTTCCCATGGCCTCTCTGCCTCTGGCTACTTGAAGAAAGATGGTGGAAGACCAGAGAATCATTGGCATGAGGCTAGTAGGGAGCATCGAAGGCATTCAGAGTGAATGGTTCATTCAAGGTCAAGCAGAAGAGCCAAGTTTCCAAGTCAGGTCTCCTGACTCTGGACTTTTCAGTTGTTTCACCCTCCCTCCTGAAAACATTGGGGTGAGGAGGGATCCAGTCACCTGTCATTAAGGAAGGATGTTATTGGAGACGAGCCGTTTTCTCTGATTTCCAGAGCTTCTCAAACTTCTCAAAAACACACAAATTACATCCCCCAAATACAGCCATTTCTGCTGCCTCTGTGGTCTAGGACAAGCAGGATCCAAAAGAAGGTAAAAAGCATCCAGAGTGAATGATCCATTCAGGGTCAAGCAGAAGAGCCAAGTTTCCAAGTTAGGTCTCCTGACTCTGGACCTAACTTCTTTTTCAACCATTTGATGACAGCTTACATTTGTACTACTAGTTCCCTGACCTTGACTTCTTTGATAAAAAGAAAAATCCTTTATAAGGCAGAAAGTAGGACTATTACTACAATTACTGAGAAGGAAAGTATCTCCATCTCTCTTGGATTTTTGGCTATCCATTATCTTGCTTTGAAAATCAGCCCAATGTGGGAGCCCTTAGAAGAACTCCTCTGTTCTTCTTCCTATGAAGTTTTGTTTCACTCCTGGGTCTTTCTGCCATCTTTTCTAGTCAACTCAACAAACATGTATTAAGCACCTGTGATGGGCCAGGCACTGTCCTCGGTGCTGGAAGTACCCTGCTTTATGAGGTCATGATTTGGACACATCTGTGCCATGGGTCATTCACATTAACATGGCTCCAGCTACTTTCTCACAGTGATTCTGGAGTAATGGAGTCCTTCCTCAGTTCCAAATAAATGTAACAGGTCAGTGAGAGAGAACACAGGTCCAGTGCACATACAATCCTGTCCAGACACAATTTTCATTCCCCAGTAAATAAAAGTAATTTCTTCATATGAGGACTCATAGATTTCCCTATTCACCAGCACCATGAGAACCTTCCCCCAACAAGTACCCAGTGCTATCTTGATAAAATTCAATCCACCAAGCATTTATTGAATGCCTTTTGTATACAAGGCCTTGTTCTTTTCAGAAATGTTGGGGTTGTAAATAATACAAAGATAAAATAAAAGTCTCAGCCCTCAAGAATCTTAAATTCAAAGAGAAACAGTTCTCATGGAGGGGAGGAGACAAGATCCCTACAGAGTATGAGGGACCAGAGTTGGAAAGGACTTTGTACATCATCTCATCCGGATTTACTTTACAGATTGGGAACTACAGAGAGGTCACATGATTTCATAATGCAGGTAGATCTTGAATTCAGATCTCCAGACTCCAAATATCCTGTATCCCAATGTCCAGTCCAGATGGATTCTGAAGTTTCCCCAGAATAAGGTCCCCAAGATCTCCTTTGTGAACTCCTAAATAAAATCTATATCCAATGATGGCTCTTTCTTATCAAAATCTCATTGTTGAAACCCATTTCTTCTTATTTAAAAGCAGCAGATTAGCAGCCTGCTTTATTTGCCCTTCCTCATTCTTGAAGGCCCTGGTTAGGTAATCTCTCTTTTCTCCAGATGAAATCACAATCATTTTGCCTCATCATTTTTCTTTGTTTGCAACTCCTGCCTGCCATTTTCTAAGCTTTTAAGAAATGTAATTTCTCTTCATTGGCGTCTCTCCAATTTCTACCCATCCATCTTCTTATGTTAGTTCCAAACTAGACCCAGCACTTTATCGCTGGCTACCATAGTTCTCCAAAAGATGTCCAACAGAGCCTCCCACTCCCTTATCCCAAATGTTAAGTGCTCAGACTTCCTCCCCTTTGCCTGATTCTATTTCTCTGGTCTCTCCCATTTAAGACTCTCCTTGCCAATCTAGATTCTTTTCAGTGCTAAGAAGAAAAGATGACTGACAGAATATAGACTGAGATTAGGAAGGGATTTTAAGGATCTCATCCAAGCCCCTCATGTTACAGATCAAGAGACCAGTGTCCAGAGAGACAAAGGGATTTGCTCCAGGGGATGGAGACAGCATTTGCCAGAAGCCTCCCCCATATCCTCTGACCCCAAGTGCTCAACCAAACAGCTCTGAGAAGGAGACCATGGCCCTGATCATCCCACCAAAGGGCAGGCTGGGGAACCCGAGCTGAATCTGAATATCTGGGCTTCCCTCACTTTTAGTGTAAAAAAGCCAAGCTCATTTATTTGATACCCATTTATCAAAGCGGTTCATGTTTGTAAGTAACTGCTAAACTGTCATATCCTTCTTTAATATCTGATTATCTGGCCATGGTGATTATGAACTTCTTTCTTTCAGTTTGCAGCATGATTAATTAACTAAATTATGGTGATTCTTCTGGCTGGGCTGCCCTCTGCCCTCTGCCCTCTGCCCTCCAGAATGAACTCTTCTAACTTCTTGTCCTAAAACTTTAGAATCTGTAGATAAATCAGCTTCTTCCTATCATGAATTTTCTTCTCATGGACAAAATAAAACAAACTTCTGATTAAATGAGTGCTTTAGTGGGAATCTGTGGATCAGTGGACAGGTCAGTAGGCAGCGAAAAGGCAGGGCTAGCCCTTTAGGAGATGGGAAGGTCCATGACGGAAAAGTCTTAAGCAGAAGTCCCCCAAGAAACAGGAGCAAAGTGATGTGAAAACAGCCCGGGCAGCTCTAACGGTCAGGACGGGGAAGATGCTAAGAGAAGCACAGTGGTGGACAGCCGGAGAAATGCATGACTGGGACCCAGGAAGGGGTAGGGCAGCCAAATGGGAACAAGCCACGTTCTCTGTGGTCTCCACGCACTCTCAGGCGAGCTGGCTGCAATTCCCAGCATGTCGGGTGGATCCCTTGCAGAGGACTGAAGAAGGAGGCTAAAAACAGGAGCTCTACAGGATAACGTGTACCCAGGTTGTGATCCATACTGTCCGTGTCCCCATCAACGAGATCCCAGATCCCGAAAGTGTCTAAACCTTGTTATTAAGCCTTGTGATGTGTCTTAGAAGCAATGTTGTCGTTGGCTTTTTTAATATAGTTTTTGATATATTCCCTCCTTCCCTGCCTCCCCTCTGAGTCACAGGCCTAATTCCTGTCCACTTCACGGCCTGCACTTGGGCCATAACTCCCATCTCCCCTACTTTGGGACTTTGGCCTGGACGTCCCGACCTGGGAGGTGAGATCTGGACTCCTCCTGCCCAGAACCGGACCTCCCGACTATTTCTTGGCTCTTTCCAGCTCCCCCTTATTTGTTCTCTTCCCCCATTAGGATGTAAGCTCCTTGAGGGGAGGCAGTGCCCTTCTTGCCTTTGTTTACCGAGCACTATCCCCAGCTGTTTAGCTCTGCGCCTGGCACAGAGTGAGCACGTGGTAAACTCTGTTTCCCCATCTACCTTGTGGAGAACATTTGAATATTTTACCTGTATTACCTCATTTGATGCTCACAGCAGTTCTGTGGGCTGGGTGCCCCCGGTATCATCATTCCGATTTCATCCCCCGTCCCAGGACTGCCGCTGGAAGCCAGAGTTCTAGATTCTATAAGGGGTGCTCCGTTCACTGCACCAGGCCATCTGAGATGAGCTTGCTGAGCTCTAATGGACTCTTAATTTCCTTTGTGATTTGTTCTTCTATCATAAAGAAGGCAATTTGGCAGAGAAAGCAGAGACTCTAGGGACAGAGGAACTGGATTCAAATCCCTCCACTGCTATTTCCTATCTATGTGATCTTGGCCAATAAGTAACCTCTCTGTTCTTCCGACTCCTCACCTGTCAAACAAGAGATCAAGTGCCACAATGCAGTGAACGCTGGACTTAACATCACAGATCCCAGGGCTCGGTCCTATATCTATCCCTTAGTCCCTGCATCAGTTCCTTCTCCTCTCCGAATCTCAGTTTCCCCATCTGTAAAATGGACCATGTGGTCCACCTTCCCCATCAGGTCTCTTTCCAGTTCTCGATTTTATGAAATCCTCCAATGAATTATTCTGTGTCTGTCTTAACCTTTTTATTCTCCAGAAAACAAATCTTTCCTGAGGGAACTAAGGAAGATTTCTCTTCTCTCCTGGGACTGAAGAGTCGACTCCTTTCTATTGTGCTTTCTATAACACTGGGATCCAACTAAGGGATAGACCAGACTGGGCTTATTCCCACGTGACATGTGCTAAAAGAAGCTGGCTTGCAGCCCCTCATCCTCCCCTTTCAGTCTGCACAGAATGGAGTCTCATTCTACAAGTGGTCCCTGAAAGAAAAGGATGGCGGCATCCAAAGGTTTCCCGGCTTGCCAAAGAATCGGAACACGAACGGCAACATCCAGGCTCTTCTAAGGCGCAGAGCTTTACTCTGAGGCAGCCTTGGTCGAGGAAAGGGCCACGTGGCAGCAGCTGGGTCTCACTGGGTCTTCATTTTCTGAGATTTGTGCAATTACTTCCGTTCCTTGGTTCGTGGGCATTAATGAAGCACCGCTGTATGGCAGACTCACAATGGCGGTCCCCACTCTCAAGGGCCTTGTCAATAGCAGAGTGTGGGTATAGGACAAAAAATACAAAATAGGAAACATTAACCTAAAGAAATGTCCTCCCATTGCCCAGCACAGAGGCGGGCACCGGGCAGTCACTGAGGAAGACCAGGTCCCACTCCTTGGTCCTCCCCTCTCCCTGGTAAGGTTCTGGAGCGCTTGTCCGGCGCTCATGCCATGGGCCACCATGAGCCCAACTTAAGCCCTAAAGTCAATGATCAAACCATCAGCAACCCAGAACACCGTGATCTTCCGACCCTAAAACAGATGGGCGAAGGCCAGTCCAGCGAGAGCTTCCTATCAAGGGATTCCCTCGAGTCTCAGTGACCTCCCACTTCCTTTCCCAGTCCTCCTGACCCGTGGTGCCTTCCTCCTCCAACCTATGGGCACACACACACCTGTCCCCTCCTCTGTTAGGTTCTCAGCTCTTTGAGATCAGAGACCAGCTGTGTGTATTTCTGGAGAGAACGCGGGCAGAGGGAAGCTTTCGAAGCCATTACTTCCTAAGGGGCACGCAATGCAAGTGCATCAGGATGGGAGAACGCAACCACAGATTCAGATCT
The DNA here is from genome assembly GCA_023553655.1 of Myrmecobius fasciatus. Classification (NCBI taxonomy): domain Eukaryota; kingdom Metazoa; phylum Chordata; class Mammalia; order Dasyuromorphia; family Myrmecobiidae; genus Myrmecobius; species Myrmecobius fasciatus. Next base: position 304,487 of record JAJPUD010000405.1, read on the forward strand.
GGGGACCTCAGAGACTCAGCCCTCTTGTTTGAGGGGGAATGAACGAGTGAGTGAAAGAGTGACCGGATGAATGAGAGATGGGTGCTGCTCTCCAGGATCTCACATAACGGGGCAGAGGACATGGAGGGCGTTCCAGGGCATGCCGGGAAGGGGACTGAGTGCCAGGGATTGTGACCAAGTGCTAGGGAGTGTGACCGAGTGCTAGGGAGTGCGACCGAGTGCCAGGGATTGGAACCGAGTGCCAGGGAGTGCGACTGAGTGCCAGGGAGTGCGACCGAGTCCCAGGGATTGCGACCGAGTGCCAGGGATTGCGACCGAGAGCCAGGGAGTGTGACCGAGTGCCAGGGAGTGCATCTCCAGGGATTTGAAGATTCAAATCCTGATTTTCTGACTCCAGACCTGGTGATTTCATTGCTACAGGTTATGAGCCCCTTGATGCCACGGCCCCCAAACCCATCATCTTGGGGCTAACCTGGTGATGGCCCCCTCTGAATTTGGATAGACTGGTCTGAGGACCACACATGATCCATCCCTACACTCTGAACCAGGCGGGGAGAGTTTCAGTTCTTGCAAATGGCAGCCTTGGGGGAGTGGGGGGCTCCCTCAGACACAAATGGCAGCCTTGAAGTGAGGTATGGGGGGCTCACACTCAAACACAAATGGCAGTCTTGGTCCCAAGGAGCCAGATTGGGGACAGGCTGTCCCCACCGCCGCTCTCGGCCTTCCACTGATGGCGGTGCCAGAAGGCGGCCGCCCCCTCTCCCAACATTTGCCGGATCTGCTTTCCTGGGCCTCCGGGGCTGAGGCCGGGAGCACAAAGGCGCACCAATCCTCTGCCAAGGAGAAAACGCCGTGAGACCAGGTGCCTGCGCCACGTTAGCCGCCGAGGCGTCCCCAAGCACGTGCCGGCTCGCGGGCTGGCTTTCGGGTGGCCGTTTTCTGCCCCCCAAGGGCTGTTTTACCGGGTTTAATTTGTGCGCAAGGGGCATCAAGTCGCGCTTCAGGCTTTTTAACACGAGCAATTTACAAGCGCCATGAAGCGGGAAATAGGACACATGACACTGAGTTTGGAAGTCAGCCCCAGACTGGGGAGCAGGCCCGCCTCTGAGGGAGCCCGCCCCTGACTGCCTCCTCCAGCTCCGGGACCTTTGCCAGGGCGGCAGCCAGAGGAAAAGCGTCCCGTGCGCCAGCGTCCCTCGCCTGGGGACCCGGAGGGCAAAGGCGCCGGGATGGCGGCCCTTTCTGTCTCCAGCTGACTTTACGAGGGGGACCCTGAGGCTGGAAGGGCCAAGTGACCTGCCAGGGAGGGTCTGAGGTCAGGTCCTACCTGACTCCGGGCCCAGCGCTCCGCCCGCTGCCAGCTGGCTGCCCCGGGTGAGCTAGAGCTCTCCAGACAAATCCAGTCTCTCTATGCGCACAGATGGGTATGGGGGCCTCTGTGTCTCTGTATGCATAACATAAGTGTGCAAGGTACCTGCATTTGATTTCTATGTAACATGTGCATGCGTATTTACAGATATTTATATCCATAGTGTGTGTGTAACATAGTGTGTAGAACATGTCTGCACACATGTAACATACATGTGAACGGGGACCCGCCCATTTCTCTGTGTAACATTTCCATGCATGTATAAAGTGTGCGCGGAGATTTGGATGTATGCATGTCACTGTTTATGCACACAGAACACACATGTGTACAGCTACCTGTATATATCCCTACAGACAACCTGTGTGCACAGGTACCGACATAGACCCCTATATAACGTGGATGGAGCTATCTGTATAACTATAAGCGCACCTGTGTCCCGAGCTCTACATCTATATCCCTATAGACAGAACATGTATTGTGTGAGATACATAGATCTCCATGCATGGGGCTGCATGGCGATACAGAGTCCCCATCTCTGCCCATATGGGAATGGCAGAGGGATGGCATTAGCCCTGAGGGGAGCGGGAACGACTCTTGTAAGAAGGGGGATTTTCTGCAGGAAGCCAGGGTGGCCAGGAGCAGGCCAGGAGGGACACTGGTCCAGGCCTTGGGGAGGGTCACCCCGAAGCCCCCGAGTCGGGCCTTGGACTCTCCTGGTGCCTTTGGGCAGGTTACGGGGATGCTGATGGCCTGTGAACGTTTACTGAGCACCTGCCCCGGCCGGGCCCGGCGCCGAGGGCCGCAGACGTCAGAGCCCTGGTTTCCGGGACAAACTTTTTCCCATCGTGTCCCAGAGAGGGAGGACTGACTCCTGCCATCCCTCCTTATCCCCACTGCCAGCCTAAAGCTGACTCTGACCATGGGAAACCCTCACTGTATTTTTAAGGGAGAGAAAACGATGGCAAACCCCCTCTCCCGAGCGGTCTGCCGGAGCCAGGACCAGGCTGGCTAGGCCGGGATGAGCAGGAGTTCATAGACTGTGCCCAGCCTCTGCCCGGCACGAGCCCAAGGCTGCTCTGCCCTCTGGCTGCATCCCCAGGCACCCTTGCCCCAAAGCGGGTTGTGAAATGAAGGGCTTCCTGCCCAGGCTGCCACAGCGGCCTCCGCCTCACCATCCACGCCCTCCCAGAACGACTCATCTTCCTGCTTCTGGGAAGTTTACTTTTCAAGGGGGAAGCTTCCATTTTAGCCACGTCACCCCGACTGCTCTAGTATTCTTTGGGGGTTTGTTTTAGCAGGGAAGGATCTGAAGGATTAAGGAGCACAACAGTCCTGGCAGGACCAAATATCTCCCTTCTCCTTCATAATTTCTCTGAACTTGGGCCTGCTATTGGCCAGGACATGTTGGCTGTCTCTTGTTCATTACAACAATGGACTGGGAGAGACTCTTCTGGGAAAGACAATGGTCACTGATTAGGTGGCCCTTGGAGGGGACATCGCTCCTTCCCATCTGCCTTGACTTACCCAAAAGTCCTAAGAGAACATAGCCAAAGATGACCACGGTGAAAAAGAGACAGCACAGGACATCCGTACAGCTCCTAGGAACAAACAAAGGGAAGAGGGTGAAAGAAATGGCAGGAGGTCCACTGCCCACCTCCCATCTGCCCGAGGCTTAGAAGGCTCTGCCCTCTCACCGCCTCCCACGGTCCCCGGCTCCCTTCTGCTCCTAGAGCCCCTTCAGTAGTGTGAGGCCATCTGACTGCAAGTTCCTGGAGGGCAGCCACTGCCCCTTGCCTCTTTCTGTTTAACCCACACTTAGCACAGTGCCTGGCACAAAGCGGGCACTCAGAAAATCTTTGCTGACTGGTGGAGGCTCACGGCTCCATGGGGCCGGACAAAGAAGGGGAGAACGTCCCCAGGTAGAACGTAACTCCAGCCCCAGTGGAACCTGCCTTAAACCTTGAGAGATGCTAATAAGCTTTGATGGCCTTATTAAAGCCACTAAAACTTCGGGGACCCCTTGTATGAGCTGATGTTTCAAGAGCTTTTTACAAACATTATCTTTTTATCCACTTATTATATTTTATTATATATTATATTTTTATCTATTATTAAGCCCATAATGACCTTATGCAGTAGACAATATTTTAATCCTCATTATGTGGACAAGGCAGCCGAGCCACAGGCTCCCAAAGCTTCTAAGCTCAGAAGCCAGATTGGAACTCGGGGTCTTCTCGCCTCCAGGGGCAGTGGTCCATCCACCAGGCAGCCTGATGCTTCCATGCCATAACAAGTATATTCCCACATTCAGGGGACATGGACAGTGGGGAGGACTTGGGGGACTTCCCAATAGCCCAGGACATCAGCTCCATGAAGGCATGAATATTCAGCCTTCAGTTGTATCTCTGCTGCTGTGAGATGGAGTGAATAGAGAGGGGGCTTTTAGAGTCGGGAAGACCCCAGTTTGTGTTCTGTGGCTGACGCCCATCCTGGCCATGTGATCCTGGGCCAGTTTTGGATGTCTCAATGCCCTGGGCAAGTCTCTAAAAAGAGAAGGTGTCGAGCTCCATTGGGAGCAGGTAGCCTGCTGGACACTTGCCTACCCCAATGGAGCCTAAGGTTCAGACCCTAATAGTCTCCAGTGCCAGGTTCAAAGGAGTTTAATCCCAAATGCCTCTTGAATTGAGCTGAACTCACACTGGAAAATTCCAGTTTTGTAATTCAAATACCAACACAGATGTCCCATAAATCTTGGTGCAGGTTTAAGCTAACCTGTATTTGTCCTCTCCTATTTGCACAGCCTTTGAGGCTCATTATCTCATTTGATGCCCACAATCACCTGCTGAGGTAGGTTCCGTGATTGTCCCTGCCTTACAGATGAGGAAATCAAGGCTGAAAAAGGGTGCCCCTGATAGCAAGTATGAGAGGCAGGATCTCCTGATCCCAACTCAGAAGCCCAGCCAGCCTCTCATAATTCTAAGTATTTTCAGCATCTCAACTTGCCTTCATGGGCTCACGGGAACTGAGATCTAGAACTCCTGGTGACCCGAGAGGCCATCTGGTTGGATGATCTCTATTTACAGGAAACCAGCCCTATGTAAGTAAAGCAATTCACCCAGGGCATACAAGCAGTTTTCAGCATCATTCATGCTCAGAGGACTTCCCTCTGAAGTCCCAGTTTATGTTGTAATTTTTACAGAGTAATTGGAAAGAAGAAAAGCTATTTAATAAACCATTTTCTGTGGATTATTAGCTCCATTTTACAGATGATAAAACTGAGGCTAAAATGTTAAGAAGGTTGCCCAAAGTCAGGCGAGTCATAATTGGAAGTTCAAACTCAGACTCTGGTCTTTCTACTTCCACAGACGTGGCTCTTTCCCCTTCAAGAGGCTTTCTCTCTGTTTATTCCAAACATTTCTCCTTTCCAGACTTTCGGCTCCTGGAGAACATGCAATTCTTCCATTGTTTTCATCTTCTGCTATAGTGCTCTTTGTACACAGTAGGTGCTTAATATGTGTTTGTGCAATAGATGAATGAATAGTGAGCTAAAATAAAGTAAAACCAGAAAAAGCATGGTGGTGCAGCGGAAGATGGTGCAACTCTAGAAGAAGAGAACCTGGGTTCAAATGTGCTCTGAGTGACCTGCGGGAGTGAGTCACTTTCTTGACCATCAGTCCCCAGAGCCATGAAATGAGGGGATTGGAGGAAATAGATGCTCCTTATAAACTCTACATCTACTGAAGTAACTTCAGACTTGTTTGAAATTGTGCTTTGAAGTACTTCATTTCCCTTATTTCCCTCTAATAACCTTTTCTTTCTGGTACTCAGAGACATAACAAGGATGGAACAGCATGGCTTAGGTTGGTGACAATCTGGTGCTCTTCCTTTCACAATACAAACAAATGAGCTTATCACCAACTTAACAAGAATAGGGGATTAAAATAGGAAGTTGGGACAGGTAACACTTTTACATCAGTTCCTTGGTTGATGTGTTGACAAATTCTACTCAATTTGCTTTTTTTCTTCTCTTTAAAAAATATTTAGTGCAAGGCATGGCTCTCTATGTAGAAGGCGAGATATATTTGGAAATAAAAGTGATGTAAAAAGATATTAATAAAAACTAAAAATTTAAAATCAAATTATGGGAGGCAATTGATGGGCAGAAAAATGGTACATTGCATAGATTTAGAGCTAGTAAGACCTGAGTTCAAATCCTGCCTTAGACACTCTCAAGTTGGATGTCTATGGGTAAGCCACGGAAGCAGCTTTTGCCACAAATTCCTCATCAATAAAATTGGGATAAAAATAGCCCCTACGTTCCCTAGTTGTTATAAGAATAAAATAAAACAACACATCTAAAGCACTTAGCATCTTTAAAGTAGGATATACATACCAGTTACAATGATGGTGATGGTACTCTTGGTGATGATATACTCCCTCCCCCTTCTGGCACCCCCTGTGAAATGCTTCTTTAGCTCTCCTTGCCCTCTCCCACCCCCTTGTACCACACAAGGTGCCAGGATGACTACTGACATCCCTGAAAAAGGGGTCATCTAAAAATTAGGAATCAATTCCTCTGAAAACATCATCTGAAAACAAAACCAAGTCCCCACCCAAAATCCCTCAGGGGATCAGGATCAATGAAATGGAGAGTTACAGGAAATCAAGGCTCCCATAGGTTCAAGGAAGGGCTGAGGGCCCTTCCCCACCAGGCAATCCCCCCAAGCCATGGAGACTCAGCCCAGACTGCACCCAATTGTGTAACACAGGAGGTTCTGGCCAAGGACCACCCAGCATGGTTTGCCTACCTCAAAGAAGGCTCTATGAGCAAAGCATCCCCAAAGAAATACGAGATGCACAAATTTAGAGCCGTCTCCACTCCAAAGGTTCCTGTGGATTATTTGTGCCTGACATGGGGTAGGACGTTCTGAGTTTGGATCTGCCTGAGCATCCATGGTTGGACACACTGGACCTAACTCCCAATATGGTGATGCCATTTTGCTCCTCTTCCAGAATGAGAACATTAACCAACTAACCAACGAAGCCATAAGGAATGTGGGGAGGGACGCTCAACAGTGAAAAGGTTTCCAGGTCCCAGCGAGTCAGAAGAGCCCTGCAAAGGGCTGAGTCTCAAGCACTTATCACAGTGGCTCGGGCATAGTAAGCACTTAGTGGATTTCTCTTTGGGCCTCTCTCTTTGTCTCTGTTTCTGCCTTCATCTCTGTGTCTTTCTCAGTGTCTCTGTCTCCATCTCCAATTCTCTTCCATTTCCCTTAACTCCATCTCTCCCCTCTCCCCCTGTCTGTCTCTGTCTCTGTCTCTCTTTGTCTCTTTCTCTCCTCTCTCTCTCTTCAATTTCTTTCTGTTTTTCTTCTTTCATCCTTTTTTTACCTGATTATAAAAATCAATTAGTATCAAAAAGTACTAGTGGGAGAGTGACTAATAGTAAAACCACAAGGACCCTTTCTGTCTGATTACATTGAACACAAAGATAAAAACATGAAAAAATAAGCAGGGAAGGGAAGAACTTTCTCCTTGTCATCTTGGCTGAGCACAGCCAGGGCCGAGCTGCCTTGGGAGGAGGGAAAACAGCAGCTGGCTCACCCTGATCCTGACACACCGTGTTCAGAATAAGGTTCTCATCCTGTCAGTGAAGTTGTTAGATGGCGCAGGATCTAATAAGGGACGAGATGCCTGCAGGTAAAGAGACTGAGCAAGAGAAAACTGCACTTCTTGAATTATAAATCAGTGAGTTGTCAAACCTCTGTGTATAATCAAAATTACCCGGAAGCCAAAGGAAGGGGGTGATCTGGGGCCCCGTGCCGCTCTCCCGTCAGGTATAGTCATACCATCAGATTGTGTGTAACAGGATCAGTGAATGAGTTGAAGACTGACAAGTAAGGGGCACTTCCACTGGAGGGGGCACGGTTGTCAAAAAGCTAAAACACTCCCTTTGTCCTGAATTCAATTACTGAGAACTCTAAGGGGGAGGGTTCTGGCTCAGAATCTTTATTTCTCTCTGTGCCAAATTATGAACCTCAGGAGATAACCACTAGACAAAACACTCCCTTTTTTTCAGGCTACAAGATGCCTTCTCTGTATTACTGCCCCTTTTATTTTTGGGGTGTTTTGGTCAGAAGGTGAATGATGGTGTAGGTGGGGCTGACTTGAAGTCTTTTCTGTTCAGATACAAGCTTTGAACAAGAGTAGAGCACATCCTGTGGTAACATGGGCTATTTTTTAAGAGTCAAAGAGTATTGAGGAATACCCTGAAAAGGTAACCACAGGATCAGACAGTTTCAGGAAGTAGGATGAATTTCCTCAAGGAGAGACAAGTTTTTCTCCACTTCTTGCAGGGATTTTGCTTTTGTCTGCCGGCTTAGGAAGGGTCACAGATCTGGAACATCACTTAGCATGGCACTTGGCACATAATAGACGTTTAAAAACACTTATTGACTGACTAGAACCAGAAACTCTCCCTCTCTCTCAGAAGGGGTCACCCATCCCACTTTACAGACAAGAAAACTGAGATTAGGTGACTATTCCAAAGCTACTCCGGTAGTACTGGAGGTGAGATCTGAATACGGGTCCTTCTCCCTCCCCCAAGTCAGCGTGATTTCTGCCATTCCTCCAAGAATTACTGACAGTCTGCCGAGACAAGGCTTTCTGTTTGCCAGGAGTTCCTTTCTCTCCTAATAATCTGTTGGTCTTACTTCCTTTGGACAGATTGAAAATAAAAGGTGAAGAAAAAAGATGAGAAATCTCGTAGAAAGTCAGCATGAGACTAAGACCCTTTGGGCTCGGTCAAGCCTCCTGAAGGGTCAGGATGGTCTCCTTAAACAGGAGCCTTGTGCTGGATGATGTCCAAAGTCTCAGACTCTATGCTTTGAATGAACCACAGACGGGGTGAAAATCTAAAGTGAGGGCTCGAAAAGTTCCCATTGTTCTTGATTTTTTTCTAATCCAGCAAATGGATTTTCCAGAGCCACAATTCTTTGTCAGACTGACCATTTCCCTGGAAAGGCTGCAGTTCTCATCAAGATAGATCACCAATAAAACCACACACTTCTGGGAGCCTTCTTTGCTCCGAGCCCACTCCAGGCGCTGTCCCGGCACTGCAGCCCCCAGCTCAGATGGCAGCTTTCCAGCATCGTCCACCCTGGACGAATGCCCCGATTCCTTTCTTCCTGGAGGCGCAGGTTCAGTTTGAAATCCTACCCCTGCAGCTTCACTCTGAGGGCCAGAAGGGAAGCCTCCACCGCCATTGCTCCGACAGAGCATCCGTTTGCACCTAATGAGCCTGTTTAGGGACCATCCGTCACCGATGATTCCACTTGGATGCTCGGCTCCCAGTGCAGAGCTCCTGGCCAGCTCCGTCTGGCAACCCGTCGACAGGCTGGCCCTCTGAAACCCTGCTGCTCCGTGATTGCATGAGCAGCTGGGGGAAGTCACAAAGTCACCCATTACCTTGCAAAATCTGCTCAGTGGGCAAAGGGAGGCTTCCTTCCTCGGCTGATGGAGTCGGTCTGGCCATTCTTTCCAGGAATTGCTAAAGCTCCTTGTGAAATCTTTGCTCTGAACACGAGCAATCTCAGCTGGCTTTCACCAGCCATCTGCCTTACGCCATTTCTGAGGTGGGTGGGATGGGATTAGAATTAAGGACATTGCTCAGCACAGTCCCCGGTATACAGTAGGTGCTTAAAAAGGATGGTCGAGGTGAAATTCTTGGAAGAAATTTTAAAATATCAGCCAAAAAACCCCAATGCAATCTCTGGTGCATCCTTATAAGAAGCAAATTTCCAGGAATAGGAATCCAGCAGGAATAAGATGATGACATTTCTCCTGGTCAATCCAAAGTATTACATTCATTTCTTGGTATCATGATTTATAAAAGAGAGAGAGAAACTAGAGAGTCTCCCAGAGAGGTCAAAAGGGGGACTTGAGACCATGCATTTACAGATAATCAGCTGAAGGCAATGAAGGGCCCAAGAAGACTGAGAGGTGCTGGGAGATGCTGAAGACTGGTGTTTTGGATGACAGATCCAGTTTCTTTGGGTTGGCCTTGGAGAGCAGAACCAGGAATACCTGGCAGAGGCTCCGAAGGCCAGGTTAGAGGATGTCAGGAAAAGTTTCCTAACAATCAGAGCTGCCCCCATGGGCTTCTTGGGAACCAGAGGCTTCCCCATCCCTAAACCAGTGATTAAAGACAATACTTAGACACATTCTGTTTTTTCCTAGTGACGCACAGTCAGCATAAAGCTGTCAAGGGGAAAAGTAGGAAGTTAAAGGACTTCCTAGCATCCTGGAAATGAAGCTTAATGGAGAAAACACATTTAAAGTAATTAAATTGACAATCTAGCAGTCTTAATAAATACTTCAAGGACTGGAAAGTGGTCTGTCACTCGTTTGGAAAGCATGCTGACAAAAAAAGAGAAATGTCTCACACCAATGAAACAAAGGGTTTATCACCCTAATGGAGCCATGGAAAAGTTAATCTGCTGTTCACTTGAGTCAACTCTTTGTGACCCTGTGGTCTATCTTGCCCATGTTTTCTTGGTGAAGATGCTGGAGTGGTTGCCATTTCTTTCTCCAGCTCAATTTACAGGTAAGGAAACGGAGGCAATCAGGTTAAGTGATTTGCCCAGAGTCACACAACCAGCAAGTGTCTGAGATGAGATTTGAACTCATCTTCTTGACAGCAGGTCCACTGTTCTATCCACTGAGTCATCTCTAGCTGCCTGCTGTGGAAAAAAATGAATACTTCTCATCAAAACTGAGGAAGAGGATTGTCTCTGGACAGCACAATAACTCATAAACAGGTTTAAAAAATTTAAAAAAATAAGCAGGTTTAAAACTTTAGAGAAATGCTTCTGGAGAGAAGGAGCTAAAATCCATCAAACTACAGTCGCTGAATTTGTCAAATGTTTGACAGAATATGTTTGCTTCCAGATGGAGCTTATGGTAGGACAGAGGGCCAGGAGAGGACTTGAAAGCCTCTCTGGGGCCATTTGGGGGCTGATGTCCACATGAAGTAAACCCTATCCACATACATAATATGTATGTATACTTTGCATAGACATAGACATAGACACATGAAGTTTATATACACATACACATGAAGTGAACCATATATACATAATATATATGTATGTGAAGTAATATAACATGTATGTATATAAATATATTATTATATATTATATATGTATATATAAAGTAATAATGTGTCTTTATATAAAGTATATATAAATATATTATATATGTGTATATATTACATGTGTATATATATATAGAGAGAGAGTAATATGTATGTATCTAAAGTAAGACCAGACACGATTGAGGCATCCAGTAGGGGAGGAACCAGCACTTGCACACGGTTCTGTCCAAAAGGAGCCCAAACTTGGGGACTAATGAAGAAGAGGCAAGAGAGTGGAAGAAAACATGCATGACATCAAAGCCATCTGCAATAAGTTAGTACCTACAGAATACCAAGGAAGACAAATGTCCTGGGGGCCAGAAATTGTCATCAGAAAACCGCCTATATTTCATAAATTAAGAGGGGACACCTAGACCTACTCCACCTAAAGCCTTGAAACACGCTTGAGAATCCAATAAATAAATTGTATGGGGTAAAAGTGGGTGCCCACAATTAACCAGACAAAGCAGAGTGTACTGTAGATTTAAGGGTGTTTTAATAGAAGTCCCCTTACCAGCCAATTCTGATCTCTATACTATATGCAGTGAAAAACTTCCAAAATATAAAGCCTTAGAAAAAGGATGAGAATCATGTGAGTGGGTAGGCTCCATCTGCGGCCGGAATTGTCCCAAGGAGGCTTTCTTTAATCTTTAATCTGCTCATGTAATAATAACTGTCTTTATAGAGCTCTGAAAGGATTCTAAAGCTCTTTACTTAATATGCATTCTCTCATTTGAGCTCTACTAGGAAGTAATTACCATGTTATCCCTATTTTACAGGAGAGGAAACTGAGGCACAAAGCATTGAAGGGACTTGCCCAGAGTCACAGAGCCAGGAAAATCTGAGGCTAGATCTGAACTCATCTTCCAACTGCCGTCTGGCACACCATCCACTGGGGTATCTAGTAACATCTCTAGCTAACACTCCCCCACAAGGTAAAATGTAAAAGAGGAGAAGGAGACATAAGAATGGCTTATGCTGACATGCAGTTTAAGGTCTGCAAGCCCGTGACTGGGTCCTTCTCACTCCCAGGGGTAGACGCCTTTACGATCCCCATTTTGCCATCTCAGAGGAGCCCCCTCCTCTCCGCTGTTTTGGGCTTCCTGTCCTGATGACATTTGAGAATCCTAGATCACAGAGGCTTGGACTGACACTGGCCTGCCAATCCTCCAGTCTGGCTCCTTCACTTGGCAGGTGAGAAAATGGTCCCAGAGAGTTTAAAGACCACAAAGCCAAAGCAGAGGCCGAATTGGAACCCCGTTCCTCCAGACTTTGGAAGAAGCTGTGGACAACGTTCCAGTCTCCCTACACAACCAACAAATTCTTTAGAGACCTCCACAAATTCCCAACATCCCTGATTTTTGGTACCTATACTCTGGATGCCCCTTTTCTCCATCTCACCCAAATTTACCTGAGCCTCATGCTCCCATTTAAACAGGATCTCCTCCTTTAAGCCTTCCAAGTTTTCCCTAGTTGGAAATGCTCCTTCCTTGCTTGCCTTACTAGACTAAAAGAGCAAGAGGAGCAGACCTGGACCAGCTCCTAGTGGCTGCCCTGCATCTGTCCATCCATTTTGGGAATCCCATCAGGCAGGAGATGGAAGGAGGGAGCTATGGAAAAGCTTGGGGGGTTGGGTTTTGCTTGGCCAGCTAGTTCTATCATTTCCGGACAAGGAAGGAATTCTTATCAGTCTTTGGAGTGCAGAATTGCTTTGTCGTCCTGTCACTCAGTCGTACCTAACTCTTCATGACCCCATGGAACATAGCACACTGGACCCTTCTCTCCTCCACTGTCTCGCCACATCTGTCCAAGCTTATGTTCATTGTTTTGATGACACCATCTCTCCATTTCAACTTCTTCCATCCCCTTCTTCAATCTTTCCCATCATCAGGGTCTTTTCCAGTGAGTCCCATCTTCTCATTATGAAGTTTCAGCTTCAGTATTTGACCTTCTAATGGAAAGCATGAATTTGTTCCCTTAAGTATTGACTGATTTGATCTTGTCGTCCAAGGGACTCTCTACGTCTTCTTCAGCCCCAGAATTTGGAAGTATTGACTCTGTGGTTCTTGACCTCCCTTATATTCCAATCCTGATATTCATATGAGGCTACTAGGAAAATCATAGCTTTGATTTTTATTGACAAGGTGATGACTTTGTTTCTTAGTCTGCTGTCCAAATATGCCAGAGCTTCCCTTCCAAGGAGCAGGGTCTTTGCCTTAAGGCTGTTGTTCCCAGGCAGCTTCCCCATTGCATTTCTAGAGTGGTGTTCCCTTTGCTGCTTGTGTTCCTAGCAAAGTTTGATGTGCCAGACTGTGCTGCAAGCCATCTGAGGTCACTGGGACAGACAATATTGGGAAGGGGTGAAAGGTGAGGAATGGACGTCAGCAAGAGCTTTGTCTCAAAAATTCCTCTCGAGTGCTCCCTTTCTCTTGGGCACACGGCTGGTCAGAGGTAGAGTTCCCCATGAACCAGATGTTACAGGACCCAACTACTGTGTAATGCTGAATGTTGCCAGTCCACAGGCTCCATCAAGACTGAAGCAGTATCTCAATGATCCTTATTTCCTCAGCACTCAGCATGATGCATTTCATATGGTCGGAGCTTGATAAATAGCTGATGGAGTGGATGAATGAGATGAAACTTCACCTTTCTCCCATGTCTGAGTCCTGGAAATACAACTTCTAAACTCAAAGGGCCCAGTAACGATATTATAACATATTGGGTGTTCCCTTCATGCCATTACATTTTTAAAATGTTTCCAATTAGCTGCCGTGCTATTAAGCATGTGCTACAGGAAAGAATAATTAAATATCTTTGATCATATTCTTGTTTCAGTCTTCAGTCAAAAAACCCCCAAACACTTATAAACAGATAAATGAATAAAATGAATGTCAAAGGATATTATTGTGATGTAAGAGAAGCATGAGAATGAAGCAGAACCAGTAAACAGCATCTGTGACTTTAGGGAACAGAAATAGAGAGACCAGCAAAACTTCTGAGTAATATGACATTCTAACCACTGAGCTTAGCCCCAACTCCCACCCTTTTCTAGGTGTTCCTTTGCAGTGCTGAAGGAGGGACCTGAATGTACAATATTGCATGTGTTAGATTTTTTTTAATTTATGGAGGTTAATTTGCCAAACCTTTTATTCCCTCTTCCTCTTCTTTTAATTTTTAAAATTATTTATTTAAATTATTTATTATAATGGATGACTTTCTGGTAGGGGATGGAGAGAGATACAGCAGAAAATATTAGTGATGTAAATACAAAAGGCCAATAAAATTTATATTAAATTTTTTTTATTTTGCAAGTGAGAGCTAAAAAAGGTGGGGGTGGGGGCAGCATCTCTCATTGCCTGATGTTCTTCCCTGCTAACCATGTAGCTCACAGCACCTCTAACTTTGAGGGAGTCAAGGTGGAGTAACTGAGTATCAAACCAGGAAGTCAAGAAAAGTCAGGTCCAATGCTATGCTTACTAGTAGAGGCCAAGGACAAGCCTTTTACCTTCATCAGCCTTAGCTGCAAAATCCAAGTAATAGAAAGGACTTCTTGTGGGGATCAAGTAAGATGCTGGAGGCAAGCGTGCTTTGCAAACCTTAAAGTGCTAAGTAAATATACCAGTTGTTGTTATTATTATTAATTATTGTTATCATTATCCTAGGGTGGCTGGGGCTCCAAAGGGATGGGAACTTCATTCTCCAAACCTCATACTACACTCCTGAGGAGCTCAGGAAGGGTTTATAGAGCAATAAAAGGAAGCCTTGATAAATATTTAACAACTAGGCTATTGGGAAGAGGACCTTCTAAATTTAATCTATGTTATTTATACTTTCTAATGTCTAGAAAATCAACAAAACAATAAATCAAGCCTTGATTTGTGGTCATTGCCAATTTTCTGAGGGTGTAAATCTACCCACGGGAAGCTTAACAAGCCGGTGAGAGCTAGCCCCAGCACAGCCCTGAAATGAGATCAATGGGGCAAAGTTCTTGGCCATCTTTAACTCTCTATGGAACTGTCATCTATTGTGATGATTGTTTATAAAGCAAAGACTAATGAGCTCTCCTTGGAGAATTGCAAAATATCATGAAAAATTTGCCTTTTAAGCCTTCATTAATCAAACTTTTATGCTAACTTGAATTTGTGGCTTCTTTTTTTTTTATACTAGAGGCCGCTTCTTTTTATGCTCCTACCTATTAATTAGGAAACCTCTACTATTCTCTTCAGGGTGACACTATATACTCAATAGACAATGCTGTGCTTTGCTTCTTCTCAAACTAACCACTGGTCCCTGTGGACCTGGATAATTCAACAAGAATAAAACTCATCTCTGCACCCTTTCCAATCAGCTCCAAATCAAGACAAATTTGGATCCAACCCTGTGTCTCCAGTGATACTTTCACCATATCCTGCCTATAAATGGCCCTCCAAGTCACTGACTTGGTTTCCTAATTCTCCCCCCAGGAGGCCACCTTTCCTACTCCCTATCTACTATCATGAGCAGGGATTATTTTGATTCTTTTTATTTTTTATTTGTATCTCTGTTCCCCTTCCCACTTAATGCCATCCCTGCTCTCTGTATCTGATAAATATATCTTTGTCTGTCTCTCTCTTTCTCCCTTCTTCCTTCCCTCACATTAAAATACAATGCTTAATAGCAGCCTTCAAAGAAAATCACTGCAGCCTTAATTCATCTGTTATTCTAGAAAGGAGAAACTTAGAATAATCTGGGTTTTGAAATTTAAACAGTAACAAGAAAAAATAAAGAGTCAATAAACATTCGTGAAGCTCCTACTATGTACCAATCATTACATTAGGCACTGGGATCACAAAGACATTAAACTTTCAATCAACCCCTAGTCCATATGGCAACATTAGTCCTTAGTTCCTAGTAGAGTTCAGATCAGTCATGAATGAATGGATATTGCCACTCAGTGGGCAGCCCAATGGGAAAAGCCAAGAGCTGGGCTCCTGCCAAATGAACACACTCAGCTCATCCAAGTTGGCAGTTCATTCTGTCCCCATTATTTCCAAAAAAGATTTCAGATCGGATTATGAGCAAGAAGGGAGGTTCTGCCTCCCTTCTACTATTTCCTGCACACTTTTTTCTGCCTTTCTGCTTGATGGACAGGAGGCAAGATTCCACTAGATTTGGAAGGGGAATCATGAAATTTGTCAACTAATTCAGTGAGGATGAGGGACATCCTGCCCCTTGGCCATCGAAAATAACCCTTTAGACATAAATACGATGGTTTTCCAAGGACATCAAAATACTGCTTCCTTCTGTCTTTCCATGTATAAAATAAATGCACCCTTCAGCCAAGGGAAGAAGCTCAAAATATTTGGGTGAAGACATCTGTTCATGGCCTTTCCAACTCCTAGAGTCGGAAAACCAAGTTTTTACTTCCTAGCTGGTCCTAGTGTTCCATTTTCGATTTCCTATCTCCATAACCTTAGATAAATGGTCCCTTCCTGCCTGCAAGGCAGTCACAGCACACCACAGTCTCCTGAGTTCCTCAAGGTTCAACCCAGCTAACATCCACTACTGGTAATATCTGCTGGCCAGTCCTCCTCTTGACCTCTTTAATTCTGTGCCCCTTTGGAAATTCATTTGTTTGTGTGTGTGTGTGTTTAAGGATGGAGAGGTCATTGAGATGGTCCACTGCTCACAATCAGTGAAAATGGGTGACTCCCCAATACCTTACAAGGCTGACTTAATCAGAAATGTGAAGCAGATGTGACTATCAGCTGAGCCTAAACCCCAAGTCATCCAAAGATATTTCAACTTGGTACCACGGGAAGTTAGTTTGGATGTTCTAGGAGTTGGTTGTAACTTGGTGGCTCTTGTTTAAAATAGCAAACCAGCTCAGAACCTGGGGTTTCTAGAGCCTGGCACCCTAGTGTAGAATCTTTAGCCAGCTAAACCCTGGAGAGAGGAGCTTCTGGGGGGTGGGGGGGAAGAACCCTGACCTCTTCATAGCCAAGCTTTGGGAATCCAGCCTTCGGTGGGAGATGGGAGAGAACGTCCAGAGCCCGGGCTGTTCCAATAATTGGGTTTGTCAGTGGTGTCAAAGTCAAAAGGAAATGGGGTCACTTAGAAAACCATATATTAACACTGCCCATGTCCTGTAAGGTTTTTTATTTGTTTTGTTAGCTATTTTCCAATTACTTTTGAATCAGGTTCAAGCCAAAAAAAATGCTGTGGGTTCCAAGAGGGGAGGGATTATTGGGGTTTTGCCTCTGTATCCCCAGCACCCAAGTTACCGCCTTGCACACAGTAGGCGCTTAATGTGTCAGTTATATTAAATAGCTTCTAGCCCAGGCCCTACCACCCCTCCACTTTTTCACTTCTGGGCCTGAGCTCCCACTATGTATCTTGACAGGGCCTTGCACTGGCGTCTTAATGGCCCCTTCCAGCTCCAGCGTTTCATAATTCTCTCATTTTTCTCCATGAAGGTTTGCCAATACACCTCACTTATGATCTACGGGTCTGGTTACTCTAGGAGGGGAATACTCCTCCAAATCCATCATTCTAGGACTACACCAAAAACGTGTGGGGTCTTTATGATGGAGTTAAAGATTGACCACAAATCTACTCGCTGGAGACTATTGAGCATCCAATTAAACTTGGAAGAGAAGCTCAAAGGCCCAAACCATTAGCAGAAATGATGCATCTTCTGTTTGGGGGCTGAAATGGCCCCCTCGCTTGTGACTTCCCAAGGTGAGGTGCCCACAGAGAGACAGCCGCCATTGCCCTGCGTCTTATGTTCAGTTCCATACTAATCACACCAGCCAGATAAAAGGGAATTAGGCCAAAGGAATCCTGGTTTCCTCTGTGACTGCCACTATTAAATATTAAACATTTTAGACGATTAACATGGAAAGTCTGAACACCGAGGAAACCTTTCCAAAATCGGGGGGAGCTAAGGTAAGCTTGGTTCCGGGCAAGGGCTGCTTCGGAGCTGATATCCATTCCCACAAAATAGGGAGTTGCTAAATCTTAGCTCCAGGTAATTACATACTTCACATTCAGGTGATTAAATAATTCTTGACATCGCCACTCAATGGCAAGGTGTTTGCAATTTAAATCCGGAGACATTAAACTCCTGCTGCTGCCGTTATCCCAAGCTATACATTAAAACACCAAATTTCTGGGTCTAAAGCTGGATCGTGCTTTCAGTGTTTGACATAAAATTTATCACAAAATATAGCAGCGAGTCTCTTTCATTACAACATAAGATACCCAGAAAAGCACATGAATAGTAAATCTGAGAGTCATTAGACTCCTTTTCAGTTTATCCTTACCAAGAAATGGCCCCATTTGTCTTACAAGCAAAGGGAGAAGGCGAGGGAGGTGGAGAGTAACAGAGCAAAGGGAACCTCTAGCCATGGAAATGTGACTTCCCTGCTGCCTCCAAGGACTTCCTCCTCCAAGCAGCCTTGGTCTGACATCTTGTGAGCTTTGTTCCCTCAGCACTAGCCCCATGTTCCAAAGTTATCCCCTTCCTATCCCTGATATTACAATACCATTCCAACAGCATAGTGTAGAAGTAGAAAAGCTGTAAATTTAACTGGGGTTCAATTCTTTCTCTGATACTTATTGCCAAGTCAAACCACTTTCTCCTGCCTTAGTTTCCTTATGTGTAAAATAAGGAAGCTGGGCTGAGGAGCCTTGAAGGTCCCTTCCAGGACTAAATCTATGATCTCCTGAGCTCTCTGGGCTGCCCTTTTCTCAACCATAAAATGAGTAGTTGGACTAGGGGGCAGCTATGTGGTGCAGTGGATAGAGCACCAGCCCTGAAGTCCGGAGGACCTGGGTTCAAATCTGATCTCAGACACTTCCTAGCTGTGTGACCCTGGGTAAGTCACTTAACCCCAATTGCCTTAGCAAAAAACAAAAAACAAACAAACAAAAAAAAAAGGAGTTGGACTAGATGACTTATATGGTGGTTTATTCCATAAATGCGTGTTAATCATTTACCATGAGCTAAGCCCTGGAGATACAAATAAGGAAAAAAGGCAGCCCCTGCCCTCAAGAAGCTTGCAATCTAATGGGGGAACACAGCACATGGGGGGGGTAGGATGTGGTGGAGTTGAGCCCCAGGAATGGGCTGCTGAGCCCTCTTTAAGTGGAGGGAATGAGAGGAGTTTTGTATTCCCTCATCCAATCAGAGGCTGAGGGCATGGAGTAGGTGTGAGTCCCAAAGCTGATGCCCTTTCAGAGATGAGATCTATGAAATGACCCTTGGATGGACTGGGATCACAACCATCCAGCCACGTCCCCCTCAGCCAAGCATAGGGTGACCAGCCGGCCCACCCATCCCAGCCAGCTCCTCCATGTGCTCTCATAGATCAGGAGGACCTGCTCGTGGAGAGAAAACCCCACATTTTTTCACATGCTGTGGGCTTGAGGTCCTTGCAAACAAGGGAACTTGTATTCTATCGAGAGAAACAGTGGGTACATATATAAGTGTGGGAGAATGTGTGTGAGTGGGGGTTGGAGGGTAGAGAGGGATTGGTCATTGAGTAATCAGTGTGTCTCCAGGCCAGTTAAAGAAATCACAGAAATAGGTAAGTCAAGAAGCATTCATGTGTTAAACTAGGGAGTGGGAAGATTAAAAAAGTTCTGAGAGACATCGTTTCTGAGTAATTTAGCCATTTTATTAATAAGGTCAGCAGGCTGTTAATAAAAGGATGATCATTTCAAAGTCTCTCAGACCAAAGACAATCTTGTTACTGGGCTCACAGTTCATAAACCCTTCAAAAAGTAGATGTTTTTGAGGGGTGGCAATTAATTCTGATTGACCACCACCATGGAGCTTTATTAAACTGAAGGCTGATTAGTCACATCATGTTGCCCTTGGACAGAGAAGCTACCTCTGTCCTAGACTACCCACAGCTTTGGGTGGTCTATGCAAAGAATATATACCCCACCCAAGCCTGAGCAGAACACAGTGGCTTCCACCAGAGTGGGGGGCTTGTATGAGCAAGTTAGTCCAATTTCATGATCAGCAACATCTTTCAAGAGACAGATCTTAAAATCAGAACTTTGGAAGAAGGGAAGAGCTCTGAACTTTCCCAAGATGTTGGTTATTAATAATTGTTTCTCTATGGAGGGAGGGAGGAAGGAAGGAAGGAAGGAAGGAAGGAAGGAAGGAAGGAAGGAAGG
>JAJPUD010000405.1:329005-352816 GCA_023553655.1 Myrmecobius fasciatus
CTCTCTCTCTCTCTCTCTCTCTCTCTCTCTCTCTCTCTCTCTCTCTCCTATGCATAAATACATACATATGCCCACGCATATGTATATGCCCACATATGTATGTGATATACATGTATGTATACATATATGTGTGTATAGATAGATAGATGCTGGTCAGATTATCTCTTGTATAATGTATCTAGGTGTCATGTTGTAGAAAGGACATCAACAAACTCAAGTTGCATAAGCAGATGACCAGGAGGGTAAAGGAAGCTTAGATCTTGTTCTAGGAGAATCAACTGACTGGAGGGATGAGAGAGAAGAAAAGATGGAGATCATTTGACACAAGTCCCTTGAAGGACCACCAAGGGAAGGAAGGAGGAGACTTTTCTACATGACTGCAGAGGAAGGACCAGGAGGAATGGGTACAGAAAAGTGCAGAGAGGCAGATGTAGGCACAAGGTAAGAAAAGGCTTTCCCAGGGCAAGAACAGCTCCAAAAGGAAAATAAGATACCTTGGGAGGCAACAGTTCCTCTCACCAGAAGTCTCCACCCAAAGGCTGGAAGATCTCTGGTTGGAGGTGGTAAAGGGGGCTCTTGTGTGCATAACTGTTGGGTGAGATGACCTTTAGAATTCTGTCTCTACTTTGTGACTCTTAGGAAGCACCTGGGCAGAGGCAGGTGTTATCTGAACTCAGAGTAATCCCCCTCTAATGGTTCCTAAACACCCACAAAGTGCAGTCTGCACAGTGCCCACATCACAGTTGCCAAGACTGTAGGCTGCCCAACACAGTGTGCCCACCATTTGTAGTATCACTTGGTAAATGACATTTTCTTTCAGGGGTTAGAGGTGGATGCCCCGGGGTCACCACATTTCTAGCATGTAATTTGCAGAAGCGGGTCCACATTCCCGAGCCCCACACTGGCTCAGGGTACATATCTGGGTGCTGCTTGTCATAGCTGAAGACATATGGGGCAAAGTCCTTCAAGTTGGGCTCCTGACAGCCACACTCCAGGAAAAAGGGTCTTGTAATAACATACATAGTTAGGAAAAACAAATTTCCTCAATGGCTTTATATATACATATATATATATATATGTGCATGTGCATTGAAGTGTATGTTTATATATACATATATAATATGAATATATATAATATATATTGGGGTATACATATAGATGTACAGATGCATATATATACAGTCAATTCTCAACTTTTATGAGGGTACAATTCCTAGAAAATGGCAAAAACTCAAAAACATGACTGTTAATATGCTGAATTTACAGGAAATAAGAGGCTAGATTCCCATGACCACCAAAAATGATAATCTTTAGTTACAGATTGCTGAAAATACACTTTCCTGCTTATACTTCTTTATAATAAAACATTATTTCTGATAATATACTCTTCCCCACACAGCAACCATGAAATAACCCACAAAATGCAATACACAAAATAAAATTGGTAACATGCAAAACATTTTTCTCACTAGCAATTTCCTAAAATCTGTAATCTTTTGTGCTAAACATCTCATAAAAATCTTTAAGATATTTTACTTTTTAAAAGTTTTTTAAAATTATAATTTATTTTCCCTCAAATACATGTAAAAACAATGTTTAGCATTTGTTGTTTTTTCAAGTTTTGAATTACAAATTTTATTTTTCCCTCCTCTTTACTCCTTTCTGAGACAATAAGCCATCTAATAATGATTATACAAATATTCACTTTTCTATAATATATGAAATCAACAGGATCATAAATAGGATACAGTAAATAAAATTCCTAAACCTTTTTTTCAATATTCTTTCACTGTGACAGACATGTTGGTATGAGGGTATACTACACTTCAGTAAACTTCTCTATCTTGGCTGCCCTCTGGGGAGGAGATACTGGAACTTGAGTCACTGCTATCAAAAGTTACTGAGATTGGCCAGATTTTGACATCATCTCAGAGCCCAGAGACTTGCCCCGTGCTTTGGGGGCATAATTGAATGCAAATTTGAGTTTTAAAGCAAACCATGAAAATGAGCCACAAATGAATGGGCAGCTCTTTACAACAGTCAGCTGAAGAAGCCCAGGGAAGTGCCGATGATGCTTTTGCACTTGCTCCCAGCATCCTCTTCAACTAAAAGATCTTTGGAACCTCTCATGAGACAAATCAGTCCAATTGGGCTAGAGAGAGAGCGTGGCTTCAGGAAAATCTTTAGGAAGTAATTCTAGACCCCAGGTTAGTCCATAAGAATTAGTTGCACCACTTACTTCCAACACAGCAACTCTAATGACCCCACTCTGAGGGGCTTCTTTCTCAAAAACAAAAAATAACAAAAAAAAAACAGAACAAAACAAACAGGTAAAACTAATCAAGGGGAGAGAGCCATATAGTCAAGTGTGTGTGTATGTGTGTGTATGTATGAGAGAGAGAGAGAGACAGACAGACAGAGACAGAGAGACAGAGGGAGGGCGGGAGAGAGAATAAGATCATTTGTACAAAGTACTTAGCACAGTGAAGGGCACATGGTAGGTGCTACAGAAATGCTTATTCCCTGCTCTCACCCACGTATGTGTCTATATTCATAAGTACTTAATATGAGTGCATCTGTATGGCTGTGTGAATCCATGTAGATCACATATTTTGTATACAGGTGTGTATGGATGGCTGCAGGTATCAAAGGGTGGGTAAATGTATGTATATATCTAGACATAGCCATTTTACAGGTGTATAGCATGAATCTGTGGCTGTATCATATGTTTAAAGCAGACTTCGAATTTCAGTGTTGTAAGAAACTTTAAATTAGGAAAGTCCCTCAGCCGATCCAAACAGCAGCTGCTTCATAACGCACCATCTCCACGAATATCATTGCTGGAGGCCTGAGTTGAAGATTCATTTTTTCATTTAATAGTTTAATACAGGTTAGAGATGGGACAGAAACTTAGGATTTGGCTAATCCCCTTACTGGCTCAACCACGTAGCCTCGTAAAATATGTATATACAAATCATATGTACCTGGGAAGATTTACACGTGTGCATATAACTCCCACACATGTATGTGCAGGTGAGTTTATCAGTCCTCCAGCGTGCATTTATTAATCACCTGCTAGTTGCCAAATGCTGGGAATACAAAGGCAAATGTGCAGCAGGTTTTGCCCTCAAGGAGCTTAAATTCTCGGAATCAATGAGAGGCGCACCTGTAAACCTGAGCATGTGGCACAAGGCTGAGGAGGGGGCTCACCCAGCTGAGGCCCACTGAGTCAGGCTTGAAGTGAGCCGAGAAGGAAGCCATGAAGAGCAAGAGCTGGAGGGGGAAGTGAGGGCGTTCCAGCCATAGGACCAAATCGTGTATGTGGCCGCTCTGTGAGTGTCTGTCTCAGACTCAGGATAGAAAAAGCAAGAGAAGTGACTGGAGATGAGGTGGGGGGAGGACCGCGTCCTCTGAGGAAAGTCACAGGTGAAATTTCTATTCATTTTCTCCCTAGAAACAACTCTGGTTCAGCCCTTAGAAGGGATGGATTCTTAATCTCTTCTAGGTCCCAGAGCCCTTGGCAGCTTGCTGAAGCCCAGGGGCCCCTTCATGGGGCAAGGATTTTAAGTTCATGAGAGGAAATCCATGGGAAGACGAAGAAAACAAATTATTGTAAACTATTTACCAAAATGCATATGAAGAAATCGATTCAGTCCCCAAGACGCTTCCACCTTAGAGCCCCAAACATTTCTCTCAAGCCACCCCACTTTGCCCACCTGAAAGCCGCAGGCTGCTAAGGGCGGCTGCTCTAGCCTATGGGTCCCCCCTGTTTCACCCAGGGAAGCCTCTTTAAAAGCTGGGGAGGGTGGGAGACAGGGCTTCCTCAGTCCTGGTTCCATGAGCTGCTTCCTCTCTGCTTTACCCTTCCATGAGTGGGATGACTTTAGGACCCTGAAAGGGGAGCACATGTGGGGGGAGATGCTTCATCCTCCTGTCACAGCCATGGGATAATGAGCCATGATTGCATCTCAGTGATGATGTCGGGGGTTCCGTGAGGTATTGTGGGATAAAGAGCTGTGCACTGGGAGTGGGAGGCTCATGAAGGACCCTCCAGGGGAACCCAGATCAGGGCAGCTTAAGAGTTTCTCCGTATCCGTTGTTCCTCAATAGACTCTAAATTCCCTGAGAGCAGAATGCTTTCTTTTGTATGTCCCCGTATGAGCACAGTGCCTGGCACACACTCGGTGCTTAATAAATGCTTGTGAGACAAAGGAAGGAAGGCTTCTCCTGTCTCTTAATCTGACGGGCAGCCAGCAGAGGAGGGCAGAGCTCCCAGATAAACCGTGGCAAGCTTCTGTCTTGCGTCCGTGGGTAGCAGTCTTGTGGTCTGTGGCCAGCTCCAGTCTCTGGTCCGTGGCCAGCTTCAGTCTCGTGGTCCATGGCCCATGGGCTTTCTGGGGCTTCCCAGTGTCTAGGCCTGTGGGCTGCATCTGGTGACTGTCTCTCACCTTTGCTGACAAAGACAAGGCCAGGACCGGCAGCTGCAAACCCTGGCAGCATGTGCCCAGGCTCCGGGTGGAATTTCTCGGGGCAGCACCGGCCCTCGGGAAGGCTGGCATGGAGGGCTTTGTTTTTGCTAATGCCCATGGGTCTGTTTCTTTTTAAAGGAGCTGGCCCCTCACCTCTGTCTTTTTTTATCTGTTGCTGGAGCAACCCAGGAGTGCTGGATGGGGTGGGGGTGGGGTGGCAGCTCCCTTCTTCCTAAACTCAGGCTTTGAGCAGAGACATAGTGGCCTCTGAGGTCCTGGCCAGCTTGGAGCATGTTTCTTATACACAGCCCAGGTACCCACCTCCGTGACTCCAGGGGAGGCCATATGGAAGGATGCCTCATCTTGGGTGGCTTGTTTGCCACACGTTCTGTCACCTTAAACAATGGTTGTGACCCGACCTACGTCTTCCACAATAGCATTCCAAAGACTGAGAAGGGTTCTACGGTCCCCAGCAGGAGAGGACGCTCCATGGGGGACAGAGAGCCGGACTCTCAGCCAGAGAGTGTCTCCAGCCTGTGGGACTCTGGGAGGGGAAGACCAGTGTTCTCAATCACAGGAAAGGACTGGCTATCTTGCGCTGCTGGAGAGAGCTCTGACATACCCCGAGAGCCCGGGCAAGCTTCGTGCCCCCCATTATTCCCATTCTCTAAAAGCTTAGCCCATTTCATATATGGGCAGGCCTCGGTGTGAAAAATTTCTCTCAGTTTTGAAGAAGACCCATCTCCATCTGCACTGAAGCTGGGAAATTAATTTCAGAGACCCTGGGCCTGGAAACAAATATGCTGATCAAGGCAATTCTCAGGGCACCTTGCTTAAGATCTCATTACACAGGCTCATCCCTGCCATCCCAGGTGTCTGGGAGCACTCACCCCTGTGAAATGGACCTCCATCCCTTCATTAAGCGGGGTAATCTGTGGGGACGCCCCGCCGCTCACTATTAGAAATAATTGTATATAGACAAGTGAGAGCAGTGTTATTTCTCATTGAATGGCAGCTCCTGCCCTGCCTTGGAGAAGAGTATCTCTGGAGCTATGAGAATCAAGAGAGACAATTCTCGCCCCCGCCCCCCCCGCCCACATATCATCTCTACCAGTTACTACTCAGCATAGAAAGCTGAGGTTATCACCATCAATTCCCTTTCCCCTTTATTAAGGCAACAGTTAGCACCATGGACAGCTCTCTGGCCTTAGCCTATCTTTCCCCCTTTATTAAGGTGGCACACAGCACCATGGATAGATCCAGGAAATTAAAATCTGCCTCAAGCCCTACTTGTAGGATCCTGGAGAAGTCACCTAATTTCCCTGGAGCTCCTCAGTTTTTTCATCTGTAGAATCAGGGGACCTCCAGGGTTCCTTCCAACATTTTAAAATTTCTTTCATTCCCAGGCTGCCCCCTTCCCTTCAAAAAATTCTTTGGTTAGATGCAGGGGGTAGCCTGGCCCCACAAACTTTTTAAAAATCTAGCCACTTTTCTCTGTAATCCTGAGCATTTTATTTTGGGCTTGGGAATATTCTGAAAAGGCTTCACCAGACAGCCCAAGGCTCTGTACAGGAAGAGCCTCTGGCTGAGAGACAGCTGCCTCCAGGGCAAAAAACAAGCACAGGAAAAGCAGAACTAAGAAAGTCTCTTCTTGTTTTCAAATAAGATATAAGAGCTTTCTAGCTGTATTAGGAGATGCCAGATGATGTAAGAGATGCAAAGCTGGACACAGAATCAGGTGTGAATCCTGCTTCTGTCCATTAGGATCTGGGGAACAAAGTAAGCCACTTTACCTCTCTCAGCCTCAGCTTCCTCATCTGTAAAATGGGGGTAATAATAGCATCTACCTCCCTGTAAGGAACAAATGAGACAATGAATGTTGATTCTCATTAGTGATTACTGTTGGGTATAAAATTTATGCCTGAAGGCGTTCATCTGTGCACATGTACCTATGAATACACTGGCATGTCTCTAGCCATATCTATGAACACACAGATCCACAGCTGGGCACCCAGAGATCCTTTGTGGCCCCCTCACCCAGCTGGTTGGTCCAGCCAAGGCCTCCCCATGGCTTTGTCTTCCCCCTCCTGCTGTTCCTCACTCCCTTGGGCTGAGACAATTCTCTTCATGCACAGCAAGGCCCTTCTTTCTGCCTAATACGCAGTTGCTACAGTAGACTAATGCAGAGAACTTATCTCTCATTTCTTTTATGTGGGATTATTTTATGTAGATTTGCAGCCACTCCTGCTGGAGGATTTGAATACCTGTGGCCCCTGAAATGCTCCCATAATCCCTTTTTTCTCCCTGCCCTTGTCAAAGTTGGCCTGAGCTGGAGTCTCCCACCTGACACATGGGGAATGGTTAATGCATATGGAAGGAAGGAAGGATGACGACAGATTGAGTTCAGTAGTCTTTGGACAGGTGAGCTCAACTCTCAGGGCCTCTGTTGGCCCACCTGCCAAATGGTGGCACTGGACTAACTCTAAGGCCTTTCTAGCCCTGAAATTCTCTCATTCTTTCACTTCAAGCAAAACTAAAGGCTGTATTCCAGGAAAGCCCAGAAACAGCTGAGCCAGAAACATCCTCCTGGGCTGCCCTCAGCTTAATCCATTCCTTCTGAAGCCACAGGGCCCTAAACATCAATCCTCCAGAGATCATTATTTATGCACCAAAGAAAATGGGTTCAGGACTGGCAAACCCATCAACAAGATAAAGATTCCGGAGAGCCAAGAGTTGGGGCATCCAACCTTCCAAAAAATGGGAATCAGGTTTGAATGGAAGCTCTCTTCTTCAATCTCCATCAAAGGGGGAAAGGCCCTTACATAATGACAGGGAATATGGCAGAGGCAGAGCTGACCAGGAAGCGGAAAGTCACAGGGAAAATCAAAGACCTTCATGAAAGGCAAAAACCGCCAACAAAAGGCAAGGGAATTCTTCAGACGCCACCTCAAAAGGGAAAGAGATTTCAAAAGTGTGATTTTATAATTAATTTGCCCCAGGGCAATATCAGAATTATGTGATAGGCCATTAGAGACAGGCTAAAGCATATGGAGCAGGCAAATGAAAGAGAAGTCAAGTTATGTGCTCAGAAACCCTTAGCAGAAAAGAGAGACAAAGGCAGCTTTGTCTGGGATGAAGCAGGCAGGAGGAAAGCCAGAACCCGTGATGGTGCTTCAGGAAGCAGCCTCATGGCAAGTTCCTTCCCTAAGAACAGCAGATTTTCTTTTTGAATGACCAAAAGATACAGGTCATAAATGCTGAAAGTCATTTAATTACATCATCCACTTAATTGCTTAATGTCAGATTTGTGGATGGTCTAAGCAATATCTTGAGTAGATGACCTTGCACTTGAGGGTCTCTTTCAGTCCAATTATCAGACAAGCTTTTTATCCAAGATGGATGATTGAACTCACAAATCCCCCAAGAGCCTTCTGGTAAAAGGCTGGAGCAGCACAAATAAGCTGGTGATACACAACCTTGCCACTTAACATCATGACCCTGTTCTAAGTGAGGATGACGATTTTTCACAATTGGATTTCAGCCTAGTGGAGGAGACACAATTTGCAGTGGTCAAGAAGGTACCTCGGGGGGTTGGGGGAACTGCAGGCTCAGCTGCTCAAATGGATCATGTTTTCATTAGTTTGCGAATTAATTCTTCCCTCCAATAATTTAGGTTAGATCCCATCCACACCTGCTCTTCCTTGGACAAGATCATAGATTTAGAGATTTCTGAGTCCATCCATTTCATCTTGTACATGGGTATAACAAAAAAAGGTGAAGTGACTTCTCCAGGGTCACACAGCTAATGTGTCTAGCACCATATCCACTGAGCCCCACTACCTTTGAATCATTCTTCCTGTAAATCCACCAGATGGGGTTTGCCCAATATGCTGGAAGCCTTCTTCACTTTCTCCTTATTCCACAGATACACTAGCAGACCACAGAGGCAGCCCTTAAGTTATTCCCGGTTCCTGCTACATAATGGACCCGCCTTCTTTCTCAATATTTCTTTTTAAAAAATCAATTAGAAAGCATTTATTCTTCCTCCCAGTCCTTTCTGCTTGAAAAAAGGAAAATAAAAACTTTTGCAAAAATATATGCAAGATCAAGGAAAACAAATTCTCATATTAGCCAGATCCAAAATGTCTCATCCCGAATGGTTATATCATTCCCTCTTTGTCAGGAGGCAGATAACAGCCTTCTTCAATGGTCCTCTGAATCATGGGTGATCAAGCTCTTAAACTGATCAGGGCTCTTCAGCCTTTCAATTGTTTTTCCAGTGTTCTTTGTTCCCCTGGCTTGCACCCTTCCTTCTGCATCAGTTCAGCCATGTCTTCTCAGCTTTCTCTGAAGCCATCCCTTTCATCATTTCTATGGCAGAGTGGTCAGGTAGCCCATTCCTGGATAGCTCCATTTTTACAGAGGTCTTTTCCTGGCATCAAGCTTCCATTAGCCCCTTTTCTCCTTTCTTCCTGGTTCTGCTCTCTAACACATGCTATGTTGTGCAGAACATCTCTAATTTGTCTTTCAGTGGCAGTTTCCCAGCAGCATGGCCCACTCAAGTTTTCTCTTTTTTCAAAATGAAGAAAAGGAGGCTTGACCTGACCACTCTGCCACCAGATTTGAAGCAAGGAAGATCTGAATTCAAATCTGGCCTCAGATGGCCCATGAGCCCCCACTAGTGTGCTTCCCAGTGTCACCTCATTTCCCTTTGGGTAAGTCTCTTCAGCTGGCTAGGTTTTTCATCTATAGAATGAGGGGGGGAGATTACATAGCTTCTGAGGCCCTTTCTAGCTCTGGACCTACAAGACGTTTCTTTTCCTTAATTTAATTTAAAAAGTTAATTGGCCTTAGCAGCTCTCTTTGCCCCATTTTCAACTAGAGAAAGCATACAGAATGTTTTTTTTAAATAATCTTCTTTAGAAGAGAAGTGTTAGTTAATGAGTACCTAGCTATGCACATAGTATCTGATTCCTGCTCTATATTTCTGTAGCTTAGCTCTTGACCTGTTAATGTGCTAGTGGAACTGCAAAAACTTGGATTTTTTCTCAAATATTCATTCTGTGAATTTTGAATACAAAAATGCTCTATCACATTCACTCAGCTTCCTAGTATTTAAAAATAACCAGCTGCCAACTGTCAGCTCTGTTTCCCTGTTTTCTTTCTTTTTAAGCTAAGGAGTAAAATTTACCAAAATTTACTGATGTTTTCCTTGCCTGCGCTTTCCGACTGAGCAAAATGAATGGCCTAACAGCTCAGGAGAGGAGCAATTTCATGTTTTCCTCTCGCCTCCAGATCTTCCCACCCCTGAACACAGAAGGAGACATCTTCCAAGACAATACTTATTTATTTAGTCAATAGGAAATTCTCTTGTCTGGGAAAAGAAACCTCACTCATCTTGAGGACTTTAAATAGCAAACAGCTGTTTTGTTTTTTCCTAGCCCATCAAACCCTTTGAATGTCCTGATTAGTTGTTATCCAAGAACTGTATTTTGAAAGACATAATGAAGCAATTTGGAGATGAGACCATAAATGATCTTCGAAGAGCAGCAAAGAAAACAGCCTCGTGCTTTGGGCTGAAGCACATTAGCCAGCTCCCTCCTTTGCAGATGAATGCAAAATATTCCTTTCAACCTTTTGGGCTTTTCTTGGAAGATTTTAGGAAGAAGAGTTAGCAGCAAAGTGAAGGGCTTGAACACATGACCTCTCAACCCTCGCCTTCTAATTCTAGAGTCACGATTCTAGATCCAAGAAGACAAAGGGAGAAGGAGCAGTGAAAATGCTGGACTGCCATCTTTTCCAGCACACAGCAGCCAAGGCAATGATGTGGAATCAGATCCCGTTGGGATTTTGTAGAACTATTGATACAAAACATCCCCGGGAACTTTAAGTAACTGCACGGGCAGCCCATAAGCTCCTGCAATGGATCCAAGTCAGTCCAAGTGAGAGAGAAGGGGGGAGAAAAGCACACCATTGCACTGTCTGCAGAGTGAAAGCGAAATGATGCCTTGTTTCATGCGCTGGTAAAGCCTTTGATCTGTCTCCTTCAGTGGCCATCCAGCAAGTCTGTTCCATGAAGAGCCCTCGAAGCAGAGGAAGATTCGGGGTACATAACCACAGCACCTCCCTTGCCATCACAAGCACTGCCTGACCTGGCCAGCAGGTCATCAACGTGGGTCAGCGAGCAGGACATAAGCCGGGGGAGCAGAGCTCGTAAGGCCGAATGGCCTGGGGAGACACAGAGGTCTGGGGACAGGATCGCAGAGAGGAAGGAGACAACTCTAGGTTAGGGTAGAATATGTCTCGAGTTTATTGAGTTTGCACAGAGTATATATAGGCAGATAATCACAATGCCAGGTATGCAGTAAAAGTATATTGAGCAAGAAGACAGATGGGGCAAATACTTTTGTGACATTTCGAAATGAAGGGTCAGGGTCAGGTGTCAAAGGTTAGGGGCCCCAAGGATGGAGTAGAACAATGATATCTTGTGGTTTCCTGAGGCGTGTCGTTCTGCATGCCTGTGCTGGAATGTGCAGTGGTTATTCTCAGATATTCAGATATTTGTGTCAGGGGGGAAGGGGGAAGGTTAAAAGGGTCATGGTTTTAGGGTTCAGTCTCTGGCAACTGCCATTTTTATCTTAGTGCCTGGCACTGAAATAATCTGGATTCCATTGTGAGAGAAGAACACTTAATAAAGGAGGATAAGTGACTGGCCAATGTGTGGTGAAGTCCCCCTGAACACTGGTCTTTGGGGAGCCAAGTGTCCTTCCCACCACACCCTGCAGCCTTACTTTCAAAAAGAAAAGTAGGGATGCTGAACAGCAAGAAAAATGGCCAGCAGAACAGCCCCCAAAGCCCCGGTGACCTTGTCGGAGGAGCTGTATTCAAATCCAGCCCCACAGGCTGGTATCCCTTTAACCTAGTCCCTTCACCTCTCTGGAACTCCTCATTTTTTAAGATGAGGGTCTTGGACTAGTGGATCCCTCTGAAGTGGAACTCAATGATTCCATGATTTTTAGCCCAAGGGCAGTTCTGGATTTGGTCCCCAATTCTAATCTTAATATCACAGAGTCACAAGAGGACCCTAGGAATCTTGTCCCAAACCCTCATTGTCGAGAAGGGAGCCAACAAAGACAAACATTAAACTTGTCCTCAGGGAGCTTACATTCTGATTGCTCCACTGTTTTAACCCCACTAGAAAAAATACACAGACTACTTTCCATTCTGTACTCTCTGTCGATCTGCTACCATGGGAAACATCCCAGAAGCAACAGATTAAGGGAGATGGCTGGAGGAGAAGTACCAGGAGCAAGGTCATCTTCTCTGGCTTTAGGAGGTCTCACCCTCATGACAGCTGCCATGTCTGTAAAGGTTTCCAAGGGCTTTACAGACCTTATCTCCTTGAGTCTCCCATTGAGCCTGAAAGGCAGGCTTCCAATTTTACTTTAACAGCCAGGCCAGGTCCTAGCCTCTCACCGAGTACCGGCTCATCTCCAGATGTTTGGTCCGGTGAGTCTGTGGGAAAATAAGCCTTTGCTTGCTTTGAGCCTTCTGGCTGGACTCCACCCCCCTTTGACTTACCTACAAACCCCCTCCCAGAATAATAGTTTTAAATGCATAATGCAAAATATAGAGGATTACGGGGAGCACAATTATACTGAAAGTATATTTATGTATGTATATATGTGTACACATATATACATACATAAGTATTTCTACAAACACATATATACATAAAAACACAGAAGCACTAATACAGAAATGGTCCTCAAAAATTGTTTTAAGCTTCACTAACGGCAGGTTAAGAACCCCACTTTACAGAATGTGAGGGAAAAACCAGTTGCTCATTCATACTGGCGTTGGCATTGTCTTTGTTGGTTTAATGTTGCCAGGATCTTGCTTTTCTCTTTTACTATTTTTGCAATTTAACATGACCTCCCACATGTCATTCAAGGTATCACATGAATTATTTCAGACTTTTTCCTCTTCCCACAAATTTCATTAACAATATTCCAAAGGGAAAGAGGAAACAGGGGAAAATGAACTTTCCCGATGGAGGACAAGACTAGTGACATTAACATAGTCCCTCCCCATGACAGATGCCCACTTGGGTTTTTTTGGATCCATGAGCCAACGACCTAAATAGGCCACGTTAAGGTAAAACATGCATTGAACAAATTCAAATCAATTATTTTAATCCTATAAGCATTAATTCCGTGCTTGCTATGTATGAGGGATAAGCACAGGAAATACAAAGACAATATTAAGTAATGTCTGCCTTTAAGGAGCTTCCGTTCCTACTAACAATTCTACACACAGGAAGGAAAATGACAAGGGCACTATCTGAATGAAGTTTATGAGCCAGTGCTTGGATTTTAGAAGGTAAAAGATTTGAGTGTGAGATTTTTAAGAGGCATTTTCTGAAATGGTGGAAGTGACAAAAATCCCAATTACTCTAAGAATATTGTATTGAAGAGTCAAGATTTCCTCTTTCCCTTTGGGCTGAATGGGATGAAAATAAAATATTGATTCATCCTTTCAGGAAGATGGCTTTTGTGGCTGTCATTTTATTTTCATCACTGTTGAAAGAATAAAAGAAGATGTTTCCAAACCATAGCATCTCACGGTTGGAAAAGACCAGGGGTCCCCTGGTCTGATCAATCCAGGCCTGACTAGTAACCCTTTCTCCAATATCCCTCAACAGTGTCATCCAGCTTCCAATTACAGTCTCTCTTTTAGAAGGATTGACCACCTTTTGAGGCAATCCATTCCACTTTTTAGAGACTTAAAATTGTTGGCTACAATTCACTCCAACCGACAGTTATTAAGCACCTACTCCTGCTAAGGCCCTGAGCTAGCAGCTAGAAATACCACCAAGAAAGTGAAAATGTTCTCTTCCCAAGAAGCTTATGTTCTACTGAACTTTTGGATAGAAATAACCTTTGTTTCATACATCAAGTCAAAAGCTTTGCTTCCGCAACCCCATCCATGGTTCTAATCCTGCCCTTTGGGGTGGATCAGAACAAATAAGCTCTTTCTTCTCCAAGGGAGTTTTCCAAACCCTAGAAGACTTCCTTCCTGTCTCTAACACCAGCAGGCTTCTCACTGACTGGGATAAACTACCTTAGTTCCTTCAAGGAATCCTCCTATTCTCATCAGAGATCTTCAGCCAAGGGCTGGAGGACCACGGATGAGCCGAGGATTGTTGTTCAGGCTTGGGGTAGATTAGATGGAAGCCTGAAATTTTGTGAAACTTTCTAATTTCATAGACTCTGCACTGAGCTACCCTCCAGAAGTAGGGTGGGCCTTCTTCCTGCCATTCACAGTGTGGCCCTTCCTTGTCACATTTGTGCCCCCACTGCGACTGGGCAGTTGAATGAGCCTGGAATAATCAGTTCGTTGTGAATCTGTAATAAACACCAGGCAGAGACAGGATGGCATAGGGTTAGAGAGCTGGTATCAGTCAGGGAGGTGAGGAAGATGAGGGCTCAAGTACCATCTCTGCCATACACACTTCTCAGTGCCCAGCCGATGCTCTGAGCTCTAAGGGGCTGACTGCCATGGGTAGGGGAAGTATCCTCCTCAGAAGCTCTTTTCACCAGTGAAATCCCAGGTCTGAGAAAGACAAAAACCAAGTGCCCAGAGGCATGGGGCATACAAATACAAAAGCCACAAGCCCAGGCTAGCCACATTTTGTGGGCACGACTGTATCCCGGGAGCAGGGGTTCTAAGGGTCCTGGCTGTCCAGCCCTGTGGGCCATTTGATAGCGGAGCTCCTCTCTCCAAATCATATTTTAAGTCATTAAATAAAATGCAAAGGGAAGCAATTATGCTGAGATACAACTGCCCTGGTCTGTTTTGAAAAGGCCCCAGGCTAAGAACTCCTCATTTCTATGATTTCTCATTTTTTCCTACTTCTCTCATAAACATGGTGAAGAGAAGGACTCACTGTCTGCTTTGCTTTGTCACTTCCCACAAAGCCTACCCCAACACTCAGTGCTCTAGCCAAGCTGGACATGTGGGGTCCGGCCCCCTGGGAAGGAGTGGGCTTGTACCGGCCGGCCAGATGTCACTTCTCCCCCACAGTGACCTCTGTCCTGACATCTCACCCCGTGGTATTCCTGTGACTGCAGCAAAACTACTCCCTTTCTCCCTCCATGAGCCTGCCACTCTAGTGCCCCTCTCTTTGGACCCAAAGGGAAGAGGAAGGGAGGTTGAGACATTACCTGGTGGAGAGAATGAAGACATACTAATGTTGTATGAGTCTCTCAGACTCCCCAACATCCTGTCATGGTGCTCCATTAGAGAATATGGGGACCCCCAAGCTCTCACCTCAAACTTCTGCCAGAAAGCTGCCTTGTTCCTTAGTCAGTGCCATGGAAGAGCCCTGAGATGAAGCACCACCCTGAGATGGAGCACCCTCCTGAGATGGAGCAACACCCTGAGATGGAGCACCCCCCTGAGATGGAACATTACCCTGAGATGGAGCACCCCCCTGAGATGGAGCACCCTCCTGAGATGGAGCACCCCTCTGAGATAGAGCACCCCCCTGAGATGGAGCACCACCCTGAGATGGAGCACCCCCCTGAGACGGAGCACCCCCCTGAGATGGGGCGCTCAGAGAAGGTGGCCATCTCTCTTTTCCAGAGATGTTGACATTCGTTCAGGTCATTTTGCAACTCAGTGAATATTCACGGAGTACTCATTGAGTGGGACCTGGTTCAAGGTGTGACTTGTCGAGGGCTCCCCCAAAGCAAGTCCAAGACCTATAGTTGGCCAGGTTGGTTTGCCTGAGCCAGACTCCTGAAGCCCTTGGTAATTACTGCATGTCATCATTATCCTGACCCGTGGTCTGTATCTGGACCAGAAATCCCAACTTGCTAAACCTCTGACAAAGCTTATAATGTTCCACACCCAAGAAATCCCAAGTGAAGGGAAGAGATGGGGGTGCATGGGGGACCCCGAAGGCAGCTTGTGGGGAGAGATGTAAGAAACATTAGGAAGCCAGAGGTCAGTGCATGGAGTCCCAGGAAGTCTCACTTCCCAAGTCCAGAGCTGGCCTCAGATACTTCCTACCTGTGTGACCTTGGGCACGTCACTTCACCTTGTTGCCCTCAGTTCCCTCATCTGTAAAATGAATTGAAGAAGGAAATGACAAACCTGTCCCATGTATTTGCCAAGAAAATCCAGTTAAGGTCACAAAGAGCTGGATTTAAATAAAACGACCAAACAATAACAACAGGAAGCAAGATCTAAAAGGATTCCTTGAGATCAAGGTTTAGAGACTGCTAGGATGGCTCCCCAAAGAAGTCTGGAGCTGGCAGTGCAGAAGGGGAGGACAAAGACGTCCCAAGCCACACGGAAGGACAGAAAGACGGATTTGGGAGGGGGCCCCAGAGAATCTCCCAGTTAGAAGTCGCCATGATGGCCAGATCCTTTCTAGCCACTCACCCAGCACTGGCTGCACGCCTGCTGGGGCCGGGGGCCACAGAGGAAGGCAGACAGACAGCTCCTGCCCTGGAGGAGCTTCCCATCTCATGGGGCACCAAACTCCTCCTACAACCAAGATCCGGACAGTTTAAACCAGAATCTCCTTTTGGAGCGCTAGGGGAAGGAAGGTGGGCAAGAGAACATAAGGAAGCCTGGGGTTCAGCCCAGATACTTAGGGGCTGGGAGCCTGGGTGATTCACTGCAATCCATAAGTTGGTCAATAAGCATTTATTAAGCGCTTACTGTATGTCAGGTCCTGGGCAAGGCTCTAAGTATCCCAGTCCGAAGAATAAAGCCACTGTGCTGACATTCGAATGGGAGAGACACAAAAGAAGTCATTACATCTGTGCTATTAATAAACTCATAGCGTAAGCAGGATGTGAATCAATACAAATGTGTACAGAGCAATTAAACTCAAGGGAGTCTGGGAGGGAGGGCACTGCATGTGGGGGAGGGGACCAGGAAAGAATTCATGCAGAGGATGATTTCCTCAGCTGTTTCTGAAAGGAGCAGGGACCCTCTGGAGCAACAGCAAGAAGGGGCTCAGCCCAGGCCTGGGAGAGGGAGCATCACGTGGGAGGAGGAGCCCAGAGGACCCCAGGAGAAGCAGCGTCCAAGGAGGAAGGAAAGATCAGAAGGACTCAAAAGCTAATGGCAGAAGAACTTGCATTTGTTCTTACAGACCACAGGAAGCTGGTAAGGTGACTGAACAGGGCAGTCAATGTCAGGTCTATGCTGAAGGCGGGAGGAGGCAGTAAGCATTTATGCTGCACCTATTGTGTATCAGGCACTGTCCTAGCACTAAGGAACAATATTTAACAACAGCATGAAGGAATGGAGAAACTTGATGGAAAGGAGGTAGGAGCTGGGTGAGTGGAGAGAAGGGTGGACACAAGACTTGTTGGCAGGTGCCCCTCCACTGGGGAATGACTGAGTAAGTTATGGTGTATGAAAGGAATCGAATATCATGGTTCCATAAGACACGTGAGCAGGCTGGTTTAGAAAGATTTACATGAACTGATGCTGAGTGAAGGGAGCAGAATCAGGAAAGCATCGTACCCAGCCACAGCAAGACTGGGGATGACCAACTCCAATAGACAATAATTCAGGGATCCCCGGCAATCCCAATAAACTTTGGGTGGAAAACCATCCGCAAGCCGAGAGAGAAGTATGGAGACTGAATGTGGATCAACGCAAACTCTTTTCACTTTTTTTCTTTCTTGTGATTTTTCCCTTTTGTTCTGATTTTTCCCTCCCAACTTGACTCATATGGAAATAAATATACATAAATGACCTAAAAACAAATATATTTTTAAAATAAAATAAAATTGGAGATTAAAAATGGAGGGAAAGGAGAGATTTGGGAAGTAGAAATGGCAAGTGATTGCTTATGAGGGCCGAGAGTAGCAGAAAAATAGAGAATTTATGAACTCACAGTCTGGAAAAGAAATGGGAAAATCTGAAAGCAGAGGAGAGAGGGGTAAATATTGGGGAGAAGGATGATAAGTTAAGTGTTGGGTATGTTGAGTTTGAGAAATCTCTGCAACACCCTGTTTGCAAGGTCTAATACGCAATTGGAGACATGGGAGTTAAGTTCAGGAAAGGACTGGGAGAGTCTCTCATCTCTGTCTGTACCCATATATGTAGACAAACAACCTATATGTGCCAAAATATTTACACATGCATGTAAATGTGTTGTATACATGCACCTGTGTGTCATCCACATAGAGACACAAGTTAGATTCATGGGAGATAACAAAGTTACCGGGACAGTGTAACAAGAGTAACACACACATTTAGAGTATATGATATCAGGAGATACACAAAAGAAGCAGAACAGTCATCAGATGGGGGAGGGGAAAGGGGTCAGGAAAACCCCCAGAAGGGAGGCTCTTCAAGAAGAGGGGGTAGAAGATAGGTCTCAAGTTTAATGGAATGGTCGAGAAGGTGGAACGTTGGGAAAACACCATTCCATTGGGCAATGGAGCATGGGGAAACTGGGAAGCCACAGTTTCAGCCGGGTGATAAGGTCCCCAGCTAGATTTCAGAGCAATGAGGTGACTGTTAATGGGATTGGGGAGGTGACTGTTGGGACCCGGGGAGTGTGGTCAGCAAGTGTGGGCGGCTTTTTCTGAAGTTTGGTTAAAAAAGGGAAGGGAGATTTTGGATGGCAGCATGGTACGCCTAGGGAAGGGTTTTTGAAGATGGCGGAGACTTGGGCATGTCTGAAACCAGTAAAGAACAATCAAGGAGATGGGGAAAAGCTGAAAAGGGGAGGACAGAAGGTACAATCTGCTGGAGAAGCTGGGAGGGGAGGGGATCAGAGGTACAAGACCAGGATCTTGGTGAGTGGAAGGGCTATCTCTGGCAGAGGCAAAATCCCTTCCTCTCTCAGAACCGTCACCTAGAAAAAGGTAGAGCATCTTCCCATCCTGCCCCCGCTTGTGCCATTTTGAGATGCTCAATGAGAACGTTCATAAGTTGGAACTGTTACCATGCTGTGACCCTTTTAGGGAGCCAGCTCATCTGAGACTTCCTCCTATTAACACTGACCTGCACGATTATGGCAAGGGACCCAAAAGCAAGTCTTACTACTGAGAAGCAATCCTCCTACTTGCCCCATGGCAAAGGGGTGTGTGTCAGCCTGTCAAGGGGAGAGCCACCACTCCTAGGCTCTACCCTTGGTCCCTGCTACACCAAGGCAGTTGGAGGGGCTTTAAAATCTCTGGGCTCCAAACCTTGTTTCTTAGATTGCTTACCATTGTTCCTAACGAGAATTATTTTGGGTTCCTCTTTTTATTTTTCCTGATGTGAGCACATAAAAGGTGAAAATCTATTCAGGAACTTGTTTGAGAACTGTGTTTGTACAAGAGACAGGCTGTGAATAGTAATGAGCTGCTTGTTCTTCCCTCTTCTGGGGAGAGCAGTTAAACAGATAAATAATTGATCATCTGAAACCATTTGTTCCATTCTCAAAGTGGGAAGCGATGGCAGATTGAAATCACACACGCCCTCTCCATTGGAGGGGACATTCTTAACAAGGAGCCCTCCAGAACAGAGGCTTATCTGCTTTTCCCTTCGTTCCCTCCGGCCTTTGAACCCCCTGAAAAGTTTAGACAAGTGGGACCGGGGAGGTCAGAAGAGTAACTGGCATTCCCATTGGCCCCCAATGTTTGAATCAATCAAAGGCTCCTGGGAGCCTTCTGAAGACCTCAAGGGGGAAGAGCCTAGGTTCAGAGGTGACAGAAACCTTAGAGGTCACCTGATCCAACTCCCCCCATTGAACAGATCAGGAAACTGAGGCCAGGTGGGCAGACAAGGAGAGACAGACCAGATATGGATCCAGGATGGCCATCTTCAAATCCAGCACTCTCAATAGGGTAACTCAATAGGGCACAAAGCCAGGGAGGTGTCAGGGGCGTGGTGTTCCTTTTTAAACCCAAGGACACACGAAGGGACTGGTCCAAACTCACCCCAACAGTCAGAGGCACAATTTGAATTCAGGAACTGCTGGCTCGAGGATCAGCTCTCTGACCATGGCACCACACTGCCTCTCCCTAGAGATCTCTTAGCTCCCCAAACCGCTTCCATCTCAAACCCCCGGTTTTGTCGGGCTTTCTTATTTGAAATTCAGAATTGGGTGTTCTTCCGCTTGGTTTGGAATCCCACCGCCATATCTCCCCTTGATCCTGCGTGAGCCGACCAAGACCAGGCCAAGGAACTCCGCCCAAAGGAGGCGCACCTGGGAAGCACATCAGCCTCAGAGGATGGACGTCCTCCAACGGGTCCAGTTCCGAACCGGCCCGAGCAGTGGGACGGGGCTCGGCCCAACCCGAGCCATTTTCCTCACTTGCCAGAAGGTAAAGTCGCAGAATCAAATCCTAGACTCGTAGAAGGAGAAGAGAGCGCGGAGCCTGTGGCCAAGGTCAGCCTCCGGCCCCTTCACCGTTCCCTTACGTGACGCTGTCAAAACAGGGCCGTCGATCTTCACCGGAACGTTTCTCGGGATCTCGTGTTTTGTTGCTGCTGGAAGCGCTTTCCTGGGCCTGCGGTCTGTGGTGTGCTGATCATTCTTCTTGTGACTTCTACCTCAAAGCATTTTGGGAGGAAAATAGAGCCATCCAAGGTCTTCCTTCACGCCCTACGTGCCGTAGCTTGGGGGCTCGTGGCCCAGGCTCCCCTGCACTGGGCCCCCAACACCAGTCTCTCTGCTCTCCAAGCATCCTCCTCCAAGCCCAGGAAGCTCGATTGCTAAGACTTTTGTGGCTACCTCCCTCCCCGACCCCAGGGAGCTCCCTATTGCCTCCATATTCCAAACTCCTTTGTTTGGCTTTTGAACCCTTCTCCATCTGGCTCCGGCCTCCATGGGTCCGGATTTCTTACATTAATTGTAAATTAATCTGCTCCTTTATGAAACATCAAGTCTGTCGTTCCAGTCAAAGAGGCCCAATTGTTGCTACTCTGGAGCACTCCAAGGGGGCCGGAGGCCCTGGAGGAGGCCCGGGAAGTTCTTTAAAGAGCCCACCTTCCATCGGAACCAAGAGAGGAGAATCTGCCTGACCGTGGGCCAGAGGTTGGCTCTAACAAGACAGTCATCCTCAAGCTCCTGAGGTAGTATTCAAATACAGCCGGGGGCAGGAGGAGAAACAGAGTCAGAGCTCCTCCGGGCTCATTAGATTCGCCTTTGTATTCACGGGAGGAGGGGCCCAGGCTGGTGCCTGGAAAACTTCCCCATGCCTCATTATGTTCTTCCCATTGCTCCCTCCCGGGATCCCATCCTATCCTTACCCCCTCCGGACCTCACCCTTCCAGGGGAGATGTTGGTGCCATAAAATGGCCGCCATATTGAGTTCCCGCTGCACAATGGCTCTCCGTCCTTGGACAGCCAGTTAGGGGCAAACGCGACTGTGAATCCCCATCTCCTAAAGGTGCCGGCGGGACCAGCCTGCCATGCCCACCGTTAAGCCTGCCCATCTGGCGGGCACATTGGCCAGCCCCCGCCGGCAGGCAGGGTTCACGAGGCCCACCCCGCTCCCTGAAAGGCCGCCCTCTCATCAGTCCCTCCACCCTCACCCCCCCCCCCAGGGTCCAGAGGCCCCAGGAGACAGGGCGGAGGAGATCCGCATTGTGGAAACAGAATGTGAGGGATGAAGTATTGGGAAAACCGAGTGGATCCTGGGATTAGCCACAAGCGCCCCACAAACAAGGGCCGGTCCCTGGGAGCCGAGCCGCTTTCATTGCCCTCACGCAGCTGGCACGGCGTCCACTCACACCTACACAGAGCATCCACAGAGCACCCACAGAGCACCCATAGAGCACCCACAGAGTGCCCACTGAGCAAAGGCGTGTCAGCGGCTGACTAACGTTAATCAGCATCATCATCACGGCTCAGGTGAACCAGGCACTCGGCACAATGGCAAAAACCCAGACCCGGAGCCAGAAGGGCTGCATTCAAATCCCCCCCCCCCGGAGCTTTGGGGGCCTCAGCTGTAAAATGAGGGTTTGGGACCATTCCAGCACCAGCGAAGTTCCCACGGGGGGGGCACCCCTTCCCCCCTTTCCTTCCAGCCCGCTTTGGTCTGGACCTGTGATTTCAGGGATGCTGCTGCCTCCCAGGGAGGGGACAAACAGAGGACATGGAAGTCTCTTAGTCCCCTGCGGACTGACTGACTTTCCAAAGTAGGCGGGCCCAAGGTGCTCAAGCTGGATTCACACACGGGTCTTCCTGTCCCAACCCCCACCTTTAAGCTACCTGCCCTTGCCCAGGAGGCTTTGTCAAAGGAGGAGACCGGGCCCAGCAATGACCTCAGAGGTCTTCCATGAAGCCATTTGTCCATTGGCCAAGAGGGAGGACCCTGGGCTTTATTCCAGCAGCAAGTGGGAGAGAGGCAATGGAACACTGAGGAAATGCAAGACCCGAAGACCTGGATTCAAGTCCCAACATCCATCCCCCTGGCCCTCTGCCTTTTTCTCTTATAAAAAGAGAAGGGGACCATGTGGGGGTGAAAGGTCTCGAATGGATGATCCAGTGACGGCCTTCCATGCTCTCAAACAATCTGGGTAGGCTGCCATGAAATGGGACCCAAACCATCTCCATGCTCAGGGTCCGGAACCCACCAGGAGACCCAAGGTGCAAATCTCCTGCCCACCATGACTCAGCTTCCCCCAATCTCTCTCTCCTGCTCTTCATGGAAAAGCCGCCGATGAGGAATAAAGGAAGATGTGGGAATAGAAGCAAATCATCAGGAGCCCCTGGGGTGACTCAAGTCACATTTAAATGTCATAAAGCTCCAAGAGGAAAAAAAAGGAGACAGAGACAGAGACAGAGAAACAGAGAGAGAGAGACATAGAGAAGACAGAGACACAGAGAGACAGAGACAGAGAAACACAGAGACAGAGAGACAAACACAGAAACAGAAAAACAGAGACATACAGAAGGCAAAGACAAAGAAAGCCACTCAGAGACAGAGACAGAAAAACAGAGAGAGACATAGAGAAGACAGAGACACAGAGAGACAGACAGAGACAGAGACAGAAAAACAGAAACAGAGACATAGAGAAGACAAAGAGAGAAAGACAGACAGAGATAGAGACAGAAAGAAGGCAGAGGCAGCTAAATACACACAGAGAAACAGAGAGACATAGAGAAGACAGACAGAAACACAGAAAGAAAGACAGAGACAGAGACAGAAAGAAGGCAGAGACAGCTAAATACACACAGAGAAAGAGAGAGAGACATAGAGAAGACAGAGACACAGACAGACAGACAGAGACAGAGAGGGCCAGCACTAGAGAGCCGCCTCTTCCGCAGGGCATCATAGCTCTGAGGATGGTGATGAAGGGGAAGCTTAAAGCAGGGGATTTGCTTCTGCTCCTGGACCTGCAAGCCCGGGGTTGTCATGGAAATAGGACCTGGGGAGAGGGACTCGGAGATCAGCGGGCGCTGCTCAAGGTGGGGCAGCCTCATGAGCCTCCTCCGGCTTCCTGACTTCCAGGCAACAGCGGCCAGAGGCATGCTGGGTACTTCTGGGTACACTCTGGGCCCTAAGTAACCAGAGCTGTTGCCCCCCCCAAGCAATCCAAGTGATTCTGCTTTCATTGAAGTGGGCGCCAAAAAGGGCACACACACACTCTCTCACACACTCACACACACCCCCCCCAGCCACATGGGCTTCATCAAACCAGAGTCACCAGCTGCAGTGGAGGAACTTGGATCTTCACAAACAGTGGAAGAGCCCCCGCTTTTTGTTTCATGCATTTAAAAGCACTAGTTTGCAAATGGAACCCCCAAAGGGGTCCCTAACACACGACAGTTTAAGAACCCCGATGTAAAGGGGAAAAGGAGTGGATGGAAATGCTCACCTTTTGTAAATAGGTCCTTTGAACTCGGGGTCATATGTCCTTGGTTCCCCTGCATTAAAAAAGAAGAAGAAATCAGTAAAATCAGAACTAAGCAAACAAGAAACTTGGGAGGGGGGAGCAAGAGCCCCCAGTGTTGTGACAGACCTTCTGGCCAGAGAGCGGCTCTCTATGGGAGAACCTGACCAAGCGCAGGGACCTGCGTGTGCTCACGTGTGCACGTGCGCACATGAGGAGCCCTGAGCAGCCTCCTTGACCCTTTTCTCCCTCCCCTGCT
Organism: Myrmecobius fasciatus; assembly: GCA_023553655.1. Classification (NCBI taxonomy): domain Eukaryota; kingdom Metazoa; phylum Chordata; class Mammalia; order Dasyuromorphia; family Myrmecobiidae; genus Myrmecobius; species Myrmecobius fasciatus. The sequence goes on from JAJPUD010000405.1 coordinate 352,601, forward strand.
GCGAATGGGAGAAGCAGAAGTGACATCAGGCTGCACAGAGTACAAACCCTGTGTCACAGCCAGAGGCTGCCCTGGCCCGGAGGCTGACCTCCTTCCTGAGTCCGACCCTCAGCACTGGGATCTCCCCAAAGCCTTTGTTTGCAAAGGAGACCGACAAAAGGATCTGTCAGGGTCCCCGAGCTAGTGAGTATGGCAGCACTGAAGGGATCTGTCGGG
>JAJPUD010000405.1:357141-372900 GCA_023553655.1 Myrmecobius fasciatus
GGAAGAAAGATGTCTCCTCCTCGGTGACCAGGGGAAGGAGAAGAAAGGAGGGGAGGGAGGCAGAGAGGTGCTTTAGAAATGGCCGAAGCTGCTAGTTGGGTGCTCACCTCCCTCCAAGGGGATGACAGCCCAGTCCTGGTCTTGAGAAAAGAGAAGATTTGGAACCGTTGCTCAGAGGGATGAAATAGGGAGTCAATCAGAGGCGAGTGGGAGGACGACTGAAGAGCAGGGAGGGCCCGGCTGGCGTCCTGCGCCATAAATCCGTAGTGGGTACAAGTGGCTCAATTTCATGGCACTCAGAAGCAAATGAATAACTGGGACGGACGGTGGAACAAGGTGTTAGAGGATTTCCTTGGCCAGCCTTTAATCAGAGGGAGGACGGCCTTTTGCATCTTCCCAGGCTCTGGGGCGAAATAAAAGTGACCATATCCAATGACGAAGGTCCGGAGGGCGGGACAGCCAGGACTCCCACGCCAAGGAGCCGGCCGCCATCGCTGCCAAACAGTAACGTCCGAGCAGGTTCCGCAGAGTGCCTCCCGAGAGAAACAGGGAGAACCTCCGTTTTCCAGGCGTCTTTCTCTACGACTCTCATTCGCTGGCTGTCCCCCAGATTTACCAGCAGTGACCCTTAAGATGTCCCACGAGGCACAGCCAAGGGCCGCCTCCTCCAGGAAGCGCGCCTTTGCCTCCTGCAGTTATCCAACAAATGGGCTTGGGTGACGGCTGTCTGGCAAGAAGAGCTTTGTGTTTTGTTTTCCCCGTGGGAAAGGAGGCTCCTTGAGAGCAGGAACCATCAGACCTGCCCATGGGTGGTGGGATGCTAGACTTTGGATCCAGAGCCAGAAGGGGCTCTGACCCTCCCTCATTTTGCAGAGGAGGAAACTGAGTCACAGGGGGTAGGTGACTTGGCCAGCTGGCATTGTCTGAGGCAGGAGAGGAACCGCCTTGCTGGCTGCAGGTCCGTTGCTCTTCCCACGACACCATCTGACTTTGCTTCCGCTAAGAACTTTCTTCATCCCTTCATGAAATCCTTCTAGAACCCAAACTTGGGGCCAGAGGCTGCTTTTCGCTCTCCCTTACGACCCCAGCACCAGCATAGCACATAGTAGGACCATACGAGATGCTCATTGCAGCCTTGGTGAGATTAGCGAGCGCAGCCTCTGCAGCGGGAGCCGACATGTTGCGCCCAAGGGGAGTCACGTTACAGTGATGGTGGCGGCTTCCAGAAGCTCTTCTCTGCCTTGAGATGAGGGCTCTGTCTCCAGGCTCACGGGTCTCCCTTGAAACTCCCCTTATCATTATTAGGAACAATAATTTTACCTGATTTTGGGGTGTTCTTACCCACTTGCCCTTGGATCTAAGGGATCACCAGAGTCATCAGGGCTGAGACCACAACCCCCGAGTTCAAATCCTGACTCGGATATTTACTGGTTGCAGGGCCTTGAACAAGGGACTAGACTCCCTCAGCCTCAGCATCCTCATCTGTATAATGGGGATAACAACAGCATCTTCGTCTCGGGCTTGTCGAAGGATCAAACCTGCTTTGTGACTGTAAAGTAGCACAGAAAGGCTAGCAGTCGGTCCTGTGAGCCCCATCTTAACCCAGTGAAACTGAGTCCCGGAGGCTGTCCAAGAAAGGCCTGAGGTCACCCCAATCCCGGGGCCAGCGGGCTCTCTGTGACAAGCCAAGCCGGCCGCCTGAGAGAGGACCACATTGGGAAGGGAGCGAAGGCGCCGCGGGAGGAGGAGGCTCATAGAAATAATGAGTTTTTAATTGTACTGAACTTCTCCATAGACAACCACCAGTTTTATAGGGTTTGCCCCTCCTCCCTCTCTCTGATCCCCAATCCCCAATCACTCAAATGGAATAAAAAGCCCTTCAGCTCTCCCATTTATTTAAGGGCGGTGGATTTTCCAATTAGCCAAAGGGAGCAGTGGAAAAAAGCATTTGGAGACAGAGGACCTGAGTTCAAATCTCAGCTCTGTCCCTTCCTATGAAAGTGATCTTACTTCCCTGGACTCAGTTTCTCCATCCGCAAATATGAGGTAGGGGAGGTGGGAATTAAATGACCTTTAAGGTCCCTTCAAGCTCTGGATCTCTGCTCCTCCTATCCATTTCTTAACTCAGTCAACAAGCATTTATTAATCACCTCTTGTGTGCCAGGTGCTGAGCTTAGTGCTGGGGACACAAAGAAAGGCAAAAAAAAAAGCTCAAGGAGCCTAATAATGGAAGAGACAAGGGGCAAATGCTAAGCAAAAACAAGAGAAATCAGAGAAAAACCGGAGAGGGAAGACACTAGTGCTAAAGGAAGGCTCCCAGAAGGAGGGGGTAGGGAAGCCAGGGGGTGAAAATGAGAAGGGAAGGTCCAGGCCCGGGCCACAGCCCAAGGGAACGCCCAGTGTTGGGAGGTGGAGGGTCTCTGGGCGCGAAACAGCAGGAAGGTGGGACTCATGGGCGGTAGGGTCCCTGGGGACGACTGAGGTGTCAGGCAGAGATTCAGTCCCAAGGTTTAGGTAACACAGAGATGTGACCCCCAAAGTTTGGGTTACAGAGACACCCGGCACCAAGGTTTGAGTAATGTAGGGACCCAGTCCCAAGGTGTGCTGCTCCCTCTGCCTCTGGGTTGGCCGTGTTGCTGTTAATGACCACTAGCGAGTGACCACCGCCGGCTGCAGCTGGCGTGGTTCGGTGTGCAGAAGGCCTCAGCCACTAAGGTGAGGATTCTAGAGTCCCAGGAGCGTTGTCCTCCCAGTGTGACCTGAGAGACAGATTTCAGTTTAGTGAGACCAGCAGTCCTCCAGGGAGCACTCCCTCCTCTATCTCCCATCACTCCCAGCCCCTTGTCTCCGGCACACACACAATTCTTCTTGTGTGCCCACTAGTGTCCATGAGCAGCCATCCTGGCTCCATACAACACTCTCTGGAATAATGTCTGGTTCACAAATCCTGCCCTAGAAACTGCGAATGAGGAAACTCAGATGGAGCCGAAGATGGGGTAGCCCGCCTGGCTGTCCACCCTGGCTGGCAGCGTGGTCTAACAAATGGCCGCTGGCTTCGGTCTGAATTGGCTTCTCAGTTCTACATTATCCTGCCCTAACCTCAGCAGACCGGAGAGTAATGACCCTCTGGGGGTCCCCCCCCCACAAAGTATCGATTGGCCAATCCTGAGAACAAGCCTGCAGTGGATGTGAGCTAATTACCCCAAGAGCATCGGCAGCTGACCCTGGATAGAGAGCCACCACACAAGGTGACGGGGACGCATGGCGACCTTGGGGTTAAGAGGAGGACCGCCCCAGGGTGAGTCCAGCACCTCTGCAGAGTCCTGGATGGGGCGACGCTCTATGTCCTACATTAAGCCAGGAGGAACGGCTGGAACAGAATGCCAGGGCCCTGCCAACAGCCCGGCCTAAGAGAGCAGCCGAGACCCCCCGAGGCTGGACCTCGCTGGTCAAACGCCAGACGGACAAATCCACATCTGCTGGCTGACCACTTGGGGTGCGATGCTATGGGGGATCCATGTCTTAGCCTAGGCAGGGTCTGGACAAAATAAGCACGGGGGGGGGTCTCGGCCGGTCCTCCTCATCCGCGACACAATAATACGTCGAGTCTGGAGCCATCACTGGCTCCTCCTCCATTAAGTTCACCAGAACATAGAATATACCCCTAGCCGTGCAAACCAAAGCGATGAAAGTCCCCGATTATTCCACTCATGGGGGCTTCCTCCCCCAAACTGTGGGGGAGGTCGTGCACATGGCCCCTTTTCTCTTTGATGAAGACAAGAGAGTCCAGAGAAACAGTCACTTGCCCAAGACCACCCACTCTGCCAGAGCCGGCCCTCCAGAGTCATTTCTGTCGTGGCTAAGTGCGCCTTCCCCCAGACAGCACCAAGGGGCAAGTGTCCCTTTCACTGTTCCGGCTGCAAGCGGGAGCCGAATTACCTTCTGCACCATTCTCCTCTTCCTCTCTCCTTTTTGTTCAGAGGAATTGATGTCACAAAACGTTTGACATTGCCCCTGGTTTGCCTCAGACATGGCATCCTGCCACACAATCCATTATGACCACGGCTTTCCTTTTTCAAGACTGTCTGCTTGCACTTGTAGTGTCAGTGCTGTCCAGGACTTTACGGAGAAAAGAAAGATCCTCTTGCAAGGAATTAAGTATTTGGGAATTCAGATGTCCTGGATTCAGATCCCAATTTCTGGCACGTACGTGGTCTGACCCTGCGCTCAAGCTCCCACGAAACTCCCTAGGATTTGTCTACTAAGTCACAGGCAGGTTATATACTCTGTTGCTGTGAGACTTTCCATCATGGGAGTCGCACACATTATGAAATCCAAGTTCCTTTGAGTACCTGAGGCCAAAAACATGGGATGGACAAAAGAACAGACATCGAGGCAGACTATCCCCAAATTCGAGGAAAGTTCGCCTGGATAAATCAGTCTGTACTCAGAGACCAAGATTCGGTGAAGAGCATTAATCAGCAAAGAGATGGATCTCATTGCTAATCTGGAAGATACGGCAATCAAAGTTTGGGAATCGAACCCATGGGCAAAATTTGTCAAGCGGAGAAAGGCCAGAGATTATAAGAATGGTACAATAATAGAGATGGACTGTGGGAATGATCAAATGAAATAATATACGTAAAGCACTTTGTCAACGTCCAACTGCCACAGAAGCGTAATTATAATTATTATGAACAGCATCCCATCCAAAAATATCAAGAAAAGGTAGAGGAAAAGACAAGCTTATAGACAATTAAGCCAGGTCATTGCAAGAAAATTAAGGATGAAACTAGGAGAAAAGCAACAAAGAAAGAAAGAATGGAAAAGATCTGTGCTGATCTCCATCACAGATAATAAAGTTGCCATATGTGGAGTCTTAATTTCACAGTCCCCAGGGGGCTTACTAAAGAAACTGAACGGCACCATGGAAAAGACACAGGGAGAACTAGACTAGATTAAGTCTCCAAAGACATCGGAACCTAAAGCAATTATTCCCTAGTCATGGCTTCCCGGTCCCCTCATGCCGTGTCAGTAGCATCCTGGTCTTTCCCAGCCCCAGCCTGTCCAACTGCCACACTGGGAAGGCCAGTTGGGACTCATATATTTTCTCTGACCACAGAAGAGACCGTCCGGTTGGGGAGGGAAGGTCCCCTTCTCCTACAGAAGGACCCCTGACTCCTCCAGTCTGTGGGCAGGGGCCGAATCCTCCAAGGGGCGCTTGCTGATCACTCGTTCGGAGCATCTGCTCCTCGCTTCCACCACGGAGCGGCTTCCCGTCACTTATCACTCAGAATGCAAACCGAGGAGGGCAAGGAAACTTTGGGTCTTTTCTTTGGATCTCCAGGGCTTAAAAGAGTGCCTTGCACGGCATGTATATCCACTTAACCTGAACAGAAGGGAATCTACAGAGTGAGTTGGAGGACAGTACGATGCCCTGGAAAGACCATGGAACTGGAGTCCACGGTAAGCCCACATGGTAAGTCCAAAGCCAACCTGCAGACACTGCCACAAACACCACCATGTCTCACCCCCATGAGACTTCAGCCTTTTTCTGGATAATCTCAGTGGTCCTTTAGGGATGGGGGGAGGGTAAGGAGATTTTCAGGAGCAGTTCAAAGCCCAAACAACCTCCTTGAAGAAGCCCAGGTAAGTTTAAACAGTGCCAGGATAGGAGGTATACATTGAAGTCGCTTTCTGCTCTCCTGACACGCTGGAAGATTTAAAGGTGCAGGGCTAGTTTTCTCCATGTTCCAGCAGAAAAAGCCTTGGGTGTGAAGTCCTGGGTCTGAATCCCTCTCTGAGACTCATTCCCTGGGTGCCTTGAGCTGTCACTCCGTCACTCTGGGGCTCCATTTCCTTTTCTGTACAGAGGAGACGACATCCAGGGGCCCTTCTTGTTTTCAATCTGTCGTCCTTGTCCAAGGAGCCCAGAGGCAGAGGAAATCATCCCTGACACTTCAGGGTCTTCCCTCCAAGCCCGTGCCCATGGCGCTGGGGGTTTGGTCGCCAGCTAACACTTCTGAGTAGTTTAAGGTTTGTAAACATTGTCTGGCTCCCAACAGCCCTGGTGGGTAGGAGCCAATGGCATTTTGATCCCTGCCTTAGGGATGGGGCAGGAATCAGCAAATGACTCTGGGGGGACACGGGCACAGAGATGTCCCCGTGGCCGGCCCATCGTCACCTAATGGCTCGATTGGCTCTTAGAGGTTGGCTCAACACCAGTTTAACTGGAAAACCAGAGGCAAGAAAAGGCAGACAAGGAGCCCACGTGCTGAGGAGACTACTGCTGAGCAAGGATGGACAGGGAGACCCCGAGGAGCCGCCCTCAGGTTAGGGACCCAGGAAAATGAGTCACCAGGGAAGGGACCAGCATAAAGAAGAGGCAGTCCCCAGAAGCCAAGGAGCATCAGCAGCAAGGGAGACACAGAAAGAGGAGGAGGAGGGGAGAAAAGGAAGACCCCCATAAGGCAATAGTCCCCCTTCCTGGGACTTGGGAGCAGCTGTCACTCCTAACATGGGTCTGGTAGTTGTGGGGGATGTGAGCCAAAGCACCCCCCCAAATCTGGGTTTTGTGTTCTTTCCCAGGAAGGATTCTCTGTGATCTTGGGAAAGTTCTCATCCCAAACTCCATCCATCATGACAGGGCCGTTGCCCTCCTTGCCTCTCCAATGGGCAGACCGACCGCTGAGATTATCCAGAAAAAGGCTGTCTCCCAGGGGTGAGACATGGTGGTGTTCGTGGCAGTGTCTGCAGGTTGGCCTTGGACTCCGGAACCACTGGCCTAAACTGCCTCCAGAGGAAAGTGGCAGGATCCTGAAATGAGGCGCTGGGCTACTGGCTGAGAGAAATTGTCCCTAAATATGGAGAAATGGGGAACACTGATAACAAAGCATGAAGGAGGAACTTCACAAAGAATTATGAATAAAGAGAGGAGAATAAAATAGCTCTGTGGCTGATAATCCAAGAAACTGAGCCAAAAATTGTTAATGGAGGTGACAAATTACCTTGAGAAAGTAAGCAGGACATAGGCAAGAGAACCCCCAACTATCCATATTCCCAGAACTGCTAGCAAAACCCCCAAATATGAGATTAAAAGAAGAGTGAATGAAAAGAGAGGTACCATTTCATAGGATCAAACTTACATAGTCAACGTCAAACGTACTGCAAGCATCAGCTCTAAAAGGCAATTTGTAAACAAGAAATAACTGAACAGTTCAAGGATTTGGCCCTGCACTTTGGGAGCTACATGGAGATGATTGTTTTTTAAAAATTACTTTCTACATTCATTTAAAGATTTAATGTAAAAGCAATTATGATTCCAATGAGTTACTTTATAAAACCTCATAAAAATCATCATGAAATCCTTAGGGGAAAACAAATGTGCAGGAATATTAAGAGGAAATTTTTTTAAAGGACATGAAAGGAGAGGAGGAAATGAAGGAAGATGAAGTGGGAAAGAAAAATGAAAAGAAGATGAAAGACAAAAGAAAACAGAGGAGGGAAAGGGTGAGAGAAAGAGAAAACGGGGTGAGATCAATGCAATAAAATACAAGTCCCAGAAAGAAACACCAAAAAACTGCATTAGATAAATCAAACTGTCAGAGAATAAAATCATTCTTCAATGAAAATTTTGGGGAGAATTAGAGACAATCTGGTGAAAACTTAGTTTAGAGCCATAACTCATGCCAGGCCGTCCACTAGAATAAATTCCAAAAGGATCAATAAGTTAAGCATTGAAAACAAAATGAGGAATAATAAATAGATCTTGACTACAAAGTATGGATACATTATTTTTAAAAAAATCAATTAAACAAATGGAAGAAATTACTGGGGATGAAGTAGATGAATTAAAATACATTAATTGTTAAAAACTATACAACAAAAAACAATGAACAGTATTAAGTTGGGAACATGTTTTTGCATTAAATAAATATGGAAAAAATCTGATGAATGAAATCTATGAAAAACTGAAACAAATAAATGAGACCCCAATGGATAAGTGGCCGTGAACAGACATTGTCCCAAAGCAGAAAGACAAACTGCAAAAAATAACATGGATTTTTCTAGTTATTAAAGAAATGCAAATTAAATTCATATTAAGGAATCACCTCATATTGTGAAATAGACACATATATATATATATATGCATATGTATAAATGCTAAAACTCAGTGGTGGCAAGCTTTAGGGAAATAGATACACTTGCATTGCTGGCAAAAGTGCAAATCAATTAAAATCATTCTGGAGAGGATTACAAAACTCATTATTCCTTCTGACCTTCTGATCCTATTACCAGGAAGGTACTCGAAAGACAGAGTTTAAAAGGGAAGAAAGACCTGTTGGTGCAAAGAAGTAGCTGTTTCACCTGCAATAACAAAATATTTAAGAACTAACTCTTTGAACATTGATTAAGCACCTACAATGTGCTAAGCATGGAAGGATGGAGAACAGTTACAAATATGACTATGAAGAAAAGAGGGAAAATGAGAAATAATGAGAAAAGGAAGGGGGTCAGACTCACAGGGCACCCATACCCTGGATTTTAAACAATGTATAGACAGCCATGAAAGGTCAAGGACACAAGGGGAGACTTGGCTAAGGTCTCCCATTTTGGGGTTTTGTTATTTGGGGAAGGTTTTTGTTCCTTTGTTTCCTTTCAGTAGGATTATTATTGATAATGTAACAACAAAACAAAACAAAAAAAGCAAAAGAGAAGGATTTCATCCAAGGGGATCTCAGCCACCGGACAATTTGATGGCCTGAGCCATGAAGACCTGCCCAGAGGGGACCCTCACCCCCACCCCTACTAGCCTTCAGAGGCAGTTCTGACTCAGGAAAAAAATCAACTAGGGATTGTTGTTTTATACAATTTTTCCAAACCCAATGTAAATGGATAAAAACACAAGCTCCTTCTTCATAATATATTCATTGCCGACAGATTTAAATGCTCAATCTTTTATGGCAGGTATTGGGCTGGGAGGACGCAGGGAAGAGGAATGCTAATTTCTTTGTTCTTGATGAAATCTGAATAAGTCAATCATGCACAACTCAAATGTCACTTGTGAATTGTTTTTACAAGACTTATTTTTTAAATGAATTCATCTCAGCGTTATGGCTTACCATCTGTACCCCACTAGCACATATTTGCTTCGATATTATTCTGCCGCAATCATCTAGTTGGGAGAAAAAATAAACCCTTGTATAGCACCTACTATGTGCCAGACACTGTGTTAAGCACTTTTTACAAACATGATCTCATTTGCTCCTCCAAACATATGGTGATGTATTATAAATACATGTGTAAAGCAGAGCATCTCTGTATGAAATTTACACATAGGCACATATATGCACTTACAAGTTACCTTTTCAACAAAAATAAACATTTGTTAAGCACCTACTCGATGCCGGCCATTGTGCTAAGTAATATAGATACAGAGGAAGGAGAAAGGCAGCCCCCCTTTGTCCTCAAGAGGCTTAGAATCTAATGGGGGAACAACCCAGAAAAGAGAGGTAAAAGCAGGGGTGGGTGGAGGGTCCCTGCAGGCTGGGAGAGAAGGCAAAGAAATGCAAAATGAGTATTGCTGGAAGAGGAACTTCTATGTTTCGTATATCTGCATAGAGATAAGTGATGCAAGAGAGAAGCTTTTGAAAGAGATGAATGAATGAATGACGAATGGCTGGGGGAATATTCAAAACATGAGCCATCTCTTTTTCATTGAATCACAGATTCAAAACTAGAAAGAAGCTTCAACCCTTTCTTTATACAGATGAGGAAACTGAGGCCCAAGGAGCAGTCCCAAGCCCAGGGTCATACAGATAGAGCCAGGCTTCAAAACTAGATGTTCTAGCTCTATAAAAATCCATGTTCTTTCTAGATCTTTTGCTTCAGAAAATGTTCCAGGGTCCAGAGCACTACACGTACCACCATCTAGCAGTGTGACCCTGGGAAGATCACTTCACCTAGATGGGCCTCAGTTTCCCCTTCTGTATAATGGAGGAGAGGACTTGAAGAAGGTGGGACTGTGGATTCTGGCACTAGGAATAATCCTAACTCCTCCTGTACTTCCTAGACCCAGCCCACTCCCCACAGAACCTTTCTCTCCTCCCTTCATGGTCCAATAACCCAAAGAATGGATCCTTTGCCGCTCTCCAGCTTCCTTGCTCGCCGACATCCCTTGCAAGCCCCTAATTAAGACCTTCCTGCAGGAGTGCCCTTACTTGCAGCTGCCTTCATTCTCTCAGAAGTCCTTTTCCTAACGATGAGAAGTGGTGGCTTTTCTGGGGCTGGCTTGCGTGGTCTCGACAGGCTTGGACCTCAGACAGAGCCTTTGCCCCTGGCGTGGCCAGTGCCCTTCGGGATCAGGCTGCACCCCCATCAGCGCAGCCCAAGTGGGCAGCCATGTGCCCGTGGTAGGCCGAGCTCTCTGCCTGCCACCCAGACAGTGGCTGGAAAAATTAGACAGAGTCTGCAGGTCCCCTGAAGTGACTGCCCACTCAGCTGGTGCAAGCAAGGGACTATTGATTGAACAACAAGAAATCGAGCTGGTGACTTTGGACCCTTACTGGCTCCTTGGCCACTTAATACCCCCCAGCGCCCACCATCCAAAAGCATGATTTCCAGACTTCCTTCCTTGTCACTGAGGCCCTCCTGCCACCTCTGGTCTAGGGCTCTGGAAATCCCAGATGGCCAGGAGAGTCTTTCTGCCAGAGAATAAGGAGGGAACAGAGGTCGTTGTTGGCGGGGTTAATCCCGGCCGCTTCTTTGCCCCGACTTTCCTGAAAATGGCGGCCGAGTCCATGCCCGGCTCCCCGGGCACGCGCATGGTTTGCTGGCTGCCAGAGCCCATTTCTGGTACAGAGCGGCCCAATTAAGCAGCCCTGGCCCGGCCTTGGTGGGCACCCAGAGACCCTCCCAGCCTCAGGAACCAGTCCTAATGAACTGCTGTTTCCCATGGAAAACACCACTAGTTTCCTACACTTCAGTGCACCTGGGGACTGAGAGGAGGAGCCGCTGTCCAGTTCATGGGCAGAGAGCAGCATGTCCTGACAAGGTCACCCCCCCCCTTGGCAGCCTCCTTCATGTGACCAGACCCTCTGGCGGACTAGCAGTCCCCCCCATGCCCATCACCTGGACAATGGCTGAACAAATCATGGTATACGGGGCACGGGCGGGATCGATCCTTATTGGCTCTAAGCAAGGACGGATGGCACAGAGAGCTCAGCAGATGGGACGGCAGCGGTGACACGAGCAGAACCCGGAGAGTCACTGGGACGACAGCAATCTGGAAGCACTTCAGAACTCTGATCCATGTGAGGAGGTCCCGCAGACAGAGGGGGAAGACCCCTCCCCAAACCCTGACGGAGAAGTGAGGAACTAAAGGGAGAAGGACTCCTCCAAGACGGGGATGTGTTTGCTTGATTACGCTGATTTCTAGCAAGGCTTTTCCTCTTCCAAAGAGGGAGAATGAGGGGAAGAGAAAGTCAGTGCTTACACTTGCAGAAGCACCGCTGCTCCCGGGATTCTCCTTTGGAAACTGTGAGGGGCTTTCCAAATGGAAACCGTCCCTCCCAGGTCAGGTCCCAGGGCTCTCTGCAAACCGTCGAGGTAGGTAATTGCCCAGGTCACTGGCCAGTTAAAGTCACCCAGCTGGTCCAGATCAGAGACAAGCCCAGAACCCCGGGTCTCCCCGCTTCTGAAGGTCTTTCTCCCTAGAAGAGGGCCTTTAAAGTCCTCTCAACCCTGAGCAAGCTCCTCCTTGGCCACAATTCTTTCTAAAACCTTCTCAATCCGATGCTGCCCCCAAAAAGATCCCCAGTCGGACCAGGGAGAGCCACTGGATCCTCCCACAGTGCACTGCACCAGGCAGGTGGAGGTGAGCTGCCCTTGCAGAACAAGCCTCTATCTCCGGGAATCTCTCCTCATCTTCAAGGTCCAGCCCAAGCTCCCCCTCCTCCAGGAGGTCCATCCTCGTTAACCCTTTGTGCTTCTCCATCCGCAGACACAGGATACTCAGGGATCAAACAGAAGTTTACTTCATTTCAGAGTGAGGAACATGCTTGTGAGTGGAAGTCCTTTCTCCTAGGGACTGCTGGGGGCAAAGGCGGTGTTTTATATACATAAAAACCCCACAAATGAGACAGAAATGGGCCCAATCGTCCTTGAGTTCCCATGGCTGACAGCGGGTCCTGGGGGAGCAATCTCCAAGCTGGCTGTCTCCAGCAGGGGACAGAACCAGAGTTAGCATGGCAGGAACAGAAGGGCAGCACCTAGTTCGGGTCACTGAGCCATTCCGAGAAACAGGGATTGTGAGCATGTGTGTGATGGGTAGTTGGGGGGCGGGGAGCCAACAAACTAAGCAGTTATTGATTAAGGTGGAAATTTTAAATCCTTCAGTGAACTCCTGGGGCTCCTCAAGTCAATACACTTTGCCAGAGGAGGAGGTCACCCAGCCCCCGAGGGACTGCAGTTACAATGAAGCTGGCTGGCTCTGAGCTCGGGAAAACTGGTACCCCCAAACTTTGACTCTCCCGAATAACAGGACATGCTACCAGAGACCAAGTCCTGAGTTCACTACAATGATTACACTCACCTTTGCAGAAGCTGCCTCCAAGTCCTAGAAGCTCCCTTGGGCTCTTTTCAGGCAACAAGAAGCAAATAAATGACTCCTGGGTCCATTAATCCCTGCAGCTTCTCCCCCACCGAGAAACGTGCAAAGGAGCTCGTTTGGAAAGCCCAAACAATCTGAGTTAATACTGAGCAGATTTATCAATGAACGCCCCACCACCAGGGCTTCTGGGGAAGAGGCAGGCCAGAGACCCCAAATAAATAAACACACATGAGTGGGGGCCCCCAGCTTTGCAGGCAGGCGCACAAATCTTCCCCTGCTCCCTCCGGGCTCGTTTCCATCCCACTGTCAGCTCCCTTTCCAGGTGGTTAAAATCCTATTTTTCTTCCCCCTGGAGTTTTCAGCATCACTTGTCTAGAAGCTGAAAGCATTAAGTGAACTCGAAGCGGGCCGGCCCTCCAGAACTAGAGGAACCCTAGGCACTCGAAGCGGGCCGGCCCTCCGGAACTAGAGGAACCTCGGGCACTCGAAGCGGGACAAAGTGCTTACAAAAATCCAACCCTTTTGGTTCCAAGGGGCATCCCTTTTCCTTTCTGTCCCTGGCTAATTAGATGTTGGCTGGCAGCCGGACCCAGTGAGATCCAGGGCACCAATTCGGTCCCTCTCTAAGCCAGTTTCCTCAGCTCTGGTTCCCTGCTCTCCAAACTCACCCCCCAGCTCTTGCCAGTCACAGGGGAAGGAGCCTGAACACCCGCAGAGGAGGAGGGGCACTGCCACATCTGGCTGGCATGGGCAGGGGCGGGCAGCCTCCCGGTCCATGTCAGTAGAGGGGTCCTGGCTGAGAGGGTGCCAGCTCTTGCGCTTCCTCAGACATAGAGTGGCCCATGGCAGCTCCCAGGGTTCTGGGCAGCTCTGTCTGAAACCGAAGTCTCCGAGAAGAGTCATACAGGGAGTTTCTTTATCCAGAATTTACTGGGGCCTTCTTATCCCTTGGGCCTAGGGCTTGTCCCTCATCTCCCTGGACCTCAGTTCCCTCATCTGTAAAATGGAGAAGAAGACGGCCTCTGGGTCCCTCCAGTGTGAGAGCCCAACCTCTGGCCACAGGAGAGAGAAGATTTAGGGCCAAAGAGATCCTGAGGCTATCAATCCCAGTCCTCCCATTGTACATATGGAAGGATCTGAGAGGGGTCAGGGAGCATCACCTGGAGCACTGGAACCCAGACCCTCCCACCAGCATCCTGCACAAACAGGAAGAGTCATTGTCATTATTGTTCTAGTTCTTGTTCAGTCATGTCCAGCTTTCTAACTCCATTTGGAATTTTCTTGGCAATGTTACTGGAGGGGTTTGCCCTTTCCTTCTCCAGCTCATTTTACAAAGGAGGAAACTGAGGCAGAAAGGGATAAATGACTAGCCTAGGGTCACACAGCTAATAAGGTTGCATTTGAATTCAGGTCTTCCTGACTCAGTCCAAGTCTGGTGCTCTGTGCACTGCTCCATCTAGCTGCCCAAATATTTATTAAGTGCCTACTCTGGGCCAGGAACCAGCTGAATACTGAGCTACAATCATTAAAAAAAATCCTCCCTTCCCTCAAAAAGCTTACAATCTAATGGAGAAAGATACCAACACACAAAAGGAAGCAAGAAGAGGTAGGGAGAGCCAGGGGAGGGGAGGGGAGTTGGGGGGAGTCAGAGAGAGCTCAGGGGGAGTCAGGAGGAGCCAGGGAGAGTCAGAGAGTGCTCAGGCAGAAATTATTCCCTGTTTCATAAATGTAGCCCCAACATGTAGCAGAGATACCTGGCACACAGTAGGCACTTGATGCTGATTGACAGATTGTCGCCCCCACCCACAGCAGAACTCCAGGAGTAGGAACCCCATCTGGGTCTGTCAGCCCGCACCTTATTTCTCATCATTAGCACGACCCCAGATTATTTTTAGGCCAACTTGTTCGCAAGTCCCAGCACATGTTGATCTTTGCAAATCAGCCACGTTTATCCCAACTGAAGAGATCAGCGGGATCCCTGCTCTCCCTGGGAATGCTGGCCGCCCATTTATAGATGCAAACTGGGGGGCTCAGGCTCCCAAATGTCCCCAAATCAGACTCAGCCTCCGTCCACCCTCAGATTCACCGCTTCTATTTTTACAGATTTACCAAATGGTGTCAAAATGCTGCCTTATTCCAGTGATAGGAGCATAAATAGAAGTTATTTCCAGACCATTAATCAGCCTTTCCTCAAGAAAATGACATTTAGGGGATTGAAATAAATTAGCCAGGCAGATTCTCAGTGGCGGTGTCTACATATGTAAACCAAAGGAGAGGAGCTGGGCAATTATCTGGATAATCAGGCTAAAAATAGCTTTCCCCCCAAAGTCAGGGCCAGCCTTGGGCAGAGGCAAAGTAGACCGGGACCCGGCTGCAGGAGAGGCCTTGGCCCCTCATCTTCCAATGGGGGAAACTGAGGCCAAAAATGGGGGAGGGACTTCTCCAGAGCCAATGTTAGAACCCCAGGCTGGTCGCTGCAAACCCCTGGGATCACCTGGGATAAGTCCCGTCACGCCCCTCGGAAGCTCCATGTCCACATCACTGTCCTAGGTGGAGCATAGACTGGACAGCACTGCCTGTTTCACAGGGCTGGGGCAGCCAAGTGGCCAAGGGGAAAGAGCGTTGACTCTGTAATCCAGAGGAACTGAGTTCAAATTCAGCCTCAGACACGAGTGAGTCATTTCACTCTGTTTGCCTCTGTTTCCTCATCTGTAAAACGAATTGGAGAAGGAAATGGTAACCCCTCCACTCTCTCTGCCAAGAAATCCCCAAATGGGGTTGGACACACACTGGAGCAACCCAACACTTCATAGGGCTAGTAGGGGGAATGCTTTGTCATCTGTAAAAGGCTGTATCAGAACCGGTCATCGGTATCATGATGCCGATTGTTTCATGGGCTGGCTCCTAAGGCAGGACCTTTAAATCCTACCATTGGCCATCCCTCTTTGGGTGGAGGGGAGACGGGAAAGGGCCTGAGAGAGGACCCGAGATTGGCCCCCAGGCCACATTCATGGTCACAACAATCACATGGGAGCAGACATTCTGACTAAGAACTTGCCAGGATCAGCTCAGTAAGTTAAATTGAGGTGCTCCTTCACTCACCTCCCTCTAGAAGGTAAATTGAGGTGCTCCTTCACTCACCTCCCTCT
>JAJPUD010000405.1:372910-429702 GCA_023553655.1 Myrmecobius fasciatus
ACCTCCCTCTGGAAGGTAAATTGAGGTGCTCCTTCACTCACCTCCCTATGGAAGAGCTTGGCTTTCACCACTTCAGAGATTCCATCAGAAACCCCAAATTGGCAGCATCACCAACAGGAATTAGAGCACAGGGCAAGGGGAATGGAAAAAGCATTTCTAAAGCACCTACTATGTGCCCTAAGTGCTTTACAGTGAGTCTCTCATTTGATCCTCTCAACAACTCCACGGAGTAGGTGCCTTTTTTATTCCCCTTTTCCATTTGAGGCAAACGGAGACAAATGCAGACTCACACAGTTTGTAAGTCCGAGGCCAGCTTTGGAGGAGGATCTCCCTGATTTTAAGGCCGGCACTCTCTCCACTGGCCCAAGACTTGCCTCTAAGAGGCAGATTCAGACACCATATGACTTGATTTGGAGCCTGTCTAGCCCATGGAGTCCATAACTCATCCAGTCAAATGGCTGTGTAAATCAGGGGGAAAAACCAAGTGAAATCCCCAATCCCTTGGGTCAAGACAGTCAGCAGAGAATCTTGGGTAAGTGTGAAATGGGGAGGATCTTGGTCCTGGAACGTTCCTCCAATAAATACTTATGATGCCACTAGAACACTGTTCAAGGCACTGAGAGCCAGAGATGGTAAGAACCTTAGATCTCATCTGGTCTCCTCCCTGCTGTGATGGGGGAGAAATTGAGGCCTTCTGACTTCAAACTCAGTCCCCTGACTCCAAAGTCAGCACTAGCATTGGCCCAGGAATCGAAACTCACTCAACCAATCAAGAAGTACCAGTCACCGTGCCACATGCCAGAGACACGAAGCCATAAAGTATTCTCTGGCTTGGTTCCTGACTCAGACACTTAGCAGAATGACATTAAGCAAGTCATTTTACCTCTCTGCCTCAGTTTCCTCATCTGTAAAATATTTATTACCTGACTTCATAGGGTTGTTGTGAGAAATAATTCATGTAGGTCAATGTGAACCTGAAAAATACTCCCCAAATTTGAATCATCATCAGCAAAAACAGGATGTGCTTATTCAATGGAGGTCAGCTAGAAACAGGTCAGGGACTATTTTTATTCCTGTTCTTTTGGAGTTTTGCAAAGGTCCATTTCCTGCCGTCATGAAGCATTAACGTCTCGATAAGTAGAAACAAAGCATTATCTGTCTGCAGGAGCAGGAAGAGCCTCCCTTGGCCTTTAAACACCCCAGGATCCCTTCCCTGCTCCCCAACTTCCAGCCACATCAGAGACAAGTTTTCTGACCCTTTGAAGGTCAACAGCCGGGAGTAGTGTTTGCTCCCTGGAGGGTTTGATGAGGTGAGAAATAGCAAAAGCAGGAGGTGACACAGCATCATCAGTTCAATATAGTTCAGAAATGAGTCAGAACTCTGTCCAGGGTTGTTTGGGGCCCGTCAGGGCTCGCTAGTCCTTGCGGGACCCCCCAGGCAGGCATTTTCCCCAGGACTTACTAGTGCAATGGGGTGGGGAGGAGAGACTTCTGCTTTTTCTTAGGCCGTGAAAAGCGGGCATTGCCTTTGTATCACCTTAATAGCTTTGTGAGTGGCAGGGAAACATTATTAATTCATGGCCTGTAAGAGGCAGGCCAGATTTTTGATGATTTAGCCAAAAAAAAAAGGCACTTAAACGGGGCTATCTGAAGGGACAGGGGGGACCGGGCCAGCAGCTGAAAGCCCATCATTCAGGGTACGCTTGGGAGGACCACTTGTTTATCCCACAGGTTTCAGAGAGGGATGACTCAGTTTCCAGTATGGTTCCTTTTGGGCACAGGATTCATGCTGCCCTCATTTTCTCATGTCTACACGCGGGTACTCAATGACTGGATGCGATTGGGAGCTGGGATCCAAGCAGGCTGACTCCCCTGGGCCCTGGCAAAGCCATTTTCCCAAAGGCTCCATCAAGCTCAAGTCTTCCGGTCCTGACAGCTCGAGCCCTTCCCCGAAGCGCGCCTGCCTGCGAACCCTTCCACAAAGCGTCCTGATGAGCCGGCGGTGGAGACAAAAGCAGCTCCCCTGCAGATTCAGTTGGAAGGAGGCGGCCCTCCCCGCGAGAAAGCCTGCTGATTGCATCCCACCAGGAGGCTGGCGCAACTTGTTTGCTACCACAATTTCTCTGTGGGCTCATTTCAGGGAGGGACGCTGCACAGGAGCCCAGGATCCTGCAGGGGGAGCTGGACGCCCCCCTTTACCCCCCCCCCCCAGTGTGGTGAGGAGGAAAGCAGAGCAAGCCAGTGGCCGGCCTTCCAATCCTGAGTTAGACGCTTCCTAGCCATGGGATCCTGGGAAGAACATTGAGGCTCTCTCAGCCTCATCTGTAAAATGGGGTTAATATGAGCATCCCAGGCTCATTGGGGGTAGTTACTGTGATCAGGCAGGGCAGTGGTGCCATTGGGAGAGGGAATTCCCATAGGAGCGCAATCCCTCCGCCAATGACTAGCACCCCCTTCTCTGCAGCTCGGAGGAGGGCCCCGGAAAGCTCTGTTCTTCAAAGAGGAAGCCAGGACCCGTTTGGAGCAGAGATTGAGCTTGCAGCAGGGCTTCTGCGCCCGGGCCAGCCCTCTCTCACTGCCTCAGTGACAGGACATGAGCTGCCAGATGAGAACTCCATCGAGGGGATTTGGGCCAAGGTCACCCAGGTAGTGAGTGGCAGAGGCGGGCGACAGCGGCCTCCGTGGGGGGGGGGGAAGGGGCCGTCGGTGCTTCTGCCCTGCCCTGCCCCTAAACCGCAAGCTGGATCTTTTTATCCCTGAGCACACGGATCATCCCTTATAATCACAGAGCCAATGAAAGGTATATTGTGTGTATCATCACGCTCGGGGAGCCTGCCATTGCCCATTATCCCACAGCATCACCGAGCTCCGCCCACGGGGGCCGCTTCCGAGGAGTGCCCGCTGCAGTCAGCGTGGCAAAAGGATGAGGGAGCCGGGCTCTGTGGCCGCGCCGGCCCACCCACCCACCCACCCAGCAGGCCTCGCTTCCAGCATGGCCTGGACTGACGGCCCGGGCTCCCGCTGCTCCATGCAGACGGCCCGAGGGATGGGACTCATGGGATTCGGGCCGCCTCTTCCCTGAGCCCAGTCAGTGGGGCTGTGTGCGTCTGTGTGTGTGTGTCTGTGTGTGTGTCTGTGTGTGGGGGGGGCGCTCTGACCACAAGGAGAGGGCTTTGTATGTGGCAGCGGAGGAGCTGATGAAATGGCAGAGGGGCCGCTCAGCCCGGTGCTTGAGGAAGATCAATTGGCCCTGAAGTGGGGAGACGTTTAAGGCAGCCCCCACAGCTATGGCAGGAGTCGGGCCCGAGGCAAGGGGAGCTGCGCCAGGCTGGCGGCTGGGTCAGAGGAAGGATGTTCCCAGGCCGGGCTATCTGGGGCCGGGCTACCTGGGGCCGGGCTACCTGGGGCCGGGGCTACCTGGGGTCGAGGCTACCTCGGGCCGGGGCTACCTGGGGCCGAACTACCTGGGGCCGGGCTACCTGGGGCCGGGGCTACCTGGGGCCGGGCTACCTGGGGCTGGGATGTTAGAGGGAGTTCCAGGCTGGGGGCTCAGGCAACTGGGGCCGGGCTACCTGGGGCTGGGATGTTAGAGGGGGTAAGTGTTCCACGATGGCCCAGGCTGGGGACCCAGGCAACTGGGGCCGTTCCCGGGGCCCTGCTAAGCGCTGGACGCTCAAAAAGAGGCAAAGCCCAGCCCGTGCCCCCCAGGAGTTCACAATATAATGGGACAGACAACGAGCAATTAAGAACAAACAAGCTCAAGACAAATCAATAGGATATAATGAACAAAGTGCCAGGCGGGCGTGCGCAAGAAGGGGTTGGGGAAAGCTTCCTGCACAAGTGGGATTTTAAGGAGGATTGCTAGGGAGCCGGGAGGTACAGATAAGGGGACAAGCTTCAGCGTGGGGGAGGGGAGGCAGTCGGAGGAGGCGCCCAGAGCTGAGACTGGGGGGGGGGGGAGGTCTTGCTCCTGAAACAGCCAGAGCCCAGAGAGCACATCAAGGAGTCAGGAGCCTAGGGGGCCTCAATTAGGAAGGGCTTTGAATGCTAAACAGAGGATTTTGTATTTGATCCTGGCGACAATAGGGAGCCAGAGGAGTTTGTTTAGTTGGGAGGAGGGCTTGGGGGTCAGAACTTGAGGAAAATCACCTCAGCGGTTGAATGTAAGATGGATGGGGGGGGGGTGAAGACTGAAGAGGGCAGACCCGTCACAGCTACTCCATCATAGGAGGTGATGAAACTCTGGAGTCCTGTGTGTCGGAAGAGAGAAGCTTATTGGAGGGGTATTAACAAGGTCAAAACCACGGGCTTTGGCGCCATATTGGATCTGGGGAGTGAGAGAAAGTGAGAGGTCCAAGACGACCCCGAGATAGGCAGCCTGAGGCCCTGGGAGGATGGGGGTGCTCTCCTCAGTAATAGGGAAGGCAGGAGTGCCGGAGAGTTTGGGGACAAAGATGGCAAGCTCCATTTGGGGACCCAGGGAGCTTAAGATGGCAGCCACAGAGTGATGAGGGATCTGGCATTACCGAGCCCGGGGCTGCTCCCAGATCGAAATCTGGGCTACTAGGGCTTCTATGCCCCCTCAGAGCATTCGGAGCCCTAAAGTGGCGCCAGGTGCTCCAAACTCTGCGCCGAGCTCAGTTCCTCCGAACGTCCCCCGTTAATTCTCTGGTCCACGGTTTGGTCCACGCTCAGCGAGGTCTTGAGTAATGAAATCTGGCTTCCTCCGGATGGGGCGCGTGGTGAGTCTGCTCCAGGGGTCCCTAATAGAGAGTGCTGGCCCACTGCTCGGATTTTACTTCAGACAGGGCACAGCAGAATCCCTGTGGATGCTCAAGGGCATCCCTTCTTCACACTCACTGGGACCTGGGGGGTATATTTATTAAAAACAGCCAAAACGACCCACAGATAAATTTATAAATGCTCTTTTTTAAAAAAAGGTGCTTGTATATCACAAAAATTGAATCCCAAATGAAAGCTGACACAAAATTACACTCACTAGAGGATGCTTTATGTCACCAATTATTTATGCACTAGCAGACGTAGAAAGTAGATTTACTATATTGGTTTGCTGTATTGGTTCTTAATCAGCACACGGATCTTAAAGGGCATTCAAGAACAGAAACAGATGTAATCTATTTCGCAAAACAACACAAACATGACATGAAGATTCAATCAATTTCTATTTTTTGACCGTAAAATCATATTTGCTTATCACAGTAAGACAATGTGGTTTTTTTAACTGTTCAACTTGCCCATCCCTGCCATAATTATCCATGTAAAAACCCATCAGCCTGATTTGCCCAAAGGGAGAGAGGGCCCAAATGAAAAATCAGCATGCCGGATTTCAGCAGCAGCCCGGCCGGAGAGAGCTGCCTTGGGCGGGGAAAAAACTCTCTCAGAGACAGGGGTACCATTTCCTCAGCTGGCACCATTTTCACTTTCTCCTTTTCTCGCCCATTCCTTAAGGATCACCACTGCTGTGCAGGCCAGAGGGAGTCACAGCAACCCCAACAGCCTCAGCCGCCAGGGACGCTTGAACGGGGATCACAATTAGCAGAAAATGGCGGCTCCGGGGCCCATGGGACCTCAAGTCCGAGAGCCGATCCCTGCCGATTTGCCGCCTGCTCGTTGATGCGCGAAACGATTCAGTCGGGGCCCGATCCTGATTGTGGGGCAGAGGCTGGCCTTTACTCGTCATTGAAATAATTACAAGAAATAAAGAAATGAGCGTAAATGACAGCCCTTGTCCCCCCAACACGCCCAAAGAGTTCGCCTGGGAGTCGGCGCCCTAGAAATTTCAAGAAAGGAGAAGGGGATCCGAGTGTTTATTTTCCCACCAAAATGTGCCATTCAAATTGATCCCCAAGCACACATTCAACACTGACTATGTGCCTGCCCCTGTGCTCCTATCTACACAAGTATACACTCAGCACCAACTGTGTGCAAGCCCCTGTGCTACAATCTACACAAGCATACACTCAGCACCAACTGTGTACAAGCCCCTGTGCTCCTATCTACACAAGCATACACTTGGCACCAACTATGTGCAAGCCCCTGTGCTCCTATTTATACAAACATACACCCAGCACCAACTGTGCGCCAGCCCCTGTGCTACCTGCTGGGGCCACAGTCTTGCCCCTGTCTACTGGGGAGACAGCAGGTACATAGATTTTCCATTTAAATAAAATACTTATTCTATATGATCCTAGTAGAATGGTCAGGAAGTTCTTGGAACTTGTGGCAGTTGGAAAGGTGGCAAGTCAAGGAATCGGGAGATGAAGTGTGGGAAGCGAGAAACAGCGAGGGGGATGCTGGCACCCAAACATAAAGTCCCTTAGCCACTGTGATGGGGGGCCAGAGGCAAGCCTCCTTAGCCTTGTCCACTACTTTGCTGACTCCTGGATTGCTTAATCTCTCTGAGGCTCAGTTTGTTCCCCTGTAAAATGGAGAGAACATTGACTATAGCTCTTACCTTCCAGTTTGTCATGAAGCTCAGTCCTTCATTCAACAAACACCCATTAAATTTTCTCCATGTAGTAGGAGATGAGTTGAGAGATCATGAAAAGTGTCA
Organism: Myrmecobius fasciatus; assembly: GCA_023553655.1. Lineage (NCBI taxonomy): Eukaryota > Metazoa > Chordata > Mammalia > Dasyuromorphia > Myrmecobiidae > Myrmecobius > Myrmecobius fasciatus. The sequence continues at coordinate 379,485 of JAJPUD010000405.1, forward strand.
GCTTTTGTCACTGCCATTGTTCATCTTATTCTCTTTTTAGTGGAGTTCAAATCAAAACAGTCCTGGGATTCTACCATTTCTGGCCAAATCCTCATTGATCGCCAAGTCTGGGTGCCCGTGACCTGGTCCTAAATGGCTATAAAGCCCTCCACTTTCACCCAAAAAATCACAGCCCTCAATGCCCCTGTGAAGCTCACTGCAGGGGCAACTTAGGGGATTCCTGAATCTTTCTGTATTTCTCCCAGTCTGTGAGGTGAGAAAGGTGGGCTCAGCTTTAGAGCCTGGGGTGACCCCCAACAGAAGGTGGAACAGAAAGACCACTTGGTGTGGAGGACCTGACAGAGAGGACGGATGCTGCCATATGTTCACCAAGTGGCTCTCCTGGAGGGAAATATATACTCATACCTGATCATTTAACAACCAGCTCTCCTGGAGGAAAATGTGCTCATATTCTTGCAAGCTACATCAGAAACATCTTCTCCAAGGGTTTAATAATTTAGTAATAAATCAACAGAACAATAAACTCAGCCCTGCTTTGCAGTCTGGCTGATTTCTGAGGTGTAAAGATGCACCCCTGAAACTTTAACAATCAGCTCTTACCAACACGTTCCAGCTGACCTCTTAGCTTCAGTCTGTTCATTGGAAAATGAAACGAGGAGAGGTGACCTAGAGAACTTTAAGAGGAGGCAATGGGTCTCCTTTTCTTGCTCTGGCTGGAAGTGCAGCAATAACTCATTGACCTGATCCTCTGGTGAGAAACTTTGACCAGCACAAGGCCCTGAATACAACTCGACAAGCATTTGTTAAGCGTCTACCGTGTGGCAGGCACTGTGCTAAGCAATATGGAGGGATCAGGATACAATTTTGCCAAAGGACTGCCCAGTTCTTCCACGATATGTTAAAGCACAGCTCAGCCAACTAGCCAACAAGCATTTATTAAAGGCCTTCTGTATGCCAGATGCTGTAGTACACTAAAAACATCACAAAGAGAAAAAAACCAGTCTCTGCCTTCAAGGAAGTCACATGGAAAAGGCCAGGGGAAGGGGAGAGACGAACAACTATTTCCAAACAAAATATTAGGGGGATGTATAGGGAGAAGAGGGAGGGTAAGAAGCCTGAAAAAGTGGGAAGGGCCAAGCCGTGAAAAACTTTAAAAGGCCATTTATGATGCCATAAATTTTAGTAATGACAATAATAATAAGAGTCTAATTTATATGGCATTTTACAGTTTGCAAAATGTCTCACAAATATCTCATTTGATCTTAACTTTGGGAGCATGTGCTGTTATTATCCTCAGTTTACAGATGAGTAAACTGAGGCAGAGAGAGATTAACTTGTTCCAGGTCATACAGCTGGTGCCTGGAGCAAGATGTATAATTTTTTAAGTAAAACAAAACAACAAAAACAAAAACAACAAAAACAGTGGAGCTGACTGAGTCGAGACTGAGCGGTTAAACCTGGACACCAGGAAGCTCCCTTTGGCAGCTCTGAGGAAGATGGAGTCCAATTGGGATGAATAAGGCAAGGCACCCACGTGGCAGGCAAGAGGAGAAATATGGCTTCAGTGCAGAGCCTGTCCACTTTCTGGATGTGGCCAGACGTGGGAAAACTTGAGAGAGCAGAGAAAGGGGAAGAGTCCTGCCCCTTGCTGAGCTTGGGGACCTCCAAGATGGGACCCGGCTCAGCTGAAGGCTTAAAATTTCCAGCTTTTACAATTTTAATAGTTTTTCTTCCCACTGAAGTGAGAGCGTTTAGGAATAAAGATTGTTGAGTTTTCTCGCAGACTCCAAACTAGGCTGACATTTATTGTTTTAAGGAAGAACAAAATCCTTTTACTGCCTACATTGGAGAAATGGAAATTTAAGAAAAAACAACCGCAGTGTGATTTCTCCCACAATGAAAGCCTGCCCTCTAAGCTCAGCTCCTGGCCACGTGGCAATAGCAGATCAACAGTGGAAGCTTTCTTCGTGTCTCCTAAGCCAAATTCTCCCCCATCTAGCCCTCAAGCACAAGAGGGCAGGAATGGAGACAGCCGGGCTCGGGAGCACTCATTTTGCCAACCAGCCAACATCCAGTGAGCCTTTATGGCCCGGCACCTGCTAAGAACCCAGCCCTTGAATAAATGCTGGGCGGCCAACTGCCCAAAACGCTCAAGACGCACATATGGACCAAGAATAAAAACTTCCTTTGCTCAAGGAGGCCACCTTCGAACCCATTTCAGGACACAACGCGAAGGCAGATTAAAAAATAAGAGCAAAATAAAAGTTCCGCTCGCACTTCTTGAGGGCTGATGTGTGCCAGGCTCTGTCCTAGGTACTGGAGAAATCCCTACCCTCAAGTAGCTTTCATTCTTCCAAGGTGAGATCAAAGAAACAACTGACCAGACTAACATTTCAGGCCAGGTGAGGAACGACCCTGTCCCTACTGACAGTCCCCATGTGGGGGCAAGTAGGTGAGGAAGCTTTGGGACTAGAGTCAGGAAGACTCACCTGAGTCTTGGAGAGCCTCGTATGGGCCAGGTGTGCATCCCAAGGGGAGGGAGGCACATCACAAACTAACCATGGGGAGGAAGTTTTTTAGCAATAGCAAACATTGAATAAAATTCAACAAGCATTTATTAGGTACCTACTATATACCGGATGATATTCTGGATGATGAGAGTACTAAGAAAAAAGGGAAAGTGCTGATTTCAAGTAGATGGTGGTCCCCTGAGGGAAAAAACTAATCTGTGCCCAAGTAAGTAATGGAAGGTGTAAACAAAGTGATTGCAAGGTGAGAACACCAGCAAGGAATTGAGGGTGGGCTCCAGGTAGAGTTTACCATGCAGAGGAAGGGTTCTGGAAGGACATTTGAGTTTGAATCCTGGTTCTGAGATTACCCAGTAACTGGGCAAATTGTGCAGCTTCTCTCCTGTAAAATGAAGAGCTCGGGCTAAATTGGGCTCCGTTTTCGCTTTAAACTCCAAATCCTTGAGCCGTTGAGCCCAATGGCCCCGGTGACTTTGATGGAAGTTAGGGGTTCCGGGAATCAAGGAAACAGTCCATCTTTGGGGAACAGAGGGAGGGGGGAAGCTTTAAAGACCATGTCCTATATCCTGAATGTGTGATCCTATAAATTATAGAAGGATTATAAATTGTATGGGGGAGGGCTAGGAGTGCTCACAAAGACCCAATCCCAGCTCATTCAAGAAACTCATACCAGATCAGATGGCACAGGACCAAGGTCACATTTGGGGTGTTCTGTTTGGTTTTTGAGTGATGAGCTAATGTTCAACCGAATTTATTTGTGCCTGGAAAACATTCTCCAGGCAAACACTGGTCTTAAAAATGAGAAGGGGAAAAAACAGCCACAGAGAAGCACAAGTGGAAAATAATTCCTAAGAGAGCCAAATTTATAACTCAGCTAGATGTTCTCAAGAGTGAGAGCAACTGTATTAAAATTAACAGCCATGTGCACACAGAACATAAACTGTATGAACTAGTCTCCCTGAAATAGAGTCCCTGGGCAGCACTAGGATGGGCCTGCCAGGAGGAACGGGATGGGCCTGGGGCCCCTTTCCTACAAATGGCTGGGCTGCCCACTAGCATCTGCCCTGGTAACAAAGAGGCTTCGGGTGGTCCCATGGAAAGGGGTGCTGCTGTAATCTGGGCCCCATCTCCCTCCCAGCACAGCACTCTGCCCAAGAAGATGCTTTTCCCTAACCCACTTCCCTGAGCAGAGTCTGTTCCACGTGAAGAGACCAGAAATGCATTCACAAAATGGAAGCACAGCATTTGGGAGCTTCAACGTCTGCTTGGTAAAATAGAACTTTTACAAACACACCATCATGGGCAAAACAAGCCCGATCTGCCAGAGGGATTTGGGTTTTTTCTCTCCCTGCTCCTGAAAGCCCTGAAACAGCCCGAGACGATGGTTTTCCCATTCTGTAAACACAAATAAGTGGTTTTTCCAGAGCTAAAGCCCAGATTAGAGCAACTTTATGTGTGGTGTGAGAAACGATAGTGATTTCCCATGGGCTCTTCTGCCTTGGATAAGCCTGGAGTGTGTGGCCGGCACTGCAAACGGTTCAGGCTCTGGTGTGAACACATTTAGAGGCTGCAAATTCAATCTCTCCAACACCTGCCTTTACTCCCCATCCTTCCACTCAAGCCTCATTTTCACCTCAACCAGGACATTCTACAGGGAGTAAATAACATCCTCATAATTCAACAAGATTCTCCCCTTGCCTGGGCTGTTCTGAGGGAGCTCCCCTTGGATAAAGAAAATAGTTCAGATGAAACCTTTGTAGGGAAGTAGCAAGAACCGCCAGAAGGAGGCAAGGCAGGAGAGCATAAGGCTTCAAAACCTGTCTACCACCTAGGTTCAAATGGGAGAAAGGGTGGCCCAGTGGTTAGGGTGCTAGTCCTGGAGTTAGACTTAGTCAAATCTGGCCTCAGGCCTTTATTAGTTTGTGACCCCGGCAGGCATCTCACTTTGTTTGCCTCAGTTTCCTCAATTATCATATGGGGGTGACAACAGCACCTACCTCATGGGGCTGATATGAGCATCAAGTAAGATATTTTTGAAAGTCCTCCCTGGTACATAGTAGGTGGAATGTAAATAATTATTTTCTCCCTTTATCCAGACTTCTCATCCTGGACAATGAGAGGGTTGCACTAAATGATCTCTGAAATCCTTTTCTCCTCCAGATCTATATGATTCTAGGTGTCCATATAGCCTACATGGCTCAATGTGGGGTATGCAAACAACAGGTAGGAGTCATGAAAATTAGTGACCCATCACATGCTTAGGAGGATATTCTCATGTTACCCAGGGGGAAATAGACTCTGAAAGAACCCAAGGGCATGTGTAACTGGCCGGCATATCAAACTCAGCTGGTCCACAATAGATCTAATAATCATTCCCCCCAAACACTCCCGTTATCCCATCTTTTGTCAAGGAAACCATCATCTTCCCAGTTCCAGAGCTCCTCCACACTTTCCCTTCCCTCACCCTACCTATCTAGTCAGTCCCAAGTCTTGTCAGTTCTACTCCGGTCCTAAATCGGACGTTTGTTGCCTTATTTACGATCACTCGGCCAGCTCCCTCTATTCAGGCTCTCCTTGTCTGTCTCAGGATTATTTAAATAGCATCATTTGTCGTTCCACAGCTTTTCAGTGGCATCTGACTCTTGATGATACCACTTGGGCTTTTCTTGGCAAAGACACCGGAATGATTTTGCCATTTCTTTCTCCAACTCATTTTACAGATGAGAAAACCAAGGAAAAACAGGGGAAAGGGATTTGTCCAGGACCACATAACTAGAAAGTGCCTGAGACTGGATTTGAACTCATGAAAATAAGTCTTCCTGACTCCTGCAGCGACGCTCTATTCACCTTAGATCCAATGGGGTTTCAAGCAGGAGGCGACCCTGATAACTGCTACCCTCCACAAACCTGGCCAACATTAAAAGCTAGCATTTATACAGCCCTTAAGGTTTGCACTTAAAAATATCGTTCTGAGGAGGGCCCATGGGCTTCAGTAGGCTGACTGTCAAGGGGCAGGGGAGGAGGAGAAACATTCTCTCCCTCTCCCTTTCCCTCTCCCACACATACACACACAGTGTCTTACACATATACACTTATGCACACTCACACTTTCACATATACACTTTCACACACATACTATCACATATACACTCACTCTCTCTCACACACAGTCTCTCACACATATACTATCTATGCCTCCTAACCCACCCACTTGACCCCCATCTGCCTAAGCCAGTTTTCTATATGTTGTCTCCACCCCCATAGCTACAAAAATGGGTCTGTGAAAGCAAAAGCCAGCATTTCCTAAGTGTCACTAAGGATGTCCCAAGTGGTGCACTAGGCACCTGACACATTTGATCTCATCTGATCAATACAGCCCTGTGAGGTAGGTGCTATTATGATGCAAATTTTAAAGTTAAAGAAACTGAGGCAGGCAGACAGTTGCTCAGGGTCCTACTCAATTCGGAGGCCAGATTTGACCGGTGCTTTGATCCTTCCTCTGGACCACAGCTCTAGTCCCTGGGCTGCCTGACTGCCCGGCCCTTCCCCCCTCAGGTCTCAGGTAGTCTACCTGGCAGAATGGCAGTTCTATACCGCTACCTTTAAGTGATGCACGTTTCCCCCAAAATACAATCATCATATTTATACCATTTAGAAATGCTTAAGTGAGTTTGTGGCCAGAGATGGCGAGAGAGAATAGAGACCGACCGCCAGGCAGACAGATAATAGATATTTCCCCCAAGAAGAAACAACCCATCTCTTCCTCATCTCCCCCTTTTGGGGATGACGGCACGGCAAATATGTCATCTCCAAACGGTATTTGTCAATAAAATAGGTGGCCAACTGTCACCACTTATGGAACAGAAGCAGAGCCTGCGACAAGGAAGGGAAGCTGGTGACAAGGGGAATGGAGAGCAGATTGATGGCCCCTGGGGCTCAGGCCGGCTGCTGCAGGGCCCAGGAATGAGGCTTCCAAAGTGCCTCGAAGATTTACTGACCACCAAAGCCCCTTTGTTTGTAAGAGCCAGTGTTTGTCACGATCTGTCATCCTCCCCAGGTGACGCCCCAGAGAGACAGCAGGTTTGGAAGGGAAGGACCTAGCCAAGCCTGTCTCAGCCTCCATGGGCGAGTCATGGCTCCCACTGCCTTGAATTTCCTTGCAAATGTCGTGCTCATACTGAGGCTGGGGTTCTTCCCCTGGGGTCCATGGCCCCCCAAAAGACTGTGAATCTGGTTAGGGAAAAAGGCCTTCTCTTTCCTTCCTCAAATCTAGCTGAAATCTTTCCATTTCCTTCACTCCTGAAGGAACAAACATGAGACCAGATGCATCAGATTGTCAAAGGTTCCATGACATCAGTTAACAAACTCCTCAAATGGAGGGTTTCTGATGTCTCATCTATCGCCAAGTCTATGATTTTGTAATATTAAAAATATTCTCTCTCTCTCCCTCTCTGTGTGTGTGTGTGTGTCTGTCTCTCTGTCTAACACACACACACACACACACACACACACACACACACACACACACACAGGACTGACTCCCTCTAGCTGGGGCTGAATGAAGGAGCTGTTGGATTTGTTTGTTGGCTCCCAGGATCGGAGGGAGTCTGCAGGTCGGGTAATCTGCCCCTCTCAGAGAGAGGAGATTCTTGTGCCTCTGGACTTTCCCCAAATTTCCTTCCTGGTTTGGGGAGGATTGAAACTCTCTGCTTGCTGTGGGAATAACGAATCTCTAAACATTAGTCTGGGAGGATGCCTTCTGTACATCTTCTTCAGAGGCAGAGAATCAAGCAATGATGAGAAAGGTGCCCTTAGTCCCGCACTATAACGAGCTGTTACAAACCATTAATTTTATGAAACTAAAAAAGAAACCTCAACCCGGTGGTTAAAAAAAAAAAAAAAAAAAAAGATTCAGGCCTGCCTAGAAACAGTGAAAGCACATTATCTTTCCAAGGGTTAGTGAATTAATTTGCCCGCCTGCCGGCCTCTTTCTTATTGTGTTGGGTGGGAAGCGGTCCCATCTTGCTGGACTGGGCATTTCCTTCGGAGATTGTTCTGAAACAATGGTGTTAGAGGTCGGGGCAGCAGGGCAAACCAGAGGGCTTCTAGAGTCATTTCACTAAGTCCCATCTTGCCCCAGATGTGGAACCCGGACTGGGATGCTCTGTGGGGATCCATGGTGGGTGGGTGACGCCAGGGCTTATTTTTCTGGATATAGCTTTTGTTTTCACGTTGCTCTCATTTCTGATTATCTCCCTTTCTCCTCTACTCTCAATAAGCCACTGCTTGTAACAAAGATTAAACCAGGAAAGAAAATAATCGCCTTTCAATAAAATCAACCTATTCATCACCTGTGACTCAGAGGCAGCACAGGAGGGCCGCAGTCTCTACCAACATAAAATGGGGACCATGCTACTGAAAGCATGAGCTAGCTCTCCCAGTATCTAGCAAACCAGACAGTTCTATGTAAATGAAAACCATTGTTATTCTAATGTCCTGATAACCGAGCTGGACAGACGTAGCCCTTTCCCTCACAGATATAGGTTCTCTAGTCAAATCTTAGAGAGGGAAAAGTCCCTAGAGTCTTACCCTGTCCCAAGCAAAGACAAAGAAGATACCCCCCTCCCTCACTGTGGAAGTCTTCTACTTTTACTGGAAGTCTCTTGGGATCAAGAGGAGGGAGCAGCCCCATGGAAGGGCTCAAAGGCTTAACAGTCTTGCCAGGCTGGCCTAGGCAGCTCCCCCACTCCTGCCAAGCCTTGGAGCAGTTGCTCATTACTCACAGGGTGCTCAGAGCCCGGGCTGGACCACCCCTCCTTCATCTTCATTTGGATTCAGAGGACTTGAGTTCCAATCCACTTCTATGTCTAGCCAACTGCAGAGAACTTGACATTTATCCACTTATTCATTAGAGATGGACATCTGTTCCAAAGTTTTGGGGGCACTAACTCTTTGTCAGCAGAACTGGATTCATTTGCTTTTTCTAATGCTCACTACCTGTGTGACCTTGAACAAATCACTTAACTCGGGCTCCATGAACTTTTTTTTATTCCAATATGGCCATCTCCCTTTGGAATCTTATATGTTTTATTTGATGCATGGAAAACAGTATTCCAAGTTATGAACAAAGATTTCCTTCCTTTGGGTCTCATTTTCTGTTGGGGGATGGGGGTGGGCTGTTCCTTTAAAGCCAAGCCAGCTCCCCATAGGCCCCTTCCCATGTGGACAACAGGGCAGAATCTGCCAACCTCAGAGAGCTCAAGGGGCACCCAGCAATCAGCCCTCTGGCCAAGATGAGCTCCAGACAGGACCAGGAGAAAACCAACACTGGGCCTTCCCGGAAATCTGAGCAGCTCCCACACAAAGCAAGGCCCAAGCCTGGGAGAACAAGAGACTGGGAGAAACGTGGAGGGTGGGGGGAACCTGCAGCCAGAACACCTCCAACTCAATCCGTTCATTCGTGGGGGCCCGCTATGCATTCCGAAAGCCAACTGTTTCTATTTGGTCCCTACCCTGCAAAACATTTTAGAGGGCTCCTTATGCTCAAAGGCATAAGGAAAAGACCCCCCCCACACACACACACACAATCTAAATATTCTCGCCCTACAATTATCATCTTTCCAGTTATAATTTTACACAAATAGCCAGCAATGGTGGAAATTAAAATAACTCTGTCAATTAAGGGAGAGGTTGACTGGGGGGAGGGCGCTTGGGCTGGGCTGTGAGATATCAGCACCCCGGGGTGTCCCCTGACCATGTGCCATCCCCTGATAACATTCAGCTCACCTCTTCCCAGGCTTATAAAATCCAAGTTTTTCATCTGAAAGCTGAACTGCCTGTGTTAAGTTAAGATAATATTCCCCAGTTGGAAGGATTATTTCAATACAATTCTCCTGATTAAAGCATCAATTAAAACATGTAGGAAGATTTCCGATTCCTGCCTCTCATCTGGATCTGCTCTCTCTGGCCCAATAATCCTTCCCTCCACTTGCTTGTCCCGTGAACACCTTCAGCCTTCTCTGTCCCAAGGGCTCAGATCCTTCTCCCCCCGTAAAGCAATGGCCAGCCTTCTCCCTCCCCCCCGCCCCCCACTTTCAGCCTCCTCCTCCGCGGCTCGAGCTGGCCACCTCTTCTGACATGATGGATTGCCCTTTCCCTCAACCTCAGAGGGCACTGGCTATAAAAGTGGTTTATGCATCCAGGAGCCCCGGTCTCGGGGTGGAAATCCGGGCCGTAATTCTCCTCGGGCGCCCTGGCGCAGTCCGCCTGCCTTCTCTCGGCGCTTGGGGCTTCCCTTTGCCTCCCAGCTCCGGGCTTCAATCAGGGTCCTGCATTCAGCCGCGGGTCCTTTATTCCTCGGGAAAATCACCCCCAGCACTTCCCGACCGACCCAGGGCCTCCACAGGGGTCCCAAAGGGAGGCGCCTATTGCATCATCTTTTTGATGCAAAGAGCTTTTTAGGGCAGTGGAGAGCCTCCGATGGAAGAAAGCTCTTGGAAGCTTGCTGGGAGGGAAACCTCAGGCAAGTGAAAGGTCCGGGGCATCATTCGGAAGAAGAAGGGAGAGAGAAAATGAGCCAAAGTGAGATTCAGCCTCACCGGCTCCAGGTCGGACCCAGCCTCATCGGCTAGAGGCCAGCCTCCAGCCTCACCCGCTCCAGGCCGGACCAAGCTCCTCCTAAACGAAGCCTTTAAGGCCAGGCTTTCAGATCTCCAGGCCTCCCGCAGCTCCTCCTCTTCTGTCCTCATGGCCGCTGCCTCAGATTGGATCCTCCGGGGCCATAAAATTGTCCCCGAAGTTTATGTACCTTGGGCTTCATTAAAGGAATGGACAGAAGTGCACTTATTGTAACCCCAGTGCAAGGCATGAATCTTGACCAGAATCTCAATGACTTCTCCAGACTCCCCCCCAAGGGTAGGGCCCCCCATTCCCCTCACTGCGCCCCTAGTTTGGGAAGCCGACGGGGTGGCTTCTGACTGCTCCCCAGCCCTCTCCTCAGCCACTTCGAATTCCCTTCACCCACCTCACCTCATATCTACGTTGAGAGCTGGGTTAGTGTACTTTGGTGGGTCCCACCTAATGGGGTGCAAAACCCTTGGAGTCTGTGATGAAGGTTCAAGGGGTTCACTCTACAGATTCATTCATGGGGCCTTAAGAAGTAAACAGTTGCAGGATATTGTGAATAGCTTATTAATTTACCCCGAGGGTCTGCCATGGTTATTTATTGTTTAAGGGAGTTCAAGGAACAAAAGATACTGGGAACCACTAAGGGCTTCTCAAAATTTCTGAGAAAATATACTGTGATTCCTCGTTGTATTAATCCATCAATTAATCCACGTGTGTGAAAAAGAGGCAGGGACAGACAGACAGACAAGGAGGCTGCTGCTAGTGTGGATTAAATATGAAAACGATCCCGACTCAGACTTACGGAGGAAGACATCAAAAACCCAGGCTCACACGGTGAGCTGTGTGACCCTGACCAAGTCACTTCATTCTGTTTGCCTCGATTTCCTCATCTGTGAAAGGGCAATTAGAATAGTCTCCCTCCCAGGACTGTTGGGAGAATCAAATGAGATGTTTGTGGTGTTCTGCCAAGGTGCTAGATAAATGCTAGTATTATTAAAATATTGTTATCAAAGGATGCAGGTCTTCAAAGCCCCCCCAGAGCCAATTTAGAAGGCAATAACACGAGTCTTCCACACGCTCCCCCCAAGCAGCACATCTCTGCCCCAGATGCCCCCTGGGCACTACCTAGAATGTGGAACCCACCGTACCAGCAGGTCTCTACCGCACTCCCCTGGAGATCTCGGTCCATGTGACCTCCAGCCATTCCCTCGGACTCCTGGATCCTGCCCTTCCTTCGCCCTCTGCCCGCTCACCGCACGCCCACGTCGCCATCTTTCTCCAAAGATGGCACAACGGATGCCCACCTGATCACTTCCCAAATGGTCCCTGCCGGGTTTTGCCCCGAAGCTCCAGGTAGGAGATGATGCAGAATGGGGGGGGGGGAGAGGGTTCATCACTACACGTGACCACGTGTAGCCTACCAAATGCTCCAAGGCCCTGTACAAAGGGTGGCTAGAGCCGGATAAGCCCTTGGCTGGGAGCCAGGAGTCCCGGGTTTTGTCCTCCAGCAAGCTAAGCTTTCCCTTCTCTGGGCTTTGCTCCTCCCGGGTGGAGGGAGCGGATTCATCCCGATGCTCCTTTTCCACCTCTAGAACCCCAAGGCTCCGAGCCCTGAGGGAGGTGTCTGGATGTAGCCTGGGACCAGCTCAAGTGGGAGAGAAAAGGCCAAAATCCAAGGAAGAGGGACCCGCTCGTGCCTCGGACCCTCACTCTGGGAACTCGCTATCTCCTGCTGGCTCCAGACTCTCCTTTTCTTCTCCCGCCAGGCAGGAGACAGCACCCTGGACTCCAGGGACCCTTCCTCAGGGGAGGGAGAGGGAAGCCAAGCAGCCAGCTGCCTCCAAGCCAGGATTTGAGGCATGCCCAAGGGCAGGGAGAGACGGGGCTTGGGCTCCTCTGCGCCTCAGGATATGGATCCAAGGTTAATCACTCCAAATCCCCCTTTCCCTTTCGAGTCAAGCTCCCAGTCAAGAGCAAGCCTGGATCAAAGCTGGCAATCTGCTTTGTCTTCACCAGCAATGAATCACACAATGAGACCAGGCAGATTTTATCTAGCTGCCCAATTCAGATTACTTACATAAATATTGCAAAGGCAACTTGAGGGGAAATAAGAGATAAGCTTTGGGATCAGTTGGCCGCCTCACCACCACCCCACTTCTCTCTCCCCCACTCCCCCAACAAAGAAGGGGGAAGGGGGGAATCTATTTCCCAGTCTGGTACCTTATTCAATGGAGTGACAAGTCAGTAATAAGCCAAAGCTCTACATCCTCTGCTCTGTGCCTTGAGCTACCCCAATGAGGTCCCTAAAAGCAGGGCCAGCTGCCCCGCAAGGACCCGTGTCTCTTCTGGCCCTCAAATTCTCAATCTCCAATCCAAAAGCAAAAATTCGCTCTCTCCCTCTCTGTCTCTGTGTCTCTGTCTCTGTCTGTCTCTCTCTTTCACACACACACACACACACACACACACACACACACACACACACACGGGCTACAATTCCCAGAGACTCCCACAGCTGCTCTCTGAAGACTTCTTTCTGCCCACTGAGGTCCATTTCCAAAAGCCTGCCATAAAAGAAATCTTAGGGTTGAGAGCTAGAATTGTTTTTGAAGGTCTAGTCGGACTAATATTCATAAAATTTTCAGCTGCAAGAGACCTTGGAAATTTCCCATTTTTGCAGATGAGGAAGAGGGCCAGAGTCAATTACCAGCCCCAGAATATTGTAGAGAACATATCCACACTGGGCTGGAAGCTGAGGTAGAATATCCCTAAGATCTGATCCAACCTAATGGTCTAATTCTGGCATTCTGAGAGTATCTCGAAAATTACTTCTAAGACCCAGTAATTTTGCTGATGGTTTTCCCTTTTCTATATTAGGGTTTTTTTCTGCTATCAACAACTTGCATGTAAAATGGGTCTATTATTATTTCTCTGGGGTTCTTCTTGAGGGAAAAAATTACTTTCTTTTTCAGTCCACATGTGTTTTTCCTCCTATAAATCTTAACCATTGACTTTGACCATTGACAAATTGGATTGGAATTCATATTTGAGCAGCACAGTTGATAACGGTTCCCTTAACAGAGCAGAGATCCCAATAATGCCTGAAAATCTGGCTAGGTGGATGTATTCTATCAGTAAGTCTGAGGTCCCCCTAGTAATCCTGGCTAATTAAAATGTCCAGCCCTGACCAGGTCATGAAGAGTATATTGCCACAGAGCCCACTCTTGTTGAATTTCAGAATGCAGCCCCTGTCTCTGATCTGGGTTTTCTTCAGGTATGTATACAAGGTTTGTGCCAGATGTAATATCTAGCATAGTTTTTATTCTGCCAATCCATTGTCACAGCCCAGTTTTATGATGGGGTGTGTGTGTGTGTGTGTGTGTGTGAGAGAGAGAGAGAGAGAGAGAGAGAGAGAGACAGAGAGAGAGAGACAGAGACACAGAGACAGAGACAGAGAGACAGAGACAGAGAGACAGAGACAGAGACAGAGAGAGTCTAAAAGAGACTAAGTCAGTTGCTCAGAGCTAACAGTCACTAAGATTCAGACAACTCAAGTCTTCTCTGATTCCTGGTCCAATATTCAATTCACTTGGTCATTGGTCCCAACTTCAAGTCCCACTTTGACCCTAGACAAACCATTTAGCAACCATGGGCATCTGTTTCCTTCTCCATAAAATAAGAAGGTGGGAGACCAAAGCTTCCTAAAATGTGGGTCACAGCCTCATGTGGGGTCACATATCTGGATGCAGAGGTCATGAAGTTATGATTTCTCATCCGTAAATACTTGGTTTATATACATATTTAGATTCCTATGTATCCAAGGTCATGTAAAACTCTCAGATGAAAAGGGGTTGTGAGGAGGAAAAGGTTATTTTAATAAGCCCTGGGCTGGCAAACCGCTAAGGTCCCCTTGAACTCCTCAAGGCTACAATGGAACAGTCCCACCTTCCATGGTTGTTGTGAGGATCTCCTGAGACAATTCATATAAAGTGCCAAGTAAACCTTAAAAGCCCATGAAAATTCAAGCTCTCATGGTATGACGGGTGGTGTTCTCCAAGGTGGGATCATGGGAATCACCTGGAACCTAAAGCTAACAGGGGATCCTGAGTATTCTCAAGGCTTCACACTTTGTGGAACTAATCCCACCTCGAGTTCTCAGATAACAATCATGAGAGCCCGAGCTCTCCGGCAAAGGCTCCCCCACAAAGAGTCCCCTTTCCTGACATGGTCCCCACAAGAGGAAAATAGCCCCCCAATCTCCCCACCTAAATTATTCCCACTTCAGCAAGAAACAAAATGAAGAGGAGATGGCTTTTTTGGTTCTTTTCTTAGGTGCCCTCCCTTGTAAGGGAGCCTATTGTAAAGACAAAATAACATCAATAATGGCAATTTTCTCCTCATCTCTTGAAGTATTCACACCTCAGCAAGAAGCCAACTGCACAGGGTCATCTTAGTGCCCTCTACATGGCACCAAGAAAGAATCATACGAAAGCCAAATCCCAGCCAGGAGGGCAATTTCTCCCCAGAGAAGGGGAAGAGACACAGCTATCAAGCATAAACTCCACTCCGTTTTGGTTTTTTCTCTTGTTTCGCCATTAATGGGAGGGGATGCTCATTTGTCAGAAACTCTTAATTCTACCAGTCTAGTCGACCTACAAGAACTCGGCCCCATAAAAGCATTTTCTAATCTTAGCGCACCCAGAATTCTCTAGGGTATCCGCACATCTCTCTCAAGAAAATTTTCTATATTTTATTCTTCCAAGCTTTAACACTTTCCGTTGCTTCCTTCCTTTGAAATCCCTGACACAGAGTCAGTCCACAGCTGGAAGGAGATTCTGCCAAGGCGGTTAGATTCATATGATAGCGTTTGGGGAAAGTTGGGAGGGAAACTGGCAGATTGTGCCAGCACAGGAGTTGGGGGATAAGGAGCAGAAAGACTAAATTTAATAAGGGCGCTGATCTAAATGGGCCACTGGCATGGCCTCCCATGGTTGCCAGGTAGCTTGGTAGACAAAGCATCGGGCTTAGTATTAGGAAGACCATAATTCAAAATGGACTTCAGACACTTACTAGCTGGGGGACCCTGGGCCAGTCACTTAACCCTCTTTGACTCAGTTTCCTCATCTTCAAATGGCTGGAGAAGGAAATGGCCAGCCACTCCAGGGTCTCTGCCAAGAAAACCCCAAAGCGGGTCACAGAGAGCCGGACAAGAGTGAAATGACCGAACAACCCCAGCAAAATGCACATCCCTAGGATTGGATCCTGGAGGGGACGGCCAGGATGGCAGTGAGTGGTGGGGCGCTATTTGCAGCATGGCCATGGACAGAAAGGGAAGCTCGGATGCTCCAAAGCCTCTGAAGAAGAAACCTTAGATCCTAAATCTTTTGAATCAAGGCTCAAAATGCAACAGCTTTTCAGTGATGGTCGATCCATTCTTCCCCTGCCACCACCCCCCCTGCCTGCCCCCTCCCAGTGCTTCCCCAGGGACTTAGCTGGGTTCTATGGGAGACGTTTTCATAGACCTTCAGGGGAAGAGGATATAAATAAAGGAGAAATGGCTTGTCCTTGAAAAGGGCAGTTTCTGGTTTGAGAGCAAACAATCATCTCTGAGAGGCGGGCGCTTTTTAAGTATGAAAATCCACCAACTCACCCATCACCTTCACTTCTGACCATTTCGACCCTAGCTGCTGGGCTGCTTCAGGGTTGGGGCCCATGGGTCCTTCCATGATAGCTGGGCGGACCGGACAGCAGGCTGTCTGTGCACATCAGCCAAGTAGAGTAGGAGCTCCTCATCTCTTTAGGGTCATGGAGACCTCAGCCAGCCTGGGGCAGAAGCTGCTCAGAATCATGTTTTCAAGCCCAGAATTGCTGACAAAGCGAATCGGATGGGAATAAGTTATCAAAATGCTGAAGTCCAAGGTCATGGTCCCCAGGACGAGTGCCCCTGGTGCAAATGGAGTTTAATGACAAACAGGGTGATCCCAGTTATAGTATCAGCAAGGACCCCCGTCTGGGCTGGCTGCTACAGCCCAGCTGTAAGCTTAGATAGGATCCTGCATCGTGGCAGAGCTCATCTGGGTAAGGGAGGAGGGGCGGTCCGTGAGCTCAGAGTCACTTCTTAATCTGTGATGGCACAATGCTCCCAGCCTTCAAGTCTGAAGGAAAAGGGTGAGGAGGAGGAGGAAGAGGAGGAGGAGGAGGAGGGCAGGCAGGAGGTGCGTGGGGCACTGGGAGAACGCAGCTTGTCCCTGACCCTGGATGCCAAATAGTCATGCCAGCATTAGCCCCACAACTTTCTCCATTGGCAGGGCACCCACCCTGCTTAGAGGCACCCACCCTGCTGCCGGGCATCCACCCTGCTTAGAGGCACCCACCCTGCTGTGGGACACCCACCCTGCTTTGAGGTATCTACCCTGCTGCGGGGCACCCACCCTAGCTATGGGGCACCCACCCTACCCAGGCCCTCGGCGCCTCTCCCCTGGCTTAGGAAATACCAGAATTCTCCTCCCCATCTCTCCACACAAATGATCAAGAAATCTCGATCAAGAACAGAACAGGAAGAGGCAAGACAGCCTGTTGGACATGGAACTGGAAGCTCATTCAACCCTCCTCTCTGTCCCTTACTACCCTTCTGTCCCCAGTACTGTAGACAAGCTGACTTGGAGGGACTTGTTTCCCTCATCCGTAAAGGGATGGGAGACCTGACCCACTGCGACCATTTAAGAAGAGCCACGTCCCTCCCACTTAGCTGCGTCATAGCAACATTGAGAACTGAATGACTGCCTCAGTTTGCTGATGCTTCCAGGATGACAAATGCTTCATTTCCCTTGGGCCGAGGACCCCTGCATAGGGCACACCTGCGCTGGCCCCATTGTCTGGAAGCTCTGGCCCACTCAGAGAGAGGGCAGAAGGGAAGAGAAGCCCAGCTTCACGGCAGCCAGGCCCGGGGCCCCTGGCTCCTAGCAGCCCACCACTCACATCCCCCCAGCTGGCCAGTGCTCAGCAAGAAGCCCACTCTAGGTACTCAGCTCAAACCCATTCCCCAGCTGGAAGATTCCCGCTGCCCATCTCCAAAAGCCGCCAGTCTTAAAGCTAGACCATCAACCCCAGCAAGCTCTGGCTGCAAAGCCACCAGGGTTCTAGGAGAGGGAGAACCAAGGAGGTTCCCGGGGAACTCAGCAAGGCCCTCACCTGCCGCCTGTTGCCTGTGGAGCCTGGCGCTGCACATTCAGGACAAGGGAGGACCTAAGCACTCCGCTATGAGAGGAGCTGGTTTCAAATGCTCTCCAGGGCACTCTCTGTTGGCAGAACCTGCCAATCTCCCTGAGCCTCAGTTTACTTATATATAAAACTGGGGGGGGGGGCCTGATTGCCCAGGGAAGTTCCCTTTTATGATTCTAGTTGTCTGCATGACCTTCCCCAAGTCCCAGTGTCCTCATCTGTAAAATGAATTGGACTAAAGGCCCCTTCCAGCTCTAAGCCAAGACTTCTCTGGAAAGTCCCTGCAAGTCCCCCAGCCCATTTCCTCACTTTGCCTTGGATGGCCTTGGAGGTCCCGTTGTTCTAGCTCTAAATATGGAGACCTCCTGTGAGATCTAAAAAGATGAAACACTCAAACCACCTCCAATTGTTCACTGAAGAAAGCCATATACACCCAGAGAGAGGGATGCGAAATGTGGACCACAACATAACATTCTCATACTCCTTGATTGATGTTTGCTTACATTGTGTTTCCTTTATCTGATATATCGTTTGTGTAGATAAGATTTTTCTTGCACACCAATGATAAGTTTGGAAATATGTATACATATATTCGATTTGCCAATATTTTAACATAATTAACATGTAGTGGATATCCTGCCATCTAGGGGAGGGGTGGGGAGTTGGGGGGAAAATTTGTAACGGAAAGCTATGTAAGGGTTATTGTTGAAGAATTACCCACACATATGTTATGCAAATAAAATAAAAATTTAAAAAAAAAAAAAAAGATGAAACACGTGGCCCCTCAGCGACATCAGAAAGGGTCCAATACCAGAGGATGGCACGGGGGGCGGGGGGGGGGGGAATACCTCAGGGCCAAGGCTTGAGACCAGTGGGCTGCTCAGAGCAGGATCAACGTCACTGACCGGAGGTGAGACTGTAGGATGTGAAGGTCAAGGGAAAGAGTGAAAGAACACGGCAGGTCAAGGACGAGCAGGAGCCGAAGCCGAGGGGAGCCCTAGACCCCGCGGCCCCAGTTAAGATGCACTCGGTAGCAAGGGCGGCCCCCCACCCCTTTTTAATCAAACGCTCGGATCTTGTAACTCTTTGCCCAGAAAATGCTATGGCGGCTGTAAAGCTTTGGTAAACATCATCACAGGCCTGGAGAGCGAACCTCCCAGGCAGACTTGGGCTGAGGAGGGCAATTTTTAATCAAATACGGCATTTGAATCAAATGTCATGTTTGTGAGTAAAATGAAAGTGTTTTCCGTCGCCCTCCCAGAAGCAAATGCTAGCAATATGAAAGCAGAATTCTCTCCAGAAAATTGTCAACTCTGAGCAGGCTGGATTATCTGCCAGGAAAAACAAAACACTCCACTCCAATGAAAGGCAGTGGGGTGCATGGGCAGGAAGGGCCCCAGACCAACCCCACCTGACATCTTCCCAGTTGGGCAATTCACTTAATCTCTTTGAGACTCAGTTTCCTCATCTGTCAAATGAAATTAATCCCTGTAGTATTCCCCTGTAAGGGTTATTAGAAAGCTCCCAGGAGAAAATGCAGGTGTCCCAAAAGTCTCTGTGCCATTTTATGTTTTAGTTGCTTAAAGTTGCTGGAAGATTTTTAGCACACTGTTCATGTAAAGTGGGATCTTCATGTCCCTTACTATTGCAATGTTAGGGCTGAGTTTTCTTTGTATTTCCAAAGTACTTTCCTCTAAAATATAACTCCCATTCTGGACTGAGGCCACTAAAAAGTCTTGCACAGTGAAAGTAGAAGAAACAAAAGGACCTCAGAACAATTTCTTAAGGAAAGTTCAGGAAGATGATGGAGTAAAAAGGCAAAGATTCTCCTGAGCTTTCCTCCAAAGACCTCTAGATAATGATTCTAGACAAATTCTAGAGCAGCAGGACCCACAAAAAGATGGAGTGAAACAATTTTCCAGCCCTAGACAACTTAGAAGGTCAGCAAGAAAAGTCTGCTGCACCTGAGGGAGAGAAGCCCCCAGCCCAGCTCAGGCCATGACAGCATAGCCCTAGCCCCAGCAAACCAGGAGCACACCTTGGGAGCTGCTGAACCAGTGGCAGCCGTGGTGGTTTCCAGACTTCTCAGCCCACAGGTGGCAAGGGGATCAGAAAATGGGTCAGAAGGAGGGTATAGGGGTCCCTTTACTGGCATCGGAGGCAGGACTCTGTTGCACTGCCTTTGTTGGATTTGGGTCACACTCCTGGGTCCCAGTGCACTAGCACACCAGAGCTTGTAGCCTCAGGGGAGTGAGGACCCTGCTCACAGTTCCAGGATTGAAAAGAGTGCTTCTGGTCTCTCATAAGCCTGTGCACAGTTCAAGAAAACAGTAAACACACCTTTCCCTGGATCATAACACCTTGGAAGAACCCAAAATTTTCCCTGGGTCATAGCACCTTGGAAGAGCCCAAAACTAACAATTCTCCCCAGATTTACCCCTGAAAAAGCTGCACAAAAATTCTGAAGCTTGAGATAGAGCCACCTCCATTCAGGAATCAGAGTCCCATTTTACCATAGAGTTAAAGGCAAAGAAATAAGCTAGAAAAGGAATAAATGACAAAAAAAAATTGACTATCAAAAATTACTCTAGTGACAAGGAAGATCAAAACATACTCAGAAGAAGATAAAGTCAAAATTCCTGCATCCAAAAACTCAAAAAAAATATGAATTAGTCTCAAGCTATAGAAGAGCTTAAAAAGGATTTTTAAAATTATATGAGAGGTAGAGAAAAAAAGGAAGAGAAACGAATAATGCAAGAAAATCATCAAAAAGAGGCATCAGCTTAGTAAAGGAGACACACACACACACACACACACATACACACACACACAAATTCTAAAGAAAATAACATCTGAAAAACAGACTAAACCAAATGGCAAAAGAGGCACAAAAATCCAGTGAAGAGAAAAATACCTTGACAAGCTGAATTGACCAAATGGAAAAAGATATACAAAAATTCACTGAAGAGAAGAACTCCTTAAAAACTAAATTTTGTCAAATGGAAAAGAAGATATAAAAGCTAACTAAAGAAAATAATTCATTAAAAATTAGAATTTGGTAAGTAAAAGCTAATGACTTTTTTAAAAAATTCCATCTCTTTTATTTATTTTTACTATGAAAGCTTTTTAATTTTCAAAAGCTATGCATGGATAATTTTTCGGCATTAACCCTTACAAAATCCTGTATTCCAATTTTCTCCCCCTCCTCCTCCCCCTTCCCTCAATAGCAAGTAATCTAATATATGTTAAACCAATATAGTTTAAAAAATATATTTCTTAGGGGCAGCCAGGCAGCACAGTGGATAGAGCACCAGCCCTGAAGTCAGGAGGATCTGAGTTCAAATTTGACTTCAGACACAACACTTCCTAGGTGTGTGACCCTGGGCAAGCCACTTAACCCCAATTGCTTCTGCTAACACACACACACACACACACACACACACACACACACACACACACACAAATATATATATATATATATATGTATATATATATATTAAATCCAATATAGGCATACATATTTATACAATTATCTTGCTGCACAAGAAAAATCAAATCAAAAAGGGAAAAATGCGAAAGAAAATAAAATGTAAGCAAACAACAACACAAAGAGTGAGAATGCTGTGTTGTGGTCCACACTCAGTTCCCACTGTCCTCTCTCTGGGTGTAGATGACTCTCTTCAACGCAAGAGCATTGGAACTGGTCCGAATCATCTCATTGTTGAAAAATTCCATCAGAACTGATCGTCATATGATCTTGTAGTTGTCATGTACAATGATCTCCTGGTTCTGCTCAGCTAATGACTTTTGGGGACATCAAAAAACAATCAGACAGAAGCAAAAGAGGTGAAATATTTCAATGGAAAAATAGCTAACTTGGAAAATATATGTAAGAGAGATGATTTAAGAATTACTGGACTACCTGAAAGTCACAATCAGAAAAAGAGCCTAGATGTCTTCTTTCAAGAAATTATTAAGAAAAAGTACCCTGATATTCTAGAGTCAGAGGGTAAAATAGAAATGGGAAAAATCCACCACTCACCTCCTGAAAGAGATTCCAAAATGAAAACCCCGAGGAATAGTCTAGTCAAATTCCAGAGTTCATAGATCAAGAAGAACATACTGCAAGCATCCAGAAAGAAACAATTCAAGTGTAGTGAGCCATAGCCAGGATAACCCAAGATTTAGCAGCTTCTACATTAAAGCATTAGAGGGCTTGGAATATTATATTCCAGAAGGCAAAAGAGCTAAGACTACAACCAAGGATCATCAACCCAACCCAAAAAAATCCTTCTGGGGGGGACGGGTGGAGATTGAATGAAATAGGGGACTTTCAAGGATTCCTGATGAAAAGACTAGAGTTAAAGAAAAAATCTGACCTTCAGATACAAGATTTAAAGGAAGCCTAAAAAGCTATCAGGGAAAAGGAATTTGAGATGATATTTATACTTCCTAAAAACTTTCTCATTATAAGGACAGTTAGAAGGAGTCTACATAGACAGAAGAAGACAGAGGTGTGAGTTGAATGAATATGTTGGGATGATTATCTAAAAAAAATTAAAGGATAAGAAAGACTGCAATAGGGGAAGAGGAAAGGGAGAGGTAGAATGGGATAAATTATTTGACATTTTTTAAAAGGCTAAAAAAAGATTTTTATAGTGATGAGGAAAATGGAAGAACCAGGGAGGGGAGCACATGAACCTTACTCTCATAGGAATTGGCTCAAAGACAGAATAATATATACTCAGTTGGATGTAGAAATCTATCTTATCATACAGGAAAATAGAAAGGAAAGGAGACAAGAGAAGGGGAGGGCGGAGCAGAACTGATAGAATGGAGGGTAGTTCAGGGGAGGCAAAAATCAGAAACAAATCACTTTTGAGAATGGACAAGGTAAAAGAAGAGAGTGGGAAAAACAAGAGGAAAATAGGATGGAGAGGAATCTATAGCTGGTGATCATTACTGTGAAAAGAACTTTTTCCAGTGAGTTTTTCTGATAAAGATTTCATTTCTCAAACATAGAGAAAACTGAGTCAAATTTATGAAAGTAAAATCCATTTCTTAATTGATAAATGATCAAAGGATATGTGTAGGCTGTTTTCAGACAAAGAAATATTTTTAAATGCTCTAAATCACTATTGATGAGGGAAATGCACATTAAAACAACTCTGAGCTCCCAACTCCTACCTGTCATACTAACTAATATGATAGAAAAGGAAAAAGGCAAATGTTGAAGGTCCTTGAAGTTTTCCTCAGAGACTTCTTCCATTTATTCTGTTTCCTATGTACATACAATTGTTTGCAAGTTGAATCCTCCATCAGAAGGGGACCCTCGAGGCTAAAGACTGTTTTTCCCTTTGTATCCTCAGAACTTCAAATAGTGGCAGGAACATAGTAGGTGCTTAGTAAATGCTTGTTGGCTGACAGATTTTGAGACAAACTGTCCTTGGCCCCAGGATTTTTAGCAATGATTTGGAGGATGGCAAGCTGTCAAATGTTCCAGTGTGTCAGTCATACTTTGCACCTGCCCCAGCATTTCAGGTGTACTCGAAACACTGCAAGCATTTTAGAAATTGTTGAATAAACAAATCACAGTATCTAGAGATCGAAGGGATCTGGGGGATCCTCTTGGCCTGGGGTTCCTTAACCTGGGGGTGAGGTTTTAAGGGTCTAGTATTGAATGAATGAATGGGGAAAATATCCATCTTGATTTTCTTTTACCTTCAATTGACATTTCGAATTTCTTTCAATTGTTTAAAAATAGGGTTCTGAGGAGGGTCCATAAGCTTCACCAGACTGCCAAAGGGGTCCATGGTCAGACCAACAATGGTTAAGTTCCCCTATTTGAGACTAACTCCCTCATGAGAAGAGTCCCAGAATGGTTTGTGCAAAATCACACATTAAAAAATGGCAGAGCTAGACTCAGAGCCAGGTCCTCTGCTCCCCCACCCTGGTTGGCTCCAGAATGGTCCTTCAATGAATAAATGAATTGTTGGCAATTCTGCTATCAAAAAACAAGAGTAAAACAAACCTTTCCAACTCAGGGATTTCAAATTTCAAGCAAGACTTGGCTAAAGCCCAAGTGTCCAAGTCCCCCATATTTTACAGAAGATTTACTCACTTTTAATAAGTGCAACAAATCCTTTTGCCTTGCCTAAATTGAGAATGCTAATTTTTTAATGACTTGCATTCTATTCCACTCCATATGGAGCAGAGGAGGAAGAACAACAGGGCCAATGAATTTGTTAACTCCGCATCTCCTGGGGGCATTCGATGCCTCCTGACACACTCATGTTCTAATGCATCTGACCCAGAGCTCCACAGGAAAGCAGTAAATTGTTTGTGAGAGGGGAGGAAAGAAGAGTTTTTTTTTTTTAAGAAGTTAATAAAACTGCAAGGGAAAATAAACAGTGAAGGAAGAGGCCGGAATTAATATTCCTCTGTTATCTTAAAGAATAAGGCCCTCCATCTATAAATAACCACCTAATTCCCATAATATGTTTGGTTTTCCTCACATCTCAGCCCTAAGGAGGGTGATGAAGGGATGAATTATGCATCGAACATCCAACAAGATGTGTAATCATGGTCATTTGCAGCAATTACCACCTTAAATAAGCAGTGTGGCATGGAAGCATCATTAGATAGTACTCTGTGTGTTTGTTTAAAATCTGTTGTTTCTCTGAAAGGACTCTTGGGGTATCTTTGCTGGTGTGGTGAAAGTGCCGGCTACCCAGAGTTCCTTTGTCTAAAGGGGCTGGTTTGCTCTGGGTTATGGAGAAGTGGGCACCCTGATCAAAAGTGGGCTGCTCTTTCTAGCCAAGGAAAGCTGCTTTTGGGGGCAAATGAGCTTCAAGTCTTCGAACCTCTGACTTCTGGGGCTAGCGCTGTCCAAGGTGCTTTTTTTTTTTTTTTTTTTTTTTTTGCTTCTTGCTTCTGCTCTTCCTTGAGGATCTGGAGACATAGGTCTGTGGATTTTGCCCCACCCCCATCCCCCAGTGAATGAGAACTTCCTCTGTTCTTAATTCTTCCACATTCTCCTCCCTCTTCTCATAGCATAAAGTTCTAACAAAAAGGGGACAACTTTGACCCCACAATTCCTCTTTGAACATATACCACAAGAGAACCCTGCTTTAGGAAGATGCAATTTTCCATGGAAGAAAGGAAGTATTTATTAAGTGCCTGTTGTGTACCAGACACTGTTATTTTCCCTAACAACCCTGGGGGGTGGGTGCCATTACCATTCCTATTTACAGATGAGGAAACTGAGGTAGACAGAGGTCGAATGATTTGCTCAGAGACACACAGTCAATGTCAGTGTCTGAGATCACATTGGAACTCAGGCTTGGGGTTCTGTGGGGCCACTGAGCTGCCTCAGCTGAGATGGACAAACGCAGAGAAAGACAAGTGTGAGGAGACTCATCAGGAGTTTACTTTGACAATTCATGGTAGGGAAGACAAAAATAAAAATGACATTCTGAGGAGGGAGGGAAGACCTAGGGAGTCTGTTCCTCAAATGCTGGTTTGGCAGTGCTCTCCCCTGCTCAAGGAGCTTCAGTGGCTCCCCTCTGTCCTTAACATAAAATCTAAGGGCCTCTTCTAAATGGTGAAAGCCATTTCTGATTCCTTCCATCCAAGTACTTCAGGCTGAATGCTGTGAGGGAGGTACACATCTAACAAGTCCTAGAAACTTAGGTAAGAAAGAGACTGTGATTGTATCAGAACAGGGAAGTCCCAGAGGAGGGAACTCCCTACAGCAATATGGGTGGACATCTTCCTTGCATTTGCTGCCTGAGAGAGCTGCCCAGACCACTGAGAAGTCGGTGATTGGGCCAAAATGAGGGAAATCCCCATTCTTGAAAGTCAGTCCTCCAGACTCTAGAGCCAGGCCTCCCTCCATCTCACTGTGTTGTCTTGGATGCCAGCTACCCAGAGAGTCTTAATAAATGCCGGGTGAACCCAGAGTGGCCCTGGCTCAGGCCAGGGAGCTGAGCGTGCCAGGCTGGCACTCTACACAGGATTTAGCCATTTGCCATTCCTACTTTTTCCTGGGAGTCAGTCAGTGTCAAGTCTGAGTGAATTTGTGGAGTTGCAAAATCCTCCTGAAATAGCCTCTGGCTGGCAGGACACTCACCTGTGGGCTCGATATGCTTGAATGGGAGCCAGGATGGCTCAGAGCAGCCCAGGTCTGGGTCTTTGAGGGGTCTGCTCTTTCCTCATCCCTAAAGGCTCTGACCTCAACCCGGTGCACGTGGCCACGTGTGTACATGCAGGCATGTGCCCGTGGGTGTAGGTGTCTGTGTGTGTGCAGCTGGCCAGCAGAGCTTGGAGCTTTCCTCATGAGACCCCCGAAAAGTCACTTTGAAGAAGACCCACTTTTAAATTCAAGTAAGACTCAGCTGAGATGAAGGCATAGAATAGAGCCTTGCCGGACCTCAGCCACACAAGAAATCTCTGTTCTGTGGGATCTTTGGTTAGCTGGGGTGCCAGCCAGGGGAAGGGGGAGCCCAGAGGAACCTGGACAGGTCCATGTGGGCAAAAGCCCGAGAAGAAAGCAGAAGCAGAAGAAAACTCCATTGGAAGTCACTGACGGAGGGGAGATAACTGCAGTGGGAGCTGCAGATGCAGGAAGCAGTCCTCCTCGCTCCAGTACAAAATGACTTTTGCTTTTGTTGGGTCCATCTTTCAAAGGGTATCAGGAGTTTCTGGGGGGAAAACACAGCCAAAGAAATGATCTAATTTACTGCTTAGAGTGGTGCTGGCCCTCCTTTGGGTGAAGTCTTCTCAAAATAATGTTTTTAAATGCACAAAAACAAATGAAATGAGATTTAAAATAAATGCCAAATGTACAAAGGATTACCCAAAAAGCAGAATGCAGATCTTCCCAGGGAGTTCACCATGAGGCGCCACATTGCAAATCACTGTGATGCTGGCCTGGCTCCAAGGCCCCCTCCCACAAGGCCATACTGAGCACACCAATGTCCCTTGAAGCAATCCCACAATTACTTTATAGCCAGGATATCCAGAATCATGGACCCAGAGTCCTAGAGAGAATGAGCACGTCGCCCTCCTACTGGCAAAGAGGAGTGCCAGTGGGGCATGATGCCCACAGTTGGCATGGGGTGGGCAATCGCTTCTCGCTGAATTATTCGGTAAGCAGTTTTGCTCAGTGTGTTTTATCTCTCACCAGAGGGTGTCCGGCAGAAGGACACGGTTCCAGAAGCCCTGCCACGGACAAACCAAAGGCTGCTGGTTAGACTCATGTGGAAGAGAAGGCATTTTCTGACCCAAGTCCCCTGGTTCATCTTCCTTCGTCTCTGGGGCCTGATTTCATCTCTCATCCCCCATCTCTCAGGCCTTCTCTACTCTTTCATCAAGAGGCCAATTAAGGGGGTTCCTTTCCACTTGTCATGTCCCTCGGAAGGAGCCTGAAGCCCACCTATTCCGGTTCTGGAGGGCCAAGATCCAGCTCCTTTTTAGGGGCAGCTGGAAGTGCCATCAAGTGACAAGTGCCACCCATGAAAGGCCAGAAGAGTTCGAGGAAGGAGGGGAGAGGGAGGGCCATCAGAGCCAGTCTGCAGCAGCCCAGCCCAGCCTGCCCATAATACACAGAGAAGGCCACACCCATTCTGTTGGGTTCAATGGCCTTTGGGGATCATTTAGGCCTCTGGGAGAATCCCCCAAGTGCCACCTGCTCCTGGAAATCCCCAGGAACCAAGAATCTCTGTAATGACCAGGTGGCTCTGCCTGTCTCAGACATCTGGTAGTGTTTTAGAAGCATCGATAGTATCCCTTGAAGTGAGAGTGGAGAACAAGGCTCATTGATTCTAAGAAGCAATGGTGACTGCAGGATGTATCTGTACCTATGGCCCAGCACCATGATATCCTGCTTCACATGGACCAGGATCCAGTCTTTGGACTGTTCCCCAGTCATAATCAAACTCACTTGTCCCTAACTAGCATTGTCCAGGAACCTCGGACACAGTTCACGTCTAAGTCTGGAGTGATGTAGAAAGGGTCCAAGCTTACATGCAAGCATTCAAGGTAACAATGTAGACCAGGAATAGGACAGCTTCTATTTCATCCCACAGAAAATGCAAAGTACAATAGTAGCTGATAGTCTCCCCTTGTTCAGGCCTCCTTCCTACACCCCCAGGGAACTCTGTAGATGATATGGTTCTATCCTAACAACTTAAATTCTCATCAGAAGGAAACACACTTGGGTTTCCTCCTGCCCAAGCACATCAGATGGGAAGCATCTCATCTGGTAATCATGGTAGTCATACTGGACAAAATCCACAGTTGTGTTCTCTATGTTGTAGTTCTAGGCCCTCTCCCCTTCAAGAAGCCATTTAGACATCATCTAGAACCTCCCCCCTTACATCTATAAAAGGTCCCAGAGCTCTCCAGAAATTCTGGGAATCTTTCTTCCTCTCTCCAGGAGACCGAGCCTGGAACCTCGGCACCAACCTTGTTTTTGCCAGGAAATCCTTTCCCTTGGCTAAGAGACTGACCTTCTCTGTACATGATTTAAGTTCAATAAATATGAATGTCAGAGCAGCTAGATGGAGTAGTGGATGGAGGGCCGGCTCTGGAGCCAGGAGGACCTGAGTTCAAATGTGGCCTCAGACACTTAATACTTCCTAGCTGTGTGAACATGAGCTAGTCACTGAGCCCCAATTACCTCAGAAAAAAAATGCAAAAGAAAAATTATCCTATAGACTTGGAAAACCCTTTCCAACAATGTCACTGTTTTGGGGGGATCCCTTCTGGTTTTCTCTGTCCACTGATGCATTCTATGCCTTTGGTGACCACAGAAAAGACCACGGCTTACCTGGACTCAGCTCACACAATCTAAGCCTTTTTGTGTTAACAATCAGGAAAAAAAACCTCCATCCACTTAGCTGAACAGCCACTGTCAGCTCCAAGGAAGCAACCCAGCCTGTCTGAGTGAAGGCATGGGTCCCTGTGCCTGAAAGGCCTGCTTGTCTCCCTGCTTTGATGAAGGCACCAAGTGACCAGAGGCCAGCTGGGAAGTCCAGGGCCTTGGGGAAGGGAGAGCAGGTTTGCTCCACAAGTAAAGGTCTTGGAGAGATGAAAGTGCTTCTAGAGACAGCCAGCTGTGGAAGACCTTCCCATTCATTGGCTCTGGTACATCCCCCCATTGTCCAACCTGTGAGCCTGACCTTGGGGTCTCCCTTAATCCCGTGGCTCAGACCTTTCATCTCAATCCAGCTCCAGTCTCAATTTTGGTTGGCCCTGCCTCTCCAATCTGTTTCTCTCATCTGTAAAATGGGGAGATCACCTCCCTATCCCCTCTCTATCCATGCCTTGTAATCTCTGTAATGGGCCCTGTGGAGGTGAAATCAGTGATCTGGCCAACGTTCTCCTTCTCACTACTGGGGAATTTCCACCAGACTCATTGTACTTGTCTTCTGAAAGTGTCCTGGGGCAAGTGTGGACAAGGAGGGCTGCAGGACAAGGGGTTCATGGGGCTTTTTACTCAGCGCAGTCCTAGGCTTGAAACATTTCTAGCTGGAAGAACACCGCCAACGGCCCGCAGAGAAAGAGCAGAAAATGTGGGTGCTGGTCCAGCCAAGCTCACCGGAGCTGAGAGCCAGAATCTGGACTTCGTGGGTCCGGTTCTTAATTTCAAAGGCAGGATAACAAAGCATTCCTCTGGCCTCCGCCAACTATTGCTTTCCTTCAGTTCAATTTATCAAGCACGAGTTAATCATACACTATGGCTGATCTGCACGGGGTGAGGGTCCCTGCCCTCAAGGAGCTTACATTGCATCCAGAGAAACAGATAAATCCAGGCAAAATTGATGCAAATGAAGGGATAATTTCTGGGAGAGGAGAAATACAAACAGGAAGGTTCTCCCGGCAGGAGAAGCATGATGAAGGTAAGCATTGGTTGGACTGCTTCCAATGTTAGCAATGCCCATGGACTGGTCTGGATGGCCTCTGAGGTGGGAACCTTCAAGATTCTGTGTTTCTGTGCCCACTGATACTTATTTATCCATGAAACAATGGGCCTTTTTTTCCCTTTCAACACCTGTTGTTTTAATATCTTACCACCTTGTGTTATCACCTAGAAGGGATGAGGAGATTTGACCCAGAGAAGTGACTCTACTAAATTCACACTGTGACAAGTGGCAGAGCTGGGCCTGAAGCCTCCAACTCCCAATAGGGCCAGACCTGCAAGGAGCTTTAGAGTTCCCCCAAGTCCAGTTGCATTTGACAGATGAGGAAACTATGAGAGATAAGAAGTAATTTGCCCCCAGTTACATAGGTAGTCAAGGCAACGGCAAAGCCAAGATGTGGCCTCTCTCTGGCTCAGATTCGGGTCGTCTCTCTGTCTCTGTCTCTGTCTCTCTCCATCAGTCTCTCTGTTTGTGTCTCTTTCCCTCCCTCGATAGACCAAGTGATATCTGATTCTGCCAGTGGGGGATGGGGAGGGGATGAGGTCATTTATTACTAAAGGCATGATATTTATAAGCAGCAGCTATGTAAATTCATCAGTGAATGAATTAAATACCTTTAGAGAGATGGATTCTTTTCAAGGATGAGACAACTCATTCAGAGAATGGCAAATATATTTTCTTCTTGCGCTTGGCAGAATTATATGCAGGACATTGAAAGTCAAATTTTGGTGATTATCAGCAAATATAATCAACTCAGGTTTGCACAGAGTTAGCTTCTTTGTCAATAAATTAGCCCCACCAGTAAACAACCCAGCAGGGGCTGTCGACTACTGCTGACTTCAGCCGGCCTGCCATTTTGTCTCATCTGCCAGCCTTGCCTAGTTAGACTCCGGGCGTATTTTTAACTTCCTTGCTAGCTGAAGAGCCTGAGTTGCTATCCAAGGTACAGAAGCAGCAAAGAGCTTGTTGAACACGTGAGTGGAAAACCTGAGACCTGATTCCTAAATGTCTTCAACTGGGCTATTTCTTGGTCTCAGCTGGGGTGGAAAGTAGAAGAAGAACAGGGGTTAGGGAGGTTTAAATGCTCTTCCACTCTCAATGGGCGCAGGGAGAGGGGGGAGACATAGAAAGCACTGTTTTGTTTCCCCCAAGATTTGGGGGAATTTCCCCTCTTGACCCCAAATTATTGTGCAGAGGGAAGGGAAGAGCCATGTCTGTCTGTACTTCTTCACCTTCCTCTGATCCCTTCCATTCCATCTCTCAAACCCCGATCACTCCCAAGTCAAGTGAAGTCAACAAGCATTTAGTAGGCACTTACTATATACCAGGGACTGTGCTGGAAGTTAAGATACAAAAAAAAAAAGATAAAACTATACCTGTCCTAAAAGAGCTTACATTCTAATGGAGAAACCAACCTAACGGCCATGATGTATATACATATACATACATACATACATACATACATACATATGCAGATTAATAGATGGATAGATAAATAGGCAGGCAGACAGACAATAATTGGACGCCATCTCACTGGGGAGTCACTAGCAGCTGGAAGGCTGGGGAAAGGCATTCTATAGAAGGTGGGACTCAGAGTACTAAAGGAAGCCAGAAAGAAAAGGTAAAGAGGGAGAGCTTCCTATGCATCAGGACCAAGCATCATCTGCTCCAGATGGCTGCCTCATATGAGAAAAATTATACTAAAAGCATTTCCTATGCGCCGGGTACTACACTAAAAGCTGGGGGATATAAAATCAGGCGATCAGCATTTAGTAAGCACTTATTATGTGCTAGGCACTGGGGCACTAAAGCATTTGTTTATGTGCCAGGCTCCGGGCTAAGCACCGGGGCTACAAAGAAAGGCAAAAACATGGTCCCATTCAAGAAACTCCCATTCAAATGGAAGACAAACTACTACCTGGGCACATAGAGATGTACATGGATGTGTATACTTATATAGATATATGTGTATATTATGCACACCCACACCCACATACACCCACACACAAATGGCCCTCTTTGAGAAGGACAACTTCTCTGTGTGTGTGTGTGTGTGTGTTCAGTGAAAGACAATATCCCAAAGACCAAAACTTTATGTCCCCCTGCCCTTGAGGAGCTTACATTCTTTGGAGGAAAACAACATGGGGATAGCTATGTTAATTCACCAAAATGCTGGAAATATAAAGGAATGGTGGGCCTAAAACCTGAAGGAACTGGGAGAAATCGATTGCTGCTCAGATTTTGTAATTGCAAAAAACCCAAAACAAAACTGGAAATGACCTAAAAGCCCAGCAACAAAGGGCCAAATACATTGCTTCATGCATGTAACAGAACACTAAAATTCAATTAAGATCATGAAAAGTACAAACAAGGACCAAAAAATCTGGAAAGACCTTTTGGAAATAATCGAATATGATGCAAGCTTCTTGGGGGCAGAGATTCTTTTCTGAGTGCCTACCCCTAGTCCAATGGCGCTTCAAAAATGCTTCTGAACTATGGAATAAATAAATGACTACAAACCACAAAAGAGCAGGAGAAGAAGGAGAGAGAATATGCCAGGCACAAGTGTAGGAGCCAAAAAGTGCCCGAGAATGGACTTCCACTGTTGGAAGGACTTACAGAAAAATTGTTAGGAGGCTTTGCTCCTTGACATTAATTAATTTCAGCAGAAATGCTTTCCAAATAACTTTAGGTAGATTAAGCTTTAACTTCTTAGGATGACCTGAGGTCCAGTACTTACTATGTGATCTGAGCAAAACACAAGCTCAGTCTCTTAACTTGGGCATGGCTATGCCTCAGTTTCCCTGGTTGTTAAAATAGAGGAACTTCCCAGAACAATGTGAGAACCAAATAAGGCGATATGTGTACAGAGTTTCACATGCCATAACGCTTACATGAATGTTAGCTCTTGGCTTTAGATGCCCTGTGAGAATAATCACTCCATCAAACTGGTCCTTGGCACCTAAGAATGTTCCTCTGTTGGGGGAGAGCGGAGTATTGTTGGTACCTCCCTGCTCTGTCTGCATCTAGAAAGGGAATAACTCAAGTGAAAAAAAAACCAGAGAATAATTGGATGAAAAAGAACTAGAGAATAACTTGATGGAAAAGAACCCAAATAACTGAGTGAAAAAGAACCAGAGAATACTGGGTAGAAAAGAAATAGAATAACTGGGTGAAAAAGAAACAATAAGCAGGTGAAAAGAACCATAGAATAACTGGGTGGAAAAGAAATAAGAAACCGAGAATAATGAATGGAAGAGAAACAGAATAACTGGGTGAAAAAGAAACAATAACCAGGTGGAAAAGAACCAGAGAGAGAATAACTAGGTGGAAAAGAAACAGGGAATAACTGGTGGGAAAGAACCAGAGAATAACTGTGTGGAAGAGAAATAGAATAACTGGGTGAAAAAGAAACCAAGAATAATGAATGGAAGAGAAACAGAATAACTGGGTGAAAAAGAACCAGAGAAGAACTGGGTGGAAATGAACCAGGGAATGCAACTGAGTGAAAAAGAAACTGAGAAATCCAGTACCTTCCCAGTCCTGAGCTCCCGGTAGGAAGCCGATCTGCTCTTGGGGCCCTGGCCCTGGTCCCCGGGCCACTCCGTCACAGCTCGGAGCCCCAGCCAACTGCCCATTAATTTCCCCCGCGTTCCCTGAGCACCCACGCTGGCGTGGAGCTGTCTCGGATGAAGTGCTCTCTGAGCAAAGCCTTGGGCTTAAAGACCCTTGGTGCCAGGGGACCATGCCGCAGTGGAGGCTTCCTAGACCCTCCTGAGGTTGGGAAATCCTGACTTGGGAGTGTCGCTAGGACTCCCTTTCTGCTCTTCCGTGCTTGTGTGGGTTTAAGGGCATGCAAGGCCCATCTCTTCTCTGAGATCCCAACTACCAGGCCAAGCTCGGCAGGAGAAATCACGGCCCTAAGTTGGCCTCCACCTGGCCCAGCCTCCGGCCCCGAGAGGACAAAATTGGGTTTCGGAGGCCGGCAAATGTCCCCCGGTTTGTTGCAAAGGGAGAAAGAACGAAAAGCAGGGCCGGCTGCTGACAGTCCCCAATGGCCCGCTCCATGGAGGGCCCCAGGCCCGGGAGCTCACGCTGCAGTCAGGTGCAATGGAGGCCGGGACCGGGACCTCCTTCCATCTGCGGAAAAGACAGACATGCAGAGGAAGACGATGGAGCCGCGGGAGTGGAGGACGAAGGGCCGGGCCTGGGGCTGCTGGACTGCCCTGCCTCAGTCTGCCAGGAAGCTCGGGGTCCACGGGGCCATCCCCACGCCAAGCAGGCCATCAGCACGGAGCGAGGAGCAGCTGGAGGCAGGTTTGGGCCTTCTCTCTCTCTCTCCCCAGAGAAGGCCTTTGCACACTTCGGCCGAGCCCAAAGGTTCCAAACAAAAGGGACAAGCGCCTGGTCTTAGGGAAGGAGCGAGATCTCCGGCTTGCTGGCTACTGAGGTCACCATCTTCAGCACAGACTCAAAGGCCTGCCCGGGGCCCATGAGAGAGGCGGCTTGGTACCAGGAAAGGGAGAGGCCATGGCCTTGAGTGGGCAGGGGGCGGTGGGCTCCAGGCCGGAGCAGAAGCTGGGGGCCTCTTGTCAGACACCTGCCAGGCCGCACTTAGCGGGCATTTACTGCCAGCCAGGCACTGAACTAGGCACCCTGGGAGACCAAAGCCAGCCTCGACGGAGAAGTGACCCAAACCTGTGCACGCTCAAGACACGGACGGAGTGAGCAGAGGGCCGTGTGGCAGCAAAAGTGTCAGCTGTCTGGTGGTGATGGGAGAGGGGGCTGGGGGGAGGAGACTGGGGGGAAGTCCTCCTGCAGAGGGGTAGGGGTGGGGTGTGGGTGTGGGTGTTGTTAAAAGAGCCATTCTTTCTTAGGTATGGGGTTGGACCTTATGCCCCCGACCCCCTTTCTGATTCTGGAACTGAGTCATCATTGGGCCTTTCTTTGTCTCCTCGGCACTCACTAAAGCCCTGACACAGTCAATGATGAATAAAGGCTTTTTGACTTGAGTCCTGGCTCTGCAGTTTAGTCCCCATGTGAGGTGGGTCACTCAGTCCTAGTTTCCTCATCTGTAAAATGGGAATATTTGCATAACCGAGATCACAGGGATGTTAGGAAGAGAGCATTGTGTAAGAGAGTTAAAGAAAGGTGAACTTGTATCAGAGACACAACTAGGACTGGGCAAATGGAGCTTTGTCTCGGCACACTAACGTCCAGCGGAGACACATTTCTGCCATAGAAGGGCAGTCTTCCTTCCCGTGGGCACGTCCACACTCAAAGCAATCCCTCACCAAAGGTCAACATGATGATGCTCCTGCATCAGGGTCCTATCTGACCGTTCCTGTCTCAGCCTGAATAAATCCCTGGGGAAACTGTTCTAGTGCGACCATTCCCACTCCTCCCCATGGGTTCCGCCTAGCTGAAAAGATTTCCAGCTTTGATTATTATCTTGCAAATACAGAGATTGCCTTTAATGGATCTCAGCTTTCTGCTTTCTCCCCCCCTCCCCTCTCTCTTCTCTCTCCCCTCTCTCTCCTCTCCCCCCTCTCTTTCCTCCCTCCTCTCCTTGATCTATCAGTCCACACCAAAGTTCTGAATCATTTGGCCCGTCATTGCTGTCACCCTTTCGGCTGATTTCTGAAGAGGGAGGCATCCAGCCAAGCTCCGTCAGCTCTTGGGGCCGCCAGGACACTTGGGGGTTCGGTCAGTCAGCTCTTGATAAAAACCCAATTCTCTTTTCCCTGAAGAAATTGGGCCTGGGATGAGGCAGAGGCTGGGCCTGCAAACTGCCCCCTGGCTGGCCTAGGAGCCCTTTCTGTCACATCGCTGGGCCGTGCTCTGCTGCCATAGTGAGGACCCAGTGTGGGCCAGGCGTTCCCCACACATGGCCCGGCCTCTGGTGTGTCTGCCAGTATGAGCGGTGGTGGGTGGGAAAATCCTGTGAGAAAAGCGATGGCGGAGTCACTGGCTCCCTCTCTCCAAGCCTGGAAGCCGGCAGCGCATTTCCCAGCCCTTCGGAAGGTTTGGAGGCATTCACAGTGCTATGAGCAAACCAGTTACAAGGACTGGTTTTTATATCCCTGATCTCCAAATCCAGGGGGGCTCCCAGGCCCACAAGAGGAAGCGCCTCTGACCTGTGCCAGCCGTGAGGCGGCAAGGCTCAGAGCCTCTGGGGGCTCAGCAGGTGCAGACCGGTGCCCAGCCCCCCCCCAGCCAAGGACAATGCATGCCCAGGAAGGAGGAATGGGACTTGGCGCTCAAACCCTAAAACGTTCATTTTCTGTGCACAGAAATCTGTGGGCAAAGGCCATGGTCAACAGCAGCACGCTATAACTTGCATCTAGGATTTAAGAGTACGCAGGATCTCACTGGGAAAGAGAAATTTTATGCTGAAGAGGATCCTAAATACAGAACGTGCCTGTGTCTCAGTTGCCAGATCTGTCAAATGGGGGGATCCTTTCCAATGCACTTCTAAACAGTTTAGCAACACAAGAGTCACCAAGCCCCCCTTATATTTATTTATATAGATGAGTGACAAGGGTCCCAAAGGGAGAAGAGTCTGCTCTGAAATCACACAGGTGTCCATGTTAGGCAGGTCTTTAGTACCTGAAGATAAGGAGCATCTCTAATTCCCAAAGATTATAACAGGAGGACCAGATCAGGCACAAATTAAAAATATAAAGAACTTTGCCCAAGGCACTGCAATGGGGTCCTGACACAGTCTAGATTTGAACTCTGCTCCTGGGCTCCAGCTCAGGCAGTTTTCCAGTCTCGTCCCCGTAGCGGCTCCTTGGTTAGTAGCAGACAAATTGTGACAGTTCTTTAATGCCCCTAATATGCACAGCTGATGAAGCCCACCCCGGCAAAGTGATTTACAAGATTGAGGGGCCATCTGGCTCCAGAGAAGGAAGCAATTCCTCACTTGCTGAAAGCCCATTAGCCTCTTGGAGGCTAGCAAGGGACCATTTAGTAAATTATATTCTCCTGTGCCCTAAAGAGCCACTGGCTTCAAAGGATTTAATGAGCCTCTGAAGTGAGTGATTTAGTGGGCTTCCACCAGTCTGGGCAGACCGGCTCTTCATCAATCCCCACACCATTCACGGGAGGCCGGCCGGGCCATGCAGAGTAATCCTGATTATACAGCTCGGCCATGAGCGTTCCCAGAAGATTACTCACTCCCACAAGGCCACAGAGGAATCACACCCAGAGCAGTGACAAGAGCTCAGAAGCCTCTCGGTCCTGGGCTGCTCAGACCGCTGACCTCTCCTGCCGCCATGTTGAATCTCCAGCTTAACGGTATATATTTATACATCTGAAATAGGTGTGTGTGTATATATATATTTATGTATATATAAAATAGATTTCTTTTCCAACATATACCCTTACCTACTTCAAAGAGAATCCTTTTTTCAAATGAAGAACAAAACACAGACTCAAATTTACTTTCACTCTAAGTGTTCTTAATATCTAAGGTGGCTGCAGCTCCTTGAATAGTATTAAGATCTGAGAATTTCTCATGTGGAAGACTGGTCCCCACTGTAGGAGGAGGAAAGATGATCGCATTGATGGACTCTGAGCTACTGGGAGTGCTTTGTGCTTTGTGATTTTATTTATGGATCCTATGAGGACTTTTCTTCCCTCTCAATCATGAAGGAGATGACGCTTGTCCTGTCCCCAGTGCTATTGGCTCTCTTGAGCCCTTGTTTAGGAGTTGGGGGCCCTCATGCTAACAGCTGTGGAAACCAAGCATGAACGGTACCTGGCCACTATATATATTTGGACATCGTCCAGAGGGCATGAAAAGCCCCTGAAATGTTGGTCTTCTGGGTTCTCTCCAAGGCCAGACTTTTCGAAAGAGAATTCATGATTTTGCTTGTTTTCCTT
This sequence comes from Myrmecobius fasciatus, assembly GCA_023553655.1. Classification (NCBI taxonomy): domain Eukaryota; kingdom Metazoa; phylum Chordata; class Mammalia; order Dasyuromorphia; family Myrmecobiidae; genus Myrmecobius; species Myrmecobius fasciatus. The sequence goes on from JAJPUD010000405.1 coordinate 416,668, forward strand.
GGCTTTTCCTCTTCTTAAAACTCTCAGGTACAATGAAAGCTCTTTAAGGGAATCTATAATTGTTTTTTTGTCTTTGGATGTTGGGTACACAGCAGGCACTTACTAAATCCTTGTTGACAAAGTGACAACTTATAACTTTCTGAGGTGAGAGCTGTTCTGGGGTAGCTACCTAGGCTAGGGCGGTGCAGTAGAGAGACCATGAGGCCTGAAGTCAGGAAGACCTGAAGTCCATCCTCAAGCACTCCCTAGGTGTGTGACATTGGACAGATCCCTTTATTTTGATTTTCCATTCTGTAAAATGGAAACCCTTCTTCCCAGGGTGGTTGTGAGAATCAGATGAGATCATATCTGTAAAGAGTGCCATATAAATGCTAGCTGTTTTATGCTTACCACTGTTTTAAGGAGACTTCAGCCTGCTATGGTTGAGACAGCAATGGCCTGAGAATTAGGGAGCATAGACTCCTAGTTGGAAGGGGCCTGAGAGTTCTCCCACCTCATTTTACAGATAGGGAAACTGAGACCAGGAGTCCTGCTCCAAGTCCTACAACTACAAAGCTGTTTGACTCAAACCCAGGTCCTTTCCACTAGCCCTTCCATCACCTCTGTATAGATCTCTTAAGCCAGAATGTGTTTGCATGTTGTCTCCCCACAGAACATAAGCTCTTTGAGGGCAGGGACCTTTCTCTGTATCCCAATGCTTAGGACAAGGCTGGAGCATGGGGTGCTTAATAAAGTCTTACTTCTTGATTGATTACACCACATTGCATGTCAGGACCTTAGGGGCCATCTAATTCAACCCTCCCAGTTGACACAGATGATAAGACCAAGGTCATACAGATTAATTTAACTGGAAAAGCTGGTCTTCCACTCGGGTCCTTTGCCTGAATCAAGAGCTTTCTGCACTACTGACATCCACCAGGCAGCTTTGCATTGCCCTCTCCGTCCCCCGCAGTTTTGGTTTTTCTGCAGCCATGGTATTCATTGATTCTCCACCAGATTGAGAGAATAATGCTATTCAAGAAATGAGTTTCTGCAGTATTGAGCAAAATTCACTGAACAGTTTCTCAAACAGGATCCAGCCTAATCACCCAGGAATACTTAGTTTGGGGCATGATTCATTGCTCAGTGTCAGGCTACAAAAATAGAGATCACTGGGGAGATGGGATGGATGGATGGATGAATGGATGGATGGATGGATGGATGGATGGATGGATGGATGGATGGATGGATGAATAGAGAGATGGAGAATTACAGATAGAGGCAGAGAGACAGACAGACATAGAGACTTTCACCTTGCCTCCAAGGAACTCATGATCTCATTCAGGAAAACAACAGATATCTATCTGAAATGACTACATAAAATGCAATATCATAGTATCGATCTACATGAGCAACGAAGACTTATTAGTACAAGAGGGCGGTCCAAGGAAACATAAATGGGGGTGTGCATAAATGGGACCCGTAGCTGGGCAGTGAAAGAGCCATAGGTTCTGCTAAGGTATTAGGATTACTTTCACAGCCTAATTTAAGTAGAGAGATGAGCAATTATCCACAGAATTGGGGCTAAGGAGAAGTCTTCATTGGCTAAATGCACTGGATAATTACCAGTTCTCAGTGCCTTTTAGTAGCAGGCACAGTCCCAAAAGGAGGTCGCTCTTTTAGGTTGTCAGGTTAAACTATACTGGGATGTGAATATGGGATGTGAAACTGGGAAGCATCTCAGACCCAATAGTAATTATCTCTGAACCACATCTTCGCAGAGAAGTTTGATCCCTAGGACACCCAAGGGGGACCTAAAGTAGCCAGTAGAGAAGAACAGGGCATTCACTGACTGAAAATGTCTTGTTCCCCAAGAAATTTGGCACTCGGATCATTTTAGGAGAACAGAATCTGGCCAAGAACTGGATGGATGGGACGGGAAGTGGAAAGTGAGAGTGTGACTATTAATGTGTCCAAACATATTCGACCAGGGCTGAGTACATAAAGTCAATGGAGCTCCAACTGAGGATTTCCACATCAAATTTGGGGTGTAGATTCAGAGGCAAGGGGGAAAGGCAGAGAAAGGGAGGGGGCGGAGCATGCCTGAAGGGGTCTGCCATCCCCCTAGTCACCTGTCATGATTCTCAGTAGACATCCTCCCAAACCATACATAAGAAAAGTCACCCTAAGGGTCACCCTGAATTTTAAAGCCACTGGGACACTCAATAAGGTGGAAGGGTCATCAATTTAGACATTTATGCTCAGGGATCTCGAAGAGCATCCAACACCTTCATTTAACAGACTAGGAAACTGAGGTCTGACTCACAGAGCTGGTAAGTGTGTGACACAAGATTTAAAATCATCTTCCTGATGTGGGCAAACATCTTCCTGATGTGGGCAAATGGCTCAGTAGATAAAGATTGGGGCTGAAGATAAGAGACCTGAATTAAAATCCAACCTCATACCATGAAGAGTGTGACCCTGGGCAAGTCACTTCATTTCTGCCTCAATTTCCCCAACTATAAAAATAGGTATAAGAACAGTAACTTCTTCCCACTCTAAGGGACAAGTATTAAAAATCCAGAGTCAGAAACAGAGCTTGTTAAGGAAGGAGCATGTTTGGCCCAGGCACTTCCTTAGAAGGAAGCTGCAGGCAGGAACTTGGGAACCCTGTGATCTAGAAACCCTGATCTCAACAAAGGGAGATATATACTGTCTATGTGGGGGTCTTTTCAGGGAAAGACAGCGAGAGAGAATCGGGTGTCTGAGAGATCATGTCAAAGGCTGCAGAGAGGTCAAGCAGAAGGAGGCCTGAGGTCACTGGCTTGGCCAATGCTTTGGCCAGGAACTCAGGAACCCTATGATCTAGAAACCCTGATCTCGACAAAGGGAGATATATACTGTCTATGTGCTGCCAGGAACTCAGGAACCCTATGATCTAGAAACCCTGATCTCAACAAAGGGAGATATATACTATCTGTGTGGTGCCATCGCTAGAAAGAGCTCCAGAAGCTCTATAGGCAGAGGTCACCTCCTCTTCAACATAGCATTACCTAGAACCCCGAGAAGTTCTGTGACTTGCCCAGAGTTCCACTATTCCAGGAGCAGCAAGAAGCCAGACATCCTGATTCCCAGGCTGGCTGGCTGCCCATTCGGCCATATTGCTCCTCCTAAGCCATTCCCACTGAATCCACCAGGTTTGTCCGATGTGCAGAGTCAGAACTTTCACTTTAGAAACCTGACTGGGTTCTGGAGCTTGATGCATACATCAGGCACAGTAGCACCTCCGAGCAGGGTCACCAGGAGGACCCAGCCATCTGCAAGGAATCCTCCAACCCAGGTTCCATGCCAGATCTCCTCCATAACAGTGGGGAATGCCATGGATAAGCATTAATTGATCAGTGAATGGTAAACTGATGACAATGATCTCATCAATCACCGATGAATTATCTGATCATCTCATTAATTAACTGGTGATCGAAGGCTCTTCCTACAGCTCTAAGGAACCTTGGAGAATTTCCACCCATGCATGGGAGCCATGGGGTTGGAGGAGATTTTTTTACGGTGACATTTTCTCTCTGAGACAAGATGTCAAAAGAACAGCAAATACGCTCATCAATAAGCTCACGCGTATTTATAGTTCACATTATAAATGTAAAGTGTGCCTTAATTTGAACTGACAAGGAGACAGACGTCTGAGTTTTCCGATCATCTGAAATGGCTGGGGTAGCACGGCCCTTCTCGGAGATGTCTTGCCAAGCATTTCCCTTAATAATTCTGCATGTGACATGCCTACCTAACATGACGTGCCCCCAACCCAGCCGCCTCCAACGTGACCATGCAGCTTTTCTCCCGGCTTTCTGGATTATAATTAGAATCACTGGCATCGAGAGAGCACTTCAAGGGGCAAATACTCTTCGCATACATTTTCTTCCCTGAACTTCATGACCCTGTGAGATAAGTCCTGTTATTATCTCCGTTTTACAGCTGAAGAAACTGAGGCTCAAAGAGGTATTAAGTGGCTTGTCAGGTCTGAGGCAAGACCAGCTCAAATCTTTTGACAACTCCATTGCTGACTGTCCCTCTTAGCTGCCTGCCCCAGTAGTCTTATGATCCTGATATAGTTGCCTGGTACCCAATAGGTGCTTAATAAATATTTGTTGAATTGATCTAATTTTTAAATGAAAATTATAAATATCCCTCATGTATTCAGTCAGTTGATAAGCATTTATTAAGCACCCATGCTCCATGCTGGAATATTAACAAAGGCAAGCATGCAAGTACTGCCCCCCAGGAGTTCCCATTCTAAAAGGGAGACAAAATGCAATCAATTTCGTTCAGATTCAAAAAGAAATTCCCATTTCCTATTTCCCAAACCATCCACTTGCTCTGGTGGAACTTGACATCATCTGGTCCGTTCCCCTAGAATCCCTGGGCGGGGGAGGCGGGATGGTCCCCCCTCCCCTCAAGGCTGACCTGGAGCTGCTGGCCACCAGGCCTGGAGGTCACCGCAATGACAAAGCTGCCGGCAGCATCTCAGAAGACCCGAGTCCAACTCCATATTGGAGTCTGCTCAATCTGTCATCCCTCTGGCTGGCCATGAAGGAGGCGCAGAGTTGGCCGGCTTGCCACGAGGGTCTGGTCAAACTACGGCAAAGCCTCGAGATCTCCTAGCCCTTCTCCCTAACCCGGAGCCACAATAATCTCCTCTACTACCGACTCACGTATGAAGGCAAGCATTATTTTGGGGGATCCTAATTAGTTATTTAGTATTTCCAGTGCTTGCCCATTAGCGGCAAACATCATGATGGAAGGAAGCAAGCTTTCACTCCTTGCAATAGTGACAGTAGACTTTTGACTTACATTTCTGATTCTGAATAAAGATTGCTTATTTTCATAGAATTGTACAAAGGCCAAACACATTGTAACATATTGAACGTATCTGAACATATTTCTAGCACTTTGGGTGACACTCATTCCTCAAAAGAATTAGCAAAATAATTACCGATTGAGACTTGTAAATCTATTGGTGGCTCACCAACCCAGAGGGCAGAGGCCTGGGCTGGGAGCAGAAGGGCTTGGATCTGACTTTTATTTCTGCTCTATCTATGTGACCTTGGACAAATCCCAAACCTTTCTCTGGAACTCAGCTTTCTCATTTATAAAATAAGGACCTTACACTAGATGATTTCGAAGTTCAGTTTTCGGTATAAATGTTTAACATCCGGATCTCTTTTAAAGATTGGATGAAATGACACACATTGAAATTTAATATTATCATCCCTCACTCTCACAAGTCTGAACAATCAAGAAAGCAAGAAATCAAGCTCTGATTTTTAACATCTGCCAGTTTTCAAGGTGTAAATGTTCACACTGAAAATGTAACAAGCGACTCAATCTCTTTGAGGCTTGCTACAGTCCACTCCTGAATCTAGCAATAAAAATGAAGAATTATTCATTGTACCCAAGTAGAATTTAGGCTGAACAGCCAAAGATGGTTCCATAGGAGGAAATAATCAATATGTCATGTCATTAAGTAAAATAATAAAAAATATCACTATATCAATAGATTTAAAAAGCCCATTTTATCACTCAGTTTCTGTTTCTCTTTTTATATATACACTAAAAAGTAACATAAGATTTTTTTATTTCATCAGGGAAAAATATCACAAATGTTTGCTGTCTAGATGTAGGAAAGGGAGGGACAATGACATTGCAAATATTCCAAACCAAAAGACAGGATCATACACAAGAGAGAAAATCTTGGGGCATTCCCACCAAACTCCATTCTAACGCAGAGAACTCAGTCATTACCTTTTATGCCACATCTAAGTCAGCAACAAGATAGTAAAGGAATATATCTGTCTTGCTAATGAATGGGAGTGGAGAAGCCCCTCTATTTGCAGATGACACACTTGAAAGTCTAGAAATTTTTTTTAAAAAATTAAGCTTTCTAATAAAACCAAAAACAGCTAAAAAAAATTAAGGTACTAAATTACTTTGGCAAGACGTATGATAAAACACAACCAAAATTTAAAAAAAAAAGAAAGAAAAATCAAAAGCCATGTGTAATAAAATAATGTTTCAGATATTTGGCTAGTAACTTACTAATATCCACAGGAGATTTAAATAAAAGCATCATTAAAAGTAATTTAGTCAGAAAAATAGGAAGACAAAAATAAACAGAATATTATACCCTGCACATAGGTCAAAATTCAACAAGACAAAAATATCAATACCATCTGAGTTAGTACAATAACAACTAAACTGCAAATGGCTATGTCATAAAATCAGATAAAATGATTCAATTTATGATGAGAAACAAACAAGGAACACTACAAAAACAATGAATCTTGTTATGGAAGTTTTCAAAATATATTATTATGAAGCAATAACTTCCAAAACCAATTTGGTTTTGTCTAATAGCCTATTTTGTCTATTAAATTATCTACTTTGACTATTAAAAATGATGCATTATTTTTAATTATGAAAATAGATCCATGGAATCAAATGTAGACTTCAAAAATAAAATAAATTATATATAAGAAATTAATCTTTGATAAAGCCAAGATTATGAAACATGAGGGAAATAATTTAACATTCATTAATCTTTCTGGTGAAATTGGATAGCAATATGGCAAAAAAAGGCTTAGACTCATACTTCAAACTATATAATAAATTCCAGTTGGATATGTAATATGCATATTAAAAACATTAAAGATATAGAAAGAATATATTTATTTCAAATGTGACAAGGAAATCTTTTATTTACCCAGTTGAATTATTGTGGACAAAATAAGTACATGTGATTATTTTAAATATATTTCTCAGTCAGTCGACAAGCATATATAGGTTCCCTCCCCTGTTTGGAACACTGGCCATCCAAAGTGATCCTTGCTTTTGAGCAGGAGAGAACATAGGGATAATCTTGTACATAAAAGAAATGAGGATAAAGGGGAGATGGTTTCAGAGGAAAGGCATTAGCGGCAGAGGGACATGTGAAGAGCTCTTGCAGAAGGGATGAAGGGAGCTAGCATTGAAGGAAGCTGAGGAAGTCAAGAGGGAGGAGGGAGCCATTTCAGAGACACAGATTCACCAGAGGGAGAGCCGTGGGAGACGTCCAGTATTAGGGAGCCAGTGTTTGTGATGGTGACAAAAGTTTAAGAGGTCCAAGAGGGAGTGAAGGACTCAAAATGCCCAACAGAGCTTTTCACATTTGATCCTTAAGGTAAGAGGGAGCCACTGAAATGTCTTGGGGGAGGAAGGTGACATGGTCAGACCTGCTCTTTATGGAAAGTGATTGGGTAGCCTAGGGGAACATGGCTTGGAGTGGGGAGAAACTTGAGACAGTCAGTCAATAAGTATTTAGTAGCCACTGGCTGTATGCTCCAGACACTGTGCTGAACAACTGGAAAAGACAGACAAGACACAGTCCCTGCCCTCAAGGAGCTTACAATCTAACTGGGGCAACATGGGAAAAAAAAAAAAAACCTACGTGCACCCAAGGTGAATGCAGGATACAATGAAGGTCATCTCAGAGGGAAGATGCGGGAATTAAAAGAAGTTAGGAAAGGGTTCCTAATGAAGGGATTTAAACTAGAATTTGAAGCAAGCCAGGGAGGTCAGTCATGGGAGTGAAGGGAGAAGGTCTGGGGGCAGAACAGAGAGAAAGCACAGAGTGGAAGGCGTTGGTGGAACAGCTCTTGTTGGAGTAAGAAAAGTGGGAAAGCGGGGTGGGGATCGGGGTCTGCAGGTGTCGGCAAATGGCAGGCAGAGGAGTGGATATTTCATGTAGCTGCAGCGGCGTCAGACCCGGGCTCTTCCTGGCTATAAGGCGGGCCTCCAACCATTAACTCCTGCCATTCCACCCAGGGCTGGTGTGGAGTCACCAACCTGCTCTGGCCGGTAGCCAGGGGCCCCAGTACTAGGGCCTTAAGGATTTTATTAAAAGAAAGAAGTAGAACATTTTCATAGCTGTGGATAAGGATGAAAGGAGACCAACACCTGGGGAGTGGTCACATGAGAAATGGAGTGTCAAAATGGAGAAGGAGCCATGGAAGTGGCAAATAGGAAGACTTCGAGTAGGAATATGGACGGTCGTATCTGAAACGGGCAACCGGGCTGAACGCCGCTGCTGAAAATGACTCTGATCGACATGGCAACAGATCCTAATAGTCCTCTGTGTGTGTGTGTGTGTGTGTGTGTGTGTGTGTGTGTGTGTGCACTCTGCTTATCAACTGTCTGATGGCAAAACGGGCAGTGAATTAAGGACCGGACTCGGATACTTCCTCGCTGAGTGATCCTGAGCAAGTCACTGACCTGCTGCCTCCGTTCCCTATGTGTAAAGAGAGAATTTCAATAGCACTTCTACAACTCTTTGTAAGCCTCAGAGCCGACACAGAAGTGCCAGCAATACAAGGAGCAGAACCACTCACAAAGCTCGGCCACCCCCACGGTGGCACGGGACCCTCAGCACTGGAGGCCGCCCTCTTGTCCCGCCCCCCAGAGTCACCCATTCCCCTTGGTGGCTCCAATCCAAAGGATCATGGGAGTTCAGTGGGCACTTAGTCCGGCCTAACCAAGGAGTTATGGGGGAGGAGGCTGTAAGTATTGAAGCTACAGCTTCCAAATCTGGACCTCCCGAACCCCAGTCCCGACCTCTTCTACCAGACAGCCTTTCCTTACGCTGAACTCAAACCTGCCTCCCTGCCCTGCCTAGAACAATTATTTCTGTCCTGGGGGCCTTGCAGAGGGGGGCCTCATCACTCTTCCAATGGGCCGGGAGCAGAAGGGACCCAAGAGGTCCAGCTTTCATCCTGGGCCCCACTCCTGCCTCTCTTAACTTCTCAGCCCCTCCATGAAAGCCAGGACCACTCTACCTCTGGACTCCTCCCAGTGGAAGGTCCTGCCACCCTGAGGTCTCTCCCTCTGATTGGCCAGTTCCATCTTTTAGCTCCGCCTTCTTCTCAGGCTCAGCCATACCAGGAGCTAGAAATCTCCCTCTGCTCTTAAACCCAGGCCTCCCCTCCTTTTTTCAGCTTCCTTTTAGGTGTGGTCTCTCTCCCTAAGAAAACTGAAAAAAAATTTTTTTTTTGTTTTGTATTTGTATTCCCAACACTTAGCATAAGGTACACAGTAAGTGCTTACTAAATGCTGATGGCTTGACACCAAGTCCAGCACTCACATTTTACAAATAAGAGACCTGGGGTCCAGAGAAAGAAAATGAAAGGATCAAGGACACAGTGGTCAAGGTCATCAGAAGCAGCGTTTGAACCCCGGTCCTCTGCCCCCAGAACCAGTGTTCTTTTCAGTGTGAAGGCAAGGGCAATTTTGCCTTGTTGATGTTTGGCTCGACAGGGCAAAGAAGCCACAGATGCCGCAGGAGGAGGATGGTGGGAGGCCAGCTTCAGGCCCCAAATCAGGGCGGCTCAGTGCCAGGGCCAGGTGCCAAAGGTGCAGTTTGCTGGACTTGCAGTCAGCAGCACCTGGGATCAAATCCTGCCTCTGACACTTGGGATGAGTTTTTTCATCTGTAGAATGGGGATAATATACCCCTGGCCTCCACTGCAGGGGCTTGTCTTGAATCTCAGAAGCCATGATGAACAAGGATTGCCCAGTGGTTGGTTCCATGGGCAAAATGGAAAGCTAGGACCCCTGCCCAGAGTTCCTTTTAAATGCATGAGATAGAGTAGCTAGGGCAACCAAGAAGCGCAATCTTGTGGAAATTCAGCCGGGAAACATCTTGAAGACAAATTTATGGACCCCAGGGTAAGAATCTCAGACCTAAAGCATTGCGGGGCCGTTGCTGTTCTAAAGCTAAATAGAAGGAGCTTTGCACTAATGTGGAGCTTTGCACTAATGTGGAGCTTTCCACTAATGGGGAGCTTTGCACTAATGTGGAGCTTTACACAAATGTGGAGCTTTACACAAATGCAGAACTTCACACCAAAGTGGAGCTTTGCACAAATGTGAAATTTTGCACCGATGTGGAGCTTTCCACTAATGAGTTTTACACGGATATGAAGCTTTGCACTAATGAGGAGCTTCACACTAATATGGAGCTTTGCACGAATGTGGTGTCAAGATGCCAGAAACTGGGAGGCATCCCTCAGGGAAACCACCAAAAGCAGCAGGACAAAATGGACGCAGATGGACGGCTGCCATGATTGCCATTTCTTAGAACGGGATCTCGGAGGGCAGGGAGCTAACTTGATCTATGTGGTCACTGTACGGTCCACACTTTAGAACATTGGCTTTTAGGCCAGAAGTCCTGTTTAAGAGGGACTGACGAGCCCCTCAGGACTTTGGGAGCACTTAATAAGCATCAGTAGCTTAAGGACCCTGCCGAGATACTTAGGAGGAGAGGTGGACGACCTTCAAAATTGGGGTGGACACGCCAGGCCCAAGCTCATTTCTTAAACGGACTCAATTTAATTCTATTTTCCAGCTTCAGCTTCTGAGGCTGTTGGCTGACAGTGATAAGCTCAGGGGGTCTAACCTGGGACAGGAAAATGATTTGGACGGAAAATGAACGTGCAGCTCAGAAAGTGAAATCTATCTGAAAGGCGCCCAATTGGCCCAAACCAGGATCCCAGAACCCCCAGGCAAAGAGAGCGGGCCAAGTCCCTGAGAGCTAGCAGCAGAACAAAATCAGGCAGCAGGAGGAAGCACTGACCTCTCCCTGTTGTGCAAACACCCATAACGTAGTAAAAGAACACACCAGGTCCTGTGGAAGCCCTGCAGCTCTATGACCATTTGCTCTGTCTGGGAAAAGTGCCAAGAGCTTCTGCAAATTATAACAGCGCTGTTTCCCAGCCCCGTGGGTGACCCAGTAACATCCTGACGGCCCAACAGGAAGGCGAGTGCAAACTCAAAGTGGGCAGTGAGGGTCTGGAATGGGGGGAGAAGGGGCCTGAAGCTGGGAAGACCCCGGCAGCCTGTACTGACTCATCTTTGTGTGGCCGGGGGCACAACAGAACAGAAGGTCATCTCCATCAAGGGCTTCTGCCTCTGCATCCCTCCCTTTCAGTTTGTGGTACACAGTGGCACTTCCTAAATGCTTGTGGCTGCACGGAAGCATGGACATTGCAGGGGAAGGAGGAGCATTTCCAAAATACTTCCCCCCTGCTGATGACAGCCACATTTTCCAAATCGGAGTTATGTCATTTTACAGCCACAGAGTCAGCGGTCCCCCAAGTGCCCCCTCCTCTGCGTGACTGGGCACAGACTGGGGGAGCTCCCATAAAGGTGGCCATGGATGACACTTCCAATAACAGCCAGGGGTCCTTCCTTTTGTGCTCCCTCTCCTGGAGCGGGAGAGGAGCAAAGTCTGGGGGTCCTTCAGACGCCCCAGGAGAAGGGGCCCCGCAGTCCCGGCAACAGAGTGCTCAGCTCACCGGCAGTGCTATCGCTCCTAAGTGGGGCCACCTGGAGAAAACTTCCCATTTTAAAGCTTTATCTCCTGGCCCTTCACAAGGATCTGCATCAACGTGCTGGATGAATTACCGCAGGAGCTCCCCTCCCTCTGGTCAGAAAGAGTGGGGGGTGGCCAATGCAGGGCCCCCACCTTTCAAGGGGGCACCCCGGGAAGTCTCAGTATTTCCCACCTGGCTGCTCTCCTGGACTTTGTGACCTCCAGAAAGTCATCTTTCTGTAAGAGAAAATGCACTCAGAGCCCTGGGCAGGGTCTCCCCACCCCTTTCAGCTTTTTATGTCTCTCCGCATTAGACCATGAGGGATTATCTTATACCTCTCTTTATATCCCTAGTGCTTAGCAAATATAAGGCACATAGTAGGTGCTTCTTGTGAATTTATTGGTTCCAACTCTATTTATATTACAGAAAGAAGAGGACTGACAGGGAATCATTAAAGAATAGAATGGGATGGGGGTGTAGGAGGGGGGCTTAACAACCTTGCAGATTAGAAACCATTGGCGTACCAATGCACTGAATAGGCAAAAGACGCTTTCTGAACCTAAAAATTGGATACATGACCCAGAAGAATCTCCCCAGAATAAACCTATTCAGCCGCCCCATCCATACAAAGTCCCACACTCTCATGGGCGGCTGGAAGCTACACTCAGAGCACAATAAAAGTGAGCGTATCCAGATAATCCAGCCGAGGGGCCAAGAGAATTAGGGGACCATGACCCCACAGGAAGTGCGTTGTCGCTAGCTGCTGACGGCCTTAGACAATGAGTCCAATCGGACCCATCCTCCAAACTTGCACGGATCTCATTTCCTTATCACGCAATGTTCAACAAAACGGGGAGCTTTTGATGCTGGTGAGCTGTTCAGTTGCCTTCCTTGGATTTCTGAGGGATGCAGTCCTTCACTTAAGATGCTTGGGATGCAGACTGATTTTCTTCCCTGGTCAGGAAGAAGCCCAACCAGCTATTATCAGACAGAACCAATTCCCAGATTATCCCACTTGTATAGATCGATTGTGAGGATGGAACTCTCTTGTCCATCCCTCCCACTTCTGTACATCCTTAAACAACCTTTGAGATACTGATTGGCAAATCTTTAGACAGGACTGGGACCCGGTCTGCCAAGTGCATCCCATCTGATTCCTTGAGCCTCCCTTTGAGTTCCTGCCTTTACTTCCCTGGTTTTCCTGAGAAACTTCCAAGGCTGGATTTCCCCTCTAGAAGATCTGCTTGGGATGAAGATCTTTGCTAAGTTCTTTTCAGGACTAAGTCCACTATGAGCTACTGTGTCTGTTTTTCTCTGTGTCTCTGTGTGTGTGTGTGTGTGTCTCTCTCTGTCTCTGTGTGTATGTCTCTCTGTCTCTCTATCTCTGCCTCTCTGTGTGTCTCTCTGTCTTTGTCTGTCTCTCTCTCTGTCTCTCTCTGTCTCTTTGTGTCTCTCTGTCTCTGTCTCCCTGTCTCTCTCTGTGTCTCTGTCTCTGTCTCTCTGTCTCTGTCTCTGTGTCTCTGTTTGTCTGTCTCTCTATCTCTGTCTCTCTCTGTCTCTCTGTCTCTCTCTGTCTCTTTCTCACACACACACATACACACACACACACACACACACACACACACACACACACACACACACA
>JAJPUD010000405.1:429712-457541 GCA_023553655.1 Myrmecobius fasciatus
ACACACACACACACACACACACACACACACACACACACACACACACATAGTGCCTTCCCTCCAAAGGCGCCTTTCTCCTCTAGCTAACTCTGGCTAGTCTGCTAACCTCCCCTATGGCTCTAACCTGCCAGTCAATGGCTTCCTCCCACCTCATGGAGTATTTCCCTTCTATTTTGAGTTCCTCTGGGGAACTTGTCTTTTCCTTGCTAACTATATGCTCTCCAACTCTTGCATATAAGCCACTCCTGGTGCCTATTTTACCTCTTAGTTTGTCTATAGCCTCTTCTCCTAAAGAAACCTGCCTTTTGTCAGAGAGAACAGCCGTTGTTTATTTGTGACATGTTTATTTCAAACTAGACCTCGCTCCCCTGACCTCATCACTGGCCTTGGAGTCCCAAAGGAAACTGTGTTCTAGGCTCAGGAAACGTCCTTGTTGCAGAATGGGATGTAAGGGATCTCTTCTTCCTCTGGGGTCCCATCAGATGGGCGCCTCGTCTTTGTGTTCCCAGCAGTGTGGAAGTGCTTGGGGGAGATGCTCCGTCTTTCTGGGTACCAAGAAGGAACTAAAGCTCTTTTCCTAAGCTGGCTAGCTTGTTAAAAGGAACAGCTCCTCATGAGAACTGGACCTAAATTAAGCTAATGAGTCTCCCCCTTTCTCTCCTACCAAGAGGTAATAGCTGGAAAAGACAATTAGCTCTCCACCTATTTTAAGTCATTCTCATGTCTTTATCAGTGATTATCTCACAGCCTTCCCAGTTCCCAAGTTTGCTTCTTTTATTGAAAATGGATTTTTCCTTCTAGCAGGACTGCCGCACTCTCTAACATATTGTTTTTCATCTCTCCCTACAAGACCCTTCCAGTCACTGAATTAGCCTTCTTTCCATTAGAGACCTTGCCCACACGTTCTTTGACCTTTAGTGACTCGTGTACTCGTAAAATCATAGCATGTTTATTTAATGGGATTTTTCCCCATCTTTTGTCCCTTGGTTCTTCCCATCATTTTGACTCTCTGAACTTGACCCTGCAATTTCTCAGATGTTCTTCCTGACTTGACGTGCTTTGTGTGCCTTTCATGCCCTTAATTGCAAGTAATTTTGTACTTTGGGTTTCTTCTATGCTGGCCTTGGACGATCCCAGCATATTGTTCAATGTGGGGTCCCTTCTCGGGGAATCCATTCATTTATCTTGAAACAATTTCCCAACCATTTCCAGGAACTACTCAATTTTATCCTTGGCTGCCTTTTCCAGGGAGCTGTGAACCGTCTCTGGGCGGGGGACCCAAAGACGAGGAGATAGAAAGACCATCGCTTCCACACCAAGTCAAAGTCTCTCGAAGAAGCCCACCAAGACCAAAGGATGGGAGGGAACACTTGTCAAGGGCAGAGAGGACATTTGTGAGAGAATGCTGGAGGGCTAGGAGGACTCGATCATAATTCACAAGGACGTTAAGGAAAGGAAATTAATGGAGATGCAAGGTTTGGGAAGCATTGGAAATGTTTCGATTTTACAGAAGGGAAAATGTAAAGTAGAATGCAAAACTCAACCAATACCAGCAAGCCAGAAAGCAGAGGTTGACAAGAATAGCCCTTTTGTTCACACCTTTTGAAGAGCTTTCTAAAACTGTCCTTGGCAAGCTCTCCTCTGAAAGCTGAATGTGATCTGCAAGTCAAGCGTCCTTGATCTGGAGGGCTGTTCCTGGCACCTACTTCCCTCCCACCCACAGCCACCAGTCAGAAGTTGGTCTGATGGCAGCTCAGACACTGTCAATCAGCAGCAGCACCATCCTGGTCCCTCCCAAGATAGCCTCTGGGCACTGGAGGGGAAGGGCTTTGGGAGAAAGTCACCAACCCCTCGCCTAGAATGATTTGGGCTAGTAATGGGCCTTCCTGTGAGCACCTAGAATGATTCAAGGTTTGCAAATCTTGCAAATACACACACAAACACATGTGTATATATATCTATATATGTTATTATATATTTATTATAAAAATGTAATCATTAAAATAATGTAGTTATTTTAGAAATAAATACAACTCAATATATTCCTTTATATGTGTATACATTATATGTATAGAAATATACATAAGCAATCATGTATATACACACACACACACATACACATACTTCCCAACTGGATCCCAGCAATACTCTGGAAGTAGGTGCTATTATTATCCTCACTTTACAGTCATGGAAACTGAGGCACAGTGGGGTTAAGTAACTTGGCTGGAGTCCCATCCCTGTGCTTGCATCTCCCTGATTCCAGCCTTGTTCTCCAAGCACCACACCACCAACGGCAGCTCTTTTTAATACTTCAGGATGTCAGCGCTCCATGCTGTCTTAGGAACATGAAGACAGAGCCGATGGGACCTCCCAGGGGAGGTGGTCCGCCCTGAGGTGCAGGGATTGATCTGGAATCTCTCAAGAGGGTCTCTGGCTCCCACTCTTCCCACTCCCGTCTTTCCCTTAGAGTCAGCAATGGTGACTCCAGCATCCCATGTGGATGGACAGCCGCCCATGGCAAACACCCAGCTGTGCCCGCCATGGTGTCCCCTCTCTGCTCCGACGGCCATGAAGCAGGCAGTGGGGGCTCGGGTCTGGCCCACTCCTCTCTCTGCCCAGAACTTGGCTTCCTGGCCATTCCCCACGAGCTTCCTCGCTCCCCTCCTCCACCCTCCTGCCTCTCACAGCCTTCTCTGCTGGCTTTTCTTCAGCCGTTCTTCTTTCAGGTTGGTTCTTCTCTCCCAGTCCCCTCCCACCTCCTGACTGCTCTTCCTAAGGCCTTTGCTGGAGATCCAGAAAATACTATCCAAGGCTGTTTCGGAACCTCTTCTCCTCTCCCTTTGGACCAGATGGATTCAGAAAACCACCAATCAGCACTATTTGTGCTCCATTTTTTATTTGTAATCAGTTGTGTCGTTTATATTAACTTGTTATTTGTGCTGTATCATTTTGCTAATCCTCTCCTAATCACATCTGAATCTGGTTCAGCTCATCTCACCCCTGGAGTTTTTTCAGCCCTACCTGCTAATATCTACTCCGAAGGCCACCCTCGATTAGGCTCTGTAACTGAACAGTTGTGTGCATGTTGTTTCCCACTTCAGACGTGCCTTTGTATTCCTGTGTCCCCCGTTCAGCCCAGGACTCCCACCCAGCCAGACAGAGAATGGCCCCACAGATTGTGACATATGAGGGGGACAGCGTTCCAGGGCACTATCAGAAAACACCTGCTTTCTGAGCATCCCGGGTAACAGGAACTGATGCAGCGAGAAGTGAGCAGAACCAGCAGCACCACTGGCCCGTGGACAGCGGCTTTGCAAAGAATCACTGCTTTAGAAGTCAGATGGGGGGGACCCATCATCCCCATAACCCAGGGTGGAGCAGGGTCCGTCAGATCAGGGGGGCAATCCATCATCCCCATAACCCAGGGTGGAACAGGGTGCCATCAGATGAGGGGGGATGATCCATCATCCCCTTAACCGAGGGTGGAGCAGGGTGCTCAGACCTTGACACAAGGTGCCCCACTCAGCTTTGCATTACAAGGGTATGTTTGTTTGTTTGTCCTTCCTCGACTTCTCATTGGTGTGGGAAGGACTGGGAGGAGGATCAGCACTAGTGACGGTTCAAAAAAAAAGAGAAAGAAAAAAGAAAGAAAGGGGCCATTAGACCTGTTTTATGGCATAGGAGAGACAAAAGGGACGTTCAAAGGGAAGCCAAGAACAGAGCCACTTTGGTGATCACCTCCGGCTTTCTTCTCTCCCTAGTATATCGCTGGCTTTTTATGCTCCCTTGGAGTCCTTTGGTGTGCAGAACATGCTCCTTTGGGTTTTAAGTTCACAATATTTTATTCATCCACTGAAAAGTTGTAGGCAGAAGCAGATATCCTCAACAAAGAGAGTGATCAGCCTCTGACTTCCAACGTCTAAATTTCCAGGTTTGAAGCTGAAAATTTAAAAAACCGCATCGAACTGCTCTTGGCCATAGCACCCATGTTGCTGTTCCTTCCCAGAAGGCTGGCTTAGCTCTGGCAGCCATGGTGCAGCGGAAGGCCACGGCCAGCCCCTCGTAGCCCGGCTTAGATTTATTTACCTGCACATAGAGCGCATCGTGACAAGAAACAGAAAAAAGAAATCTTGATCTCAGCATCCTGGAAAATGCATAATTCTTGTGAATGGGATCTCAGCCTAATCCCAACCTGGGAGGGAGTTTCCCAAAGTCATTCTACAGAGGCTGAACATCATTGAGAAGCAACATGGCAGAGGAGACGGCTGATGAGCTCAAGAACCACGTGACATCATAGCACGCTGGGGGACCCTGGACCAGTTACTTACCTCCTAAATTTGTGAGGCGGCTAAGATTATAGTTGGTATTAAAAGTGAAGACAAGAGTCTCCATTACAGATGAAGTCGCAGGTCCAGTCCCAGTCCTCTCATCCAAAGCTTCCAGAGCCTCAGCGCTGAAAGCACTTGAGCCGCCATCTTGTCCAATTCCATGAAAGAAGGTCACATCCTCCGTTTCTGACAGTCGTGATCCAGCCTTTGCTCAAAGCTCTCCAGCTACAGAGGGCTCTCTCCAAGGCAGCCTGGTCCATCCACAGAGAGCTGCTAATGTGCACGGGCTTTTCCTCACACCCAGCCTCGATGTGCCTCTCGTGCCTTCTCGTCCACCGCTCCTAGTGCTGCCTCTGGGAATTTGTGAACGAGAAGAGGTGGGAGCCAGGTATCTCTCATGAACACTGTTCTTCAGCAGCATGTGGCTTATTCCCTGGGAGACCGACCCAAAGCAGGTCCCTCCCATCATCTCCCTAGATCCCCATTGCTCATCTCTAGCATGGGTCCAGGAAGGATCCCACCAGGGTCTTTCCTTCCAGGATCCAAGAAGGATCCCACCAGGGCCATTGCTTCCAGGAACGATCCCACCAGGGCAATTCCTCCCAGGAAGGATCCCACCAGGGCCATTCCTTCCAGGATCCAAGAAGGATCCCACCAGGGCCATTCCTTCCATTCCACCCCTAGATGACAGGATCCCACCAGAGCAATTCCTCCCAGGAAGGATCCCATCAGGGCAATTCCTCCCAGGAAGGATCCCACCAGGGCCATTCCCTCCACCTCCCACCAGTGGCACCCCATCTCCTCCACATGCCTTTCATGGATTGCTCCCAAGGACAAGGCTCTTCTGTTTGATTGTGTTGTGTGCCACATGCCAGTCTGGGAAAGCCATGGACTGCTCCTCAGAGTCATGTGTAAAACAACATAACTATGGAGGAAATGAATCATTCTGAAATGGTTACCCAGGCAGTTTTACAAGCATGCTCATGGACCTGGGTTTAGAACCCCTGCTCTCAATCATCCACTCGGAGAGTGCAATGGAGCTTTCCTCGGCGGCTTCTTGATTTAGTAGATTCTAGTGCACCACCTGGGAGGCCATGTCTCCCTCCCCCCAGTTACGTGATCAGTCCATCTTCTCTCTTCTTCATAAATGCCCTTTGGGGCATCCTACCATTGTCCCAAAAGGAACAGTATTCATAGGTCAAAGGCATCGCAGACCTAGGTGGGAAAGGATCTGAAGGCTACCTGCTACAACTTTTTCCTTTGGTAGAAGGCCAAGGTCACACAGGTATTCAGTCCATAGTCGAACCCAATCCCAAACTCTCCAAAGCGCTGCCATTTTTCCTGCAGAACCATGCAACTCATTTCTCAGGTCAGAAACATCAAATTTAATGAAAACCAGCTTTTTGCTCAATGTGGAATACTGACTGCACTTCGAACTGGCTCTGATGAATTTAAGCACCAGTCCATGTCCTAATCAGTTTCCCAATGGAACTCAATGAAAGTAAAAACAATTTTTCTTTTTTTTAATTAAAGCTTTTTATTTACAGAACACATGAGTGATTTTTCTACATTGACCTTTGCAAAAAACTTTTTTTTGTTCCAAGCTTTTCCCCTCCTTCCCCCTACCCTTCACCCCTAGATGACAGGTAATCTAATACATGTTCAATATGTTAAATTATATGACAAATCCAATATATGTATACATATCTATGCAGTTATCTTACTGCACAAGAAACATCAGATCTAGAAAGAGAGAAAAAAAACAACCTAAGAAGGAAAACAAAATGCTCAAGCCAGCCTCACGCCTCTGCCAGGGGCTGAGCATCCTGTCACTGGCACAGAGAAGGTGAGACCAGAAGCCGAGCAATATGCAGAGCAGCCAGAGAACCCCAGCCCACCCCAACCCACAGGGCCCTGGTTCAACACCCATGTCATTTCCACCCAAGACTCCATGCCAGAAGCTTTGTCACCTCATCAGCTGGTGGTCGGCCATTATTTGCTGTCTGGCTTATTTGGGGAGGGGGTGAGTGGCAGAAGGTACCCCTCCCTGTACACCCATCCTCTGCCTTCCAGAATGGGCAAGTCTCTGATGCCAACTCCTGCCCAGAAAGCTTCATTGGTTGCCTGGTTACAACATCTCACTCTGGTGCCTTGTGACACTTCTTTGTTGTCTCTCCCATTTACTGAAACAATCCTCCTAAAGCACAATTTTGAGGATTCAGAATGGAAGGTGGTGCAGGATTTCAGAGTGTAGGTAGCCTCCTACCTACGGGTCCTGCCTCCAACAGGAGGTCCTGCAGCCTTCCCTGGTGAAACAAGTCGCATTTACTTGCCCCTGTTTTGTTCTTGCTTCTCTAAGAGCAACAGCGAGCACTTGCCTAGCTCCGCCTCCTCCTTCCAAAGGTACGAGAGTTGAAGTTGCTGTGTTTCTACTCCCAATACTTAGAACAGTGCCTAGAATACAGTAAGTGCCTAATAAATTCTTGTTGGCCAAATAATGCATGAGAAGGAGACCCGGGTTCAGATCCTGCCTGTAACACTCCCCGTCTTTCTGGGGCCCATTCTGAGCATCAGACATCTTGACACCACTTGTTCTTCCCCCCAGAACACTCCATCTCCCATCTCTGGGCTCTGTGTGCCCCACGGACCCATTCGGTCTCATCTTTGCTTGTCAGAATCTCTGATTTTCCTTAAGATTCAACTACAGGCCAGGTTCCTCATGAAGGTTCCCTGGGCCCCTCAGATGCCAGGGACACTCACCACCCGCAAACCACTTTCTGTTCACCTTGTACGTATTCTGTACCATCTCTGCCATTAGAAGGGAAGGAAGCTCCTGAAGGCCAGGAGTTGTTCCCCTTTTGCCTTTGGATGCCCAGGGCTTCCCACATAATAATAGTAAGTGCTTCTGATTGATTTTTTTTTTTTTTGCTGAGGCAATTGGGGTTAAGTGACTTGCCCAGGGTCACACAACTAGGAAGTGCCTGAGACCAGATTTGAACTCAGGTCCTCCTGACTTCAGAGCTGGTGCTCTAACCACTGCGCCACGTAGCTGCCCCTGACTGACTCTTTTCTAGCCTCTTTTCCTCAGTTTACTTTTTGGTTGTTGTTCAGTGAGACATTGTTTTTCTCTTCGCTCTCCTTGGCCTCCCACTCCATGCACTGCCTCTGTACATTGAGGATAGCTTCACTTCAGAGACTCTTAGACACACCCACCAAAATGGCACCAGGGCCAAGGATGGATCGCCATGCAGGTGGGTGAGAGGTGGGCAGCGGGACTCCTGCTTACATAAGGCGCTCTCCACACGTGTCCCAGGGTCAGCATGGGAGAATCAGCAGGAGCAGTCTCAGGGTGGGCTTGTGCATCCGTCCATCACTGTGGTGAGCTGCCCACTGGTTCTCCATGGGAGGTCATAAGGGCATCCCTCTGCTGTCATGGAGACAAGCTGAGATGTGGAGGAAGGGCTCCAGTAGTCCAGAAGCTGAGCATTTCCTTCCTGATGGAAAGCAATCCCCCATAAAACTGGAGTAGGAAACTAAACGCTGAGCAGATGGGGGCTGACAAGCCACGGTTCTCAGAAGGTCTAAGAAGCGTTGAGATGGCCTCATCGTTTTGGGAACGGCTTCAGTCAGCACCACACGGACTATTTTCTCTTCCCTTATGGTATCACCTTTGTTGTATTCATCAAACTGTGTGCAGGGATGGCCTGGGTAAGTAAATGTGGCCCTTTCAAGGCCGTCACTGAGGGTCTGCTTCCAGTTTCTGGCTGGAGACCAGGCGTCGTCCCCTGGGGGATTTCCTAAAAGGTCTTTGAAGATGGGGAAGAGGCTGCCAGTGGGCGCCGCGAAGACCTTAATACAAATAAGTCCCAGCGGGATCTGGGAAACTAGCTAGGTTTCCTCTCAGAAATGAATCACAGGAGCGCTCACCAAGTCTCATTTAGCCTAAAGCAGACAAAGCCAAGCAAAGGCCATCAGCCTGGAAATGCTATTTGAATTTCTTTTCCATTTTTTAATTAGCTCGGTTACAAACACCACCAAAGTCAGGTCGGCTCCAGATCAGCTTCATTATTCCTCCCCTTGGCAGGGTTTCCGTCCCCAAGGCCCGTTCTGGTGGCAGGCAGGCCTGAGGTCCAAGTCTGAGGCTGTTACTGCCTGCTGACTTTATTCAAGCACTCTCTGCACTCTGAAAAGGCTGCTCCCTGGTCCCAGGCAGCAGACTGTGGGCACCTGATGAAATGTGGAGCCCCAGCCTGGCACCCGCTCTGGCACCAGCCCCCAAAGATGGCTTCAGCACTATGGAAGGGTCCCAGAGTGATGGCCTGTCTAGACCCTGAGCATGGCAGGGAGTGAGACGTCTCAGTAAGTCTTGTGCCCATCATGATGGGCTCTTGCCAGGGGTGGAGAGTCCCTTCATCCCCTGCTCCCCCCACCAAAAAAAGTAGTACCAATACCTCAGGTTTATAGGGACTTTAAGGATGACACAACACTTTCTACAGAAAAGCCTTGGGAGGCAGACTGGGCCACTGAGGCTGGCCCTATTGTCCACATGAGACAGTTTGGGGTCAGAAATAATGAGGAAATTGCCTAAAGTCTGTGTTACAGCCAGGATTTGAAGCCCAATACTCTCAGTCCTGGACCAAGGCTCTCAGCACTGTGCTGGGCTACCCGGCTGGTCTCCTATTTCTTATGTGCCTTCCATAATTACCTCCGTTTTTGTTGTTATTTGTCTGCATTTTGTTTTCTTTCTCATTTTTTCCCTTTTTGATCTGATTTTTCTTGTGCAGGAAGAGAACTGTATAAATATATATATTAGATTCAACATATATTTTAACATATTTAACATCTATTGGATTGCCAAGTAGGGGAAGGGTGAGGGATGGGGGGAAATTTGGAATAGAAAGCTTTACAAGGGTCAATACTGAAAAATTATCCGTGTATGTTTTGAAAATAAAAAGCTTCAATAAAAAATAAAATTATATATATATATATATATATAATTTCCTCAGTAGTCCTTTACTATGTATATATATTTATGCATGTATAGCTGTATGTGTATCCACACATGTATGTAGTGTTGGCTGCATCCACCATACATGTGTGTTACTTGTGTGTGCAGACAGAATGCTGCCATCCACCTGTGTGTGATCACAACCACATGATCTGTCTTGCCCTATGTTATTAGTCCTTGGAGGTCAGGAATCAAGCCCTTACCTCTTTCCCTCATCCACTTCTCTTTCCTTCTCCACTCTCCAAAATCATGGTATCCTAAGCTAGAACCGGAAAGCACCATCAAGACCAAGATCCTCATTTTAGGGATGAGGAAACCAAGCGTCCATTTATGGATTTATCCATGGCAAACTAACCAGTAAAAATCAGAGGAGAATTTGAACCCAGGGCCCTTGACTCCAAAGTCAGCCTTCTGGTTGCCATGTCCTACTGCCTCTCAGAACCAATAACAGTATTTGTTACAAGGAAAAACTCCCCAGGTGCCAGCAACTGGTGTGAGTGCTGGATGAAGTAGTGAGTGAAAAAAAAACGAGTGGGGTCCAGCGCACCCAAGCTTACCTCCTGAACTGACTTTCCTTCTTACAGCTCCCCTTTTATACCCGGCCACAACCATATTTTTCTTTGTTATATATTACCCAAATGCCAGAAAATCACAAAAAGATAACTAAGGCAATGACATTTCCTTTTCTATTAGTCAGGATCCATTTCTTTGTTTTCCTTTCATTTTCATTTTTGAAAGCCTCCTGTCTCCAAACGAAGCATATTTGGCCATGTCAGACGATAGCGAATGATGATATGAGTCGCCAGCTGGGACCCGGCCTTGCAAAATCTCTTTGAGGTCCCCAAGCTTCCAGGGGACTAGCTCCCCATCCCAGGAAGCTGAAGGGGAAAGCCCGCCTCTCTTGGCCAAGGAGGTGAAGAAGGGCTGAAGGGGGTGAGGGATGGGAGAGGGCCTCCTGCCTCCTGTTCCTCCATTTGGAGAGAGCCGGGCACTTCCATCCGATGACCACCGAAGAAGCACGAATTACAGCCGATAAAAGCCATGGCGTTCCCAAGGAAATGGCTGGGTTTTCTCTTGGGTAAAGGGCGCCCAAAGGGCATTGGATGAGGAGGGGGTGAGGGCTGGGGGAACTCTGGGGAAGCTGGCATTGTCCCACTCGGCAGCCCCAATTAGTTTTCCCCTTGAGAATGCACTGGAGCCCCAGAGCCCTTTGCTCAGCCGGTTTGGGGGATGGCCGATGGAAACCCAAGTTTTACCCACAGAAGTAAGAGGAAGGAAGCTGGCCGGCCCGTCCGGGTTTGGGGCTTTTCCCTCTGCCCAGCAGTAGCCTTTTCTTAGAGCTAGCATTGCCCCCCCACCCCAGGGCTCCTTGAGAGCAGGGTGCAGGAGCATCCCGGACAAGCAGCCCTTTAGCTTCCAAGGCTTTCCTCCCGTCGGACTTTAAGAAGAGCTTCAATGGGGAGCGAAGGACTTTGGCTGTACCCCAGACAAGCTGATTCCTCTCCCTCGCTGTCCTTTGGGGCCCAGCAGAACACAGCAAGCTCCTCCCAGAACACCTCTCAGTCAAGCCCCTCGGGCGTCCTGTCCCATCCCAGTGTGCCTTTCTCCGCGGAGGATTCCCCGTCCCTTCAGCCACGGGAAAACTTCCGCTTCTTAATATTTCGTCCAAGGACCGAGGGATTTATCGGCTGCCGCTCCAACTTGCTTAGGACCTTTGCCCTAATCCTGCCCAGGGACACAGAGTCCCCTTGAGAAAGAGTGCAAGTGTGCCACGTTTGGGTTTCTAAGGCTTGTGTGTGTGTGTATGTATGCACAGATACACACGTGGACATGTCAGTGTGCATGCATTTATTTATTTTGCTTTGTGCTGAGACAATTGGGGTTAAGTGACTTGTGCAGGGTCACACATTAAGGAAGTGTTAAGTGTCTGAGACCAGATTTGAACTCAGGTCCTCCTGACTTCAGGGCTGGTGCTCTATCCACTGCACCACTTAGCTGCCCCTTGCATGCATTTATTGTACAAGTGGGCACACGTGTACACGCCGTGTCCTTGTATCAGAGGCTGTGGTATATTGTGTGTCCATATATATTTCATACATATATATATATATATGTATATATATATATATGTTGCTGTTGTGTGTATGTATATTTATGTCTATAGCCCTTTACCCCGTGCACTTATTGTGCAAGTGGGCACACGTGCACACTCTGCGTCCTTGCATCGAGGGCTCTCTGGCTTCTATGTGAAAAGTGAAAAAGAGGAAAGGGGGAAGGAACAAGCCCACAAGTGAGCAGCTTCTGCAAGGGTCATTTCCGGTCAGCCACACCTGGATGCGGAGAGGGAGCTGGATGCTGCTGCCGCGGGGACATCACTGCCCTGGACGCTGCCGTGCAGCGCAATCTCTCTCCTGCCATTTTCCTGATGCGTGGGACTCTGGGAGAATGAAACCTCTCCGGTTTGACATTTTGTCTTCCTACTTGAGACAACAATCAGTTTTTCAATGCCCAGTTTTTCCCTCAGATCGAGTGGCTGATTTCCACGGGCTGAGGCAGTTCTTTCTGGCCAAAATCTGAGCCACATTCCATTTTCTCGACCTAAATGGATTGAACAGCAGCAAAGCTTAACCTCAGTCCAAGGCTTGGAACACAGGATCAAACACGCTGGGAACTGGAGTTCTTTTCCAAATAAACAATCCTAACACAATGGCGTGTTCCGAACAAATGTCCCCGGTTCTCAAGGCAAAACCCACCAATTTAGAAATAGCCTTTTGTTGCACATAAAAATCTAATAGCGAGATCCTTTTTGTCTTAGTGACTCTAGAATAAAATGCAAAATCCTTTTTTTTTTTTTTTTTTTTTTTTTTTTTGCTGCAAAAGCCTTCATCATCTGGCCTCCCCTGCCTTTCCAAACTGGCCTCTCCCTGCCTTTCCAATCTGGCCTCTCCCTGCCTTTCCAATCTTACATCTCACTCCCCCAACAGAATCACAGTGGTGACACCGGCCTCCTCCCCATGCCTGGCACACAGTAGGTGCTAAATAGATGCTTTCTGAGTAATGGACTCTCTTTCCCATCTCCCAGATCACCGGGAGCTGTCCCTGATCTGCCCCCTAAAAGCCCAGATCTTTTTCAGTCACACTGGGGCCAGGTCAGGACTCCCACCAGGATCAGTTTTGAAAGCCATGCACTGTTTGGATGTTGCCTTTGGAGTTTTTGCATCATGGTCGCTTGTCATCATAAGCGCTACCCTTTGAATCCCCCTTTCTAAGCCAGAGGTAGATGTTATATTCATCTCAGTTCAGCTGCCTCTTTCTCATTCGGGCTGCCAAAGGATGATCCA
The DNA here is from genome assembly GCA_023553655.1 of Myrmecobius fasciatus. NCBI lineage: Eukaryota > Metazoa > Chordata > Mammalia > Dasyuromorphia > Myrmecobiidae > Myrmecobius > Myrmecobius fasciatus. Next base: position 442,390 of record JAJPUD010000405.1, read on the forward strand.
TCTGCTGCTCTCCCCAGTCCCCTCCATGTCACTTTTGGTGTTGCCCACAAATCTGAGAAACTGCCATTGCCATCTCCCCCCAAATCAGGGGGCGTCCAACCCACAATTCAAGGGAACTGGATCCCATTCTATCTTACTTTAGGTATTTAAAAACACTGTTCAGAGCAGGGCCCTATAGGGAGCCTATAGACCTGCTAACAAGTGCTAACGAGGTCCAGAACATTCACAAGAAAAGTAAAGAAATCCTGATCCAAACCTCTAAGAGAACTCCCAAGTACAGACCCCCGACACCCTCCAGTGTAGACCTCCCTCCCAAAGTGAAGTCAGAATATAAAGGATAATTACTCTCTATTCAGGTCCAGCCTTTCAACCAGTTCTAAATCTCTAATTACACGTTACTACAGGAGTAGCAGAGAGACTTTATCCAGTGCCCATAATCAAGGCTCTGTAGCTGCCAAAGCTCTGCCAAAGGAAATCATGTCTGGGAGGCCCCGCCGGCGGGCTGCCTCTGTCATCATACTTGCAAATGTTTGCTGCCCAGCCACCCATGATCCCACACAGAGCCAAGTTCACCAGCTTGTGTTCCACAAACTCCACTGTTTCCTTCCTTTTCCAGGATAACCCTGTTCTCTGTTGCCTTTCTCTCTTGCTTGTTTTGCTTCTTTGCTGCCCAAAATATAGAGCTCGTCCAGCCAGGGGAACGGGGTCCCTCTTTTTGACCCTCCTCCTCTTGGGCATCCACTCCTTACTGGTCATTTGGGGTTGCTCGTTGTGATTGAGGACTTTTACAGAAGAGACTCCTGAAATATCTGAGCAGCTCCGCCTTCTGTCATATTACTGTCCTCCCTCCCACCCCCACAGGAATCCCCACCATTCTTCCATCCTCCTGTTTGCCCCTTCCCCACCCCATCATCAGATTTTTGCTGCCCTTAGATTTCCCTGCAAGCCCTGTCTAATGTTAATCTTTAGTGCTTCTAGAACTGGGCCAAAGTTCTTTCCTCATGCTCAAGTATCTGTCCTTACTGCCATCAAAATCTAGACTGGAGGAGCTGGGCAAAAATTAAACTTACAGCAACACTTGACACCATATACCCTCATAAACCTACATGGGTACACAACCTGAATGTAAAGGGTCCCACCATTAAAAAAAATAAAGAATGTTATAAGGTGCCTCACAACTATGGTGAGAGCAAGCATTCCTAACCAAGTAAGAGAAGATCTCTCTGTCTCTGTCTGTCTGTCTCTGTCTTTCTCTCTTTTCCTCCCTCCCTCTTTCTCTTTCTCTGACACATACACAGAAAGAGAGACAGAGACAGAAACAGAGAAAATTTAAGTTAAATAAAACACCTTTGCACAGAATCAATATGCTTAGAGTAAAAAGGATTTGTTGCCCCCCACAAGAGATTAAAGACAGGACAATATTGATGGAGCACTTTCTGTGTGGACTAGAAGAACTAGAACCTAATCAGGGATTTGTGGAGTGGGGGGTGAAAAAACCAAATGGGCAAATAAATGGGATGTTACTGCACTGTGAGAAACAGAGATATTGAAGAATGTGGTGAAGCAGAAGAAAACTTAAATGAAATGATAAGAGCAAAGTAAACAGAACCAGAACACAATGTAGGGGAGAGGAGTACATATATAACGATTAAGGCAGTATAAATAGAGCAAAGAAAAACTGAAACTGGCCATTATGTCATTGATTATGTAAGGACCAAGCTTAGCCCCCAGGGAAGAGATGAGGAAATGTGTCCCTTTCCCTTCCTATCTGAGATGGGGAACTGGAGGTATATTGTATCCCAGGGTCTCTCAGAGCTTTGTGATGTGTCGGTAATTTTGCTGATCTACACCCTTTCTTTTCCTTGTTACAAGAGATGACTCAATGGGAGGGACGAAGACAAGCTAGACTGGGGAATGAATATGATATAAAAATAAAAGCCATCCATAAAAATAGAACAAAAAATTTAAAAAGAAAAAAGACCAAACTTTTTCAATATTTCAGGAAAACATCCACAATATCACTGACAGGTTGTGAATAAATGTTGATGATTAAACATAAAAATAAGTCTACATTGAGTGGTGAGTTCTCTATGTCCATGTCAATCTCTTAGGAAACTGTCTTCCCATCAAAATTAATTCTCTTAGAGTCTCCAGAATTTTTTTTCTTTGACAGCTCCCCATTCTTTCAGGGCTGATTAAGGTTGTAAAGTACTTTTGATGCTTTATTGAGCGTGGTCCTCACAACAGCCCAATGAGACAGGGGATAAGAAGGTCTTATGTAACCATTCTACACATGAGGAAATTGAGGCTCACAAAAAATTGCCATGGCCCTATGGCCAGTGCAGACTGCCTCCTGACTCAAAGTCTGGTACTCTTTGCTCCAGGATAAATTTAGTCTCAATTCTTCATTTTGCAGATGAGGGAAGTGGAACCCAGAGACACTTGTGCAAAGTCACACAGGAAAGAGCAGAGGTAGGATTGGTACCCATGTGCCCCCTCCAATGATATTTCAGCTTTGCAATGCCTCCTATAATAATACATTCGAAATGGCGACAGCCACATGACTGGTGTCTTTGGCAGAATTCGAATTCAGCTTTTCCTGACTCCACATCAAACACTCTTCCAACCACATCCATTGATGGTCAGACCACATGGCCACCACCAAAGCATCACTACCACCTCCAGAGAGCACAAACACCAATTTCAGGACCAATTTAGGTTCGAAGATTTAAGGGTATAGCAAGATAATAGTAATGTCAGAGCTGGAACAGCAACTCATGAAGTAATTCTTGGAGGAAGGAAAGAAAAATAATCTACTTATTTTATCTTCACCACTACTCAGATTAGTATTATTTTTATGCCCATTTTCCAGATGAAGAAACTGAGTCTGAGAAATGTTAAATGACTTACTCAGGATCACACAGGTAGTCTAAAGCAGGGCATGACCTTGGTCTTCCTCCTTCCAGGTCATCGGTAAAGAACAAACTTTACCATTGACCTGGCAAGACCCCCAAGAGGACTTGACTCAGAGGCCTTCAGAAGACAATGGCCCCTTCTCATCAGGCCATTAATAATCACATTTGCTCAAATGCTCTCCTTGGGTCAAATGTTCCTTTTTTGAAAACTTGCTAAATCCATGGTATTTTATTGGCACTCCTTGGCTTTTGGTGCTCCCGTGGCCCGTGCCAGCATCCCTGCTTTTCTCTCTTTTTAAAGGTTTGTTCTATCCTTGTTCTGATTCCTAATTATGGTCCTGGTTCAGTCAGGTTCCTTATTTTAATACTAGCTAATCATTCCTAGGGAAAAACCAGCTCCCACCCAGCAATCTCACTGACATTCTATTGGCTTTGTACAGATTAAGTCTTACTTTTGTCTCTTTCATCTCCCCCATCAAAAAAGGAAGATTTTTTAAGTCTAATTTGGGGAGCAGTCCACATGTTTCAACGTAATTGATAGAACAGATAGTACTGGGCTGCAATCAAACCCTACCAAACCATGTGACCCTGAAATAAGTACCTAACTTCTCTGAGACTCAATTTCCTCATCAGTCAAATAAAGATAATAATACTACTGACCCCCTCACAGAGTTTTTGTAAGGTGCAAATGAGACTATACCCCAAAATTTTATTCCCTCATCCCACAACTGGCAGCTACGGGGTCCAATGGATAAAGTGGGGGGCTTGGGGTTAAGAAGACCTGGTTTCCAATTCTTCTTCAAACACAAATTAAGAGACCAGCCTGGCCAAGCTGCTGATCCAATGGGGGAGAAAACATGCAATGAATATGGACATGTAAGATGCACACAGGATAAATTGGAGATCATAAAGAAAAGGAAGGCACTAAATTAAGGGGGGGTTAGGGAGAGCTTCTTGTAGAAGATGAGATTTCAGTGAGAACTTTAAAAAACCAAGGAAAGTGGGGAGGACTGGGGGGGGATGTCCAGCCATAGGGAACCACTAGAGAAAATGCCTAGAGTCAAGGAACAGGGGATGTTTTTATTATCCCCCTCATAGCAATAAGGAAAATGAGGTGGAAGTCAGTGACTTGTTACACAAATGGCTGAGGCTGAGATTTGCATTCGGATCTGCCTTTCTCCTAGTCCCTCAGCAGGCTACACACCAGTGGGAATGGGAGACGAGACTCTGACTTTGATTTTCCTGGCCCTACAGCACTATGCCAATATATTTCCACCCAATATTAATTATTTTGAAAGTTTCCTGAGCAAAAAGATCTGAGATCCTATCACCAGAATTTTCTAGTTCATTTGGCTTTTCACTGATGAAGCTGACTTCTGCAGCTCCAGGGACCACAAAGTGTCTCCTTGCATCAGCCAAGATCCCTCTCAGACCCTTTTCTCCACTGATCCTGACCCTCTGGGACCACGCAGAAGAGCTTAATCCTTTTCCACATCAGAGCCTTACAAATAGGAGGAAGTGGCTATCTTCTCTCCCTTCTGAGGTTTATTTCTCCAGGCCATCGATCTCAGTTCTCTCCCCAGCCCTCATTTAGCACAGTCTCATCCTCTGGCCAGCCTGACTGAAATCCAACTTTTCTGTTTTCTTTCCTGAAACATGGGGCCCCAAACTGGGCACGCTGCAGGGCTAGGACTGGCATTCTGGAGGCTGCTTTTTTGATGCATCTGCCAAAGTGAGGGCCACTGACCCAATGATGGAGTCTCTCACAGTGTTAGGAGGAAATGGCAGCTCACACTGTAATTCATGCTGAACAATTTGTGTCCTAGAGCCGAATTACAGAATGTCTGAGCTGGAAGAAAACTCAGAATTCACCTGGCCTACCCCAGGCCTTTCCTGGATCAGGTGGAAAGCTAAAGACAGGATGCTGAGATGAAGGACATATTGTCATGAAGGCAGCAGGCAGGCTGAGGAGCCTCAAAATGACAGAGAAGAGCAAAGAAGAAGGGGAAAGGGAAGAGGAAAGGGGAAAGGGAAATGGAAGGAGGAAGTGGAGGGAAAGGGGAAGAGGGAGAAGGGGAAATAGAAGGAAGAAGTGGAGGGGCAAGAGAAAGGGAAAGGGAGAAGGGGAAGAGTAGAGGGAAAGGGAAGAGGAGGAGGTGGGGGAAAGAGAAAGGGAAAGAGGAGAAGAAGGAGAAAAGAAAAGAAAAGCATTTATTAAATATGTACTATGTGCCAGGAATTATGCTAAGCATTTTACAAATATTATCTCATTTGATCCTTACAATAACCCTGGTAGAATTCTATTATTTCCATTTTACAGATGAGAAAATTGAGGCAGGCAGAGGTTGTGACTGTCAAGGATCAAGTTGTTAGTCTGTGTCGAAGATGGAGCTTAACCTCAGTTCACCTTGACTCCAGGGTCCAGCTAGTCTTCTATCATCATCATCTGGTTATGTCCTATGACTAACTGATCTGATTGTAATGATTAAAATTACTGTTTTTATTCCTTTAATAGATACTTGGATGGGCTAGAGAATTACTGCCATATTATTTAAATATTAATATGGTTTATATTTTTATAATCAATTTTTGTGTATAAGCAACCATTTTAATATATATACCTCACTAAAACTAGCTGACATAAAGGTCCTAATGTTTTTTTTTGCACACAATTCCCCCCAAATCAAATTATGTCTGTCCTTTGCTCTATCAATATATGTGCAGAGAAGAAAAAAACGGATGCTTCATTCATAGGAAAAATTGATACGAAGCAGCTTATTTCCTGGCTAGGTAGTTTTTCTCTTGGATTTGGTTCCCTCTGTCTAGAAGGAAAAGTCAGACGCTTTGGTTCAGCACCCTGCGCTGTCCATTCCTGGTCCAGCCAAGCGAGCCCTCTTAAATTCCCAGGAAAATGACAATGGCTTCCACTGCTGATGATAATCACTGGACTTAATGAAAAGCTTTCACTGGGAGGCTTCTGGTGCTGTGTTAGCACCTCTCACTCCTGTGGCTGTTTGCTCCTATGATCTCTCTCCCATCATGTAGCTCTGATTTTTAAATGGTTCCTTAGTGGACATTTATTTTATTACTCCTTTCATTTTCATTAGTGAGCAGATTAAAGAGCCTGTCTGGGGAAAGGGAAAGCCATTGTTGGGTTGTGTTAAGTCCCATTTCCATCTCAGTGATAAGTGATGATGACGAATGATGGAGATTTCAGGACAGGGAGTTAGGAAATCAACATCCTGAAGCCAGAATGAAAAACCTTCAGGTGAACCCAAACTTTCCTTGTCACCTTGTCTGATGGCTGGCCAGAAAATCAGCAGCATTTTGCTTGAAAGGTATCCAAGGCATTGAGAACACAACTTTTGATCAGGAATTAGCAAGGAGATCTCTTATTCTCTAGCCTATCTCCCCCTAAATCTGCTCCCCATGAACTACAATTACTAAGACCTAAGGGATATTGCACATAACAACAATAAGAGCTGGCATTCTTAGAGTGCATATTGGGTGCCAGATATTATGTTGAGGACTTCACAGATATTACCTTCTTCTCTAGAGTAGTGGGTCAGTGGAAAAGATTCACAAAACACAATAGTCAATGACTATAATAATATAATAATGTTTGATAAACCCAAAAACTTCAGCTTCTGGGATAAGAACTCACTATTTGATAAAAATTTCTGGAAAAAATGGAAAATGGTATGGCAGAAAGTAGGCATTGGCCCACACCTAACAAAGAGAGAACTACAAAGACTGAATTTGGATCAAAGCATAGTATTTTCATCTTTTTTGTTATTTGCTTTTTCTTTCTCCTTCTGATCTGATTTTTCTTGTTCAGCATGACAAATATGGAAACATATTTAGAAGCACAAGTTTAACCTATATTGGATTATTATATTGGATAAGGGGAGGGGTGGGGGAAAGGAAGGGAGAAAAATTTGGAACTCAAGGTTTGGCAAAGGTGAATGTTGAACACTATCTTTGCACTTATTTGAAAAAATAAAAAAAAAACCATTAATTTTTTTAAAAAATATTACTTTATTGGATCCTGACAACAACTTTTGAAGAAGGTGCTATTATTATCCCCATTTTGTGGTAAAGAAAATTGAAGCAAAGATTAAGTGACTTGCCCAAGATCATAGAGCTAATAAATGTCTGAGGCTGATTTGAGCCTGGGGTCTTCCTGACCCACTGCTTTATTCACTACATCCCCTACATGCCTCCTGTGTTCATCAGGCCTCAGTGTCTCTGCCTCTTCCCAACCTTTCCTGGGAATTGCTACGTACTAATCAGAGAAGAGCTTAGAAATGCTGTGATCCCTTTCCAAAGCCCACAGTAGGAAGCAGCGGAACAAGGCTAAGGTTTAGCATCCAAAACCCAGCCTTATATCGCAGCTCTCCGATTTAACCATTTAACATGGCTTTGACCATGTCCCACTCATCACCATGGCTCTCACTTCCCTTTTTGAGGCCCCTTCTCACTCTGAATTATAATAAATGGAAATGTGATGCTATTATTTACTTAGCACTGACCTAGTCAGAAGGGACTGGGCTGAAAATCCAGCTCCCAACGCTTCAAGCTCCTGGAGTCTCAGGCTCCTCATCTGTAAAATGGGGCTAATGAAGAGGGATGCTGAGGATTGAATGAGGTTGTGTATATAAAGTGCTTGATGAACCTCAAAGTACTGCTCCAATATTAGTCATTATTATTAAGGGGCACGAGCTCCTCATCAGTGGGAATAGCCCTTTCTCAGGACAGTCCCAAGCTGGAGAAGGGGTTGGCCCCAAGGGACAGGCCACAAATAGATTGCCCACCTCCTGTCTCAGGTTCGAAGAGCTGATCGCCCCTGGGCTGGACGCAGCAACCCCTGAGATTATTTCTGAAAAGCCACAGGCTTGGCAAGAGGGGAACCCCCCCCCCATGAGATCATCTGTCTTTGGAAACTGCAGGACAGAAGCACATGATGAAGAAATGGAAACAGGTGGAGAAATGACAGCAGCAGGTGCTCAGCCCTGAGGACAATGTGCCCAGGGCCAAGAGGAAGAAGGGAGTGGGACAGAGTCAGCAATCATTCAGAAATTAGAATGTCAGGAGTCTGGAAAGCCCAAGTTCAAATCTAACCTCAGACCCTTCCTAGCTGAGTGACTCTGGCAAGTCATCCTCACTCTGTCTGCCTCAGTTTCCTCATTTGTAAAAAAAAATGGGAATCAACAGCACCTGCCTCCCAAGGTGTCTATGGGAATCAAAGAAGATAAGAGCTGTAAAATAATTGTTAGCATGGCATGTAGAACACAGTAGGTGCTCTCTATATGCTAACTATTGCTATTCTTCTCATTCTCTTCATTATTATTATCATATAAAGCTAGAAAAGATGGTTGGAGCCAACTTGGGCAGGCCAAAAGGACAAGTGAGGAGAGAATATTTCTTCCTAGCAGCAATAGGGAGCTATGGAGGGTTTTTAAGCAGGATAGTATTGTGGTTAGAGCTCCACCTCAGATACTTCTGGTAGCCTGGAATGAGAGCAGAGAGGGGAGCTGCAGGAAGACCATGCAGAGAGCAAGTGCACTCATCCAGGCCACAGGAGAGGCAGCAGTGCAGGAGAGGATACTAGCAGGAGGGCAGCGGAGACAGAAGCAGGCATCCAGCTGGCCAGGAGTGTGCAACAGGGGCATAACTGAGCTGAGTGGCGATGTGAGGAACAGCAAAGCAGAAGTCAAGCCAACATGCATTTATTAAGCCCCTACTATATGCAAAGGGAGATAGGAAGTTAACTAGGACACAGTTTCTCCTCTGAAGCAGAAGTTGGGACACTACAGAAGATCTGGGCTGAAATCCTGCTTGATATAACCTAGAGCCTTGGGCATAACACTTCTCCTCCATGCCTCAGTTTCCTCATCCATAAAAGAGGGTTAATAAACCCTCCCCCTCTCACTGAGTTATTATGAGGCTCAATGAAATTATCTGGTGCAAGTCCTTGGCAGACTTTTAGGCATGAGGAAAGGAAGGGAGCAATTTCCCAGTGAGGAAATGCCCCTGCCAATGAAGACTGGGGCTTCCTCTGAAACTTACCTCTCAGAGAGCATCCCAAAGCCCTGAAAAACCAGCGGGCCATTGTGTGTCAGAAGCAGGATTTGAATCGGGTCCTTCCAGCCAGGAACATGCTGCCCCTTGGACACTAGGGCACCCCACCAATTCCAAATCTGGACTTGGCCACAGCGTTCGTTCATCGCCTCATATGCTAATACCCTGGATCACAGGAAGGCCTCTGCGACTCTCTCAATTACATACGAGTTCCATTTTCCCCAATCAGCCCCATTCCGTGCATCAGCACTGCCTTATTTCTTCATCCCTGGATGCTGCTTCCAGGGGAAGTCAGAAGGATGTGCAGAGGCTGCAGCTGTGCCCAGGTGCATTTGGCTGCCTTGGGTACTCAGGCTGCAGCTGAGAAATGCAAGGAAGGGGCTACCGCCTGATAGGACGCGGCACATTTCCAGTTGTTTACGGGGATAAAGTCGCAGCTTTATCGGGCCATTGGGCCATCATGACAATCATGTTGTTGGAGGCTCTGGCCGCTGCCTAGAAATCAGCCTAAGTGCCACATTGGATGACGACCAACAGAGGGAGGTGATTCGGATGCAAGCCGATGTGTTCTGGCCTTTGTCAGAGACCAGCCTGGCCACAGCAAACCAACTGTTTGTCACTAGGCTGGAAAGGTGGCGGAGAAAGGTCAGCCACGTTAATGGTCCTGATTTTCCAGCCGGGTGCTTTAAAAAACCAACCAGTTCTGCCCAGAAGAACCCCAAATTGTCCAAAAATTCTCTGGGAAACAGGAAGGGGGCGGGGAGGCTGCAGTCATGTTCCCATGTGGATTGTCATCAACAGTTAGAGTAAAGTTAGCTCTCCTCAACCTCAGCTTAAGCTTCCCCTGCATGTATAATCCTTCACCAAATCACTTTTACATCTCATCTTGTTTTTCAAAAAATAAGCATTTATTATATCCCTTCAATTTAAAAGAAGAAAAAACAACCCTAAGTCCTTGTAACCAATCTGCACAGTTGAGCAGCTTCCAGTACAGTCCCACATGGTCTAGACCCAAAAGGGTCAGGTCTGTTTTGAAACCTGATTTGATCTGCCACTTGGATCTGCTTGTGAGTGTCACTTGCACGATTTTATTTAGTTTGCACGATGACCGGAAGAGCCCTCTCCTCTAAGAATATCCCCGTTTTGTAGATGAGGAGACAGAGGCCCAGAGGACAGAGGCCCATGCGATCTGTCCATGGTAACACAAGTCTGTGGCATCAGAGCTAACATTTGTATCGAGGTCTGTCTTGATCCAAGTCCAGCCACATTTCCGCTCAATTAAGTAGTTTCTTTGCAATTGTTCAAAAAGCCCAACACTCCAGGTCACACTACAGCTCCAAGGACACAATGGTGGATGAAAGCCCCTCTTTCCCATTCCCAAACCTCCCCTCTTCCTTCCCTCTCACTGCCCACAATCTTCCCCAGGGATCCCATTTCTACCAGGACACATTCATCCTCTGGGCTGCTGTGGTTGTTATTGTTTGTCCTTCATTCTCAAAAAGGACCATGATATCAGGGAGGGGTCATGACACGCTGGATTTAAGTGAGGGAGGGCTGGGTAAGGTCACTGGCCTCACTTTCCCCTCTGGAACTATCTGGGGGGGGTCCAGTGGGCAGGACCCTTGGAGATGGCCCCGGATGCAGTGGGAGACCTTGGCCTTTGGACTAATGACAGGGGAAGGAAGAATTCGATTGTGCACATTTTCTACAGTGAGCACATGCTGGAGGAGGGGTCGTGGTGACATTTGGCTGAGGACGCTCCCAGGGTGTTGATGTTTTACAGTATAGCATTTCTTTTTGTGTCTTTAAAACGCTGCTCTGAGAAAGGATCCAAAGGGCGACAAAGGGCTTCACAACACGTTTAAGAGCTCTCAGTATTAGGGCGGGATTTTCCCAAAGACTTCTGACAAGGAACATCCTAGTTAGGGATGAGATTCAGAGTTAGATAATTAGGGAGTTAAGTTGGCCCAAAGACAAGATTCTCCCCTTTGTTTAGTCACACTTAGGCCCGGAGAGTTAATGAGGTTCAGATTCCATGTGATGAAAGCCCCCCCTTTCCAAATCAGCACATCTGCCGCTTTGTAAACTCAGCAGTAGGCGAGCTGTTCCGAGCTAGCTCCTGAAGCCTGGAAAACAAAGTCCCATCCTCTTCTGGGAGAGCATGCTTTGGGGAGGGCTTTTCTACAGGGTCCACAATTACTTTATTATCATGAAAAAAGGCAAAAGCTATTCTTTCTCATAGATTATTGCTGTCCAAAGCTCTGAGCTGATTTTTCAGGAAGATGATAAGAATGTTTTAAAAGGCCCAAGAGGGTACAGCAGAAGGTGACGGCCATCCGTCCCTCGTCTCTTGAGCCGAGATACTGGGCACTATTTCCCAAATTCAGTCAAGGAATTCTGTGACTGCTAATGACTTGGTGAGGTAATGGAAGATGGCAGATACTGGGAATTGTAGGTGATGATATAAAAACAAAAGATATCAACAAAAACTATAAATAAAAATATCAAACAAAACTAAAAGTTAACTGGAGTAGACATTTCTAATTCCCCAGAGCACAGATACTAATGGTCTACTCTGAAACTATTGGCATTATGGGGTCTTTGCTTCTGACACAGAAGGAAGGATCCAAATATTCCAGATTATAATAAATCACATGCTTATAATTAAGAAGGCGTTTTGTTCACAATCATAAAAATAGCCAACATAGTTACATGGATTACGGATTTGAACAGCACTCTGGATAACAATGAGCAGCTAAATGGTACAAAGGATGGAAGGCTGTGCCTGGAGTCAGGGACGGCTTTCTGAGTCCACATCTGGCCCCAGATAGTGGTGTTGGCCACTTCCCTTCCTAGGGTCACAGTGACCTGGATAACCCTGGACAACAACAAATAGGATAACCCTGTTTGCCTCATCTGTGTGATGAGTTGGGGAAGGAAATGGCAAACATCTCTGCCATGAAAAGGAGTCATGGAGAGTTGGACACAACTGGAAAGACACTAGTACGTAACAATAATAAACCTTAAAGTTTTCCAAGCATTTTATAGAAGTCGTCTCATTCAGTCCTCACAACACCTGGGAGTTCCTTGGGAGTAACTGCTGTTGTGATCCCATTTTACAGTTGTCATTCTGTCTCATCAGAGAGTCATCCTCTAAATCAGACTCAGCCCTTCCCTCCTTCCCTTCCTCCACAGATCCCATCAGCTCCAGCCCATATTCCCATCACTCCCCCTCTCCAGCCCATGCCCTCATCACTTTTCAATCACCTCCTCATTGGCCTTCTGCACCAAGCGACTTCCCCTCCCCTTCCTGCCTTCTCACAGAGCTGACCGCATCATTCTCCTGCAGTGCCTCCCTCTGGCCTTCAGGATAAAATGCAAACTCTTCTGTTTAGCTCGTAAATTTCTCAGAATTTGGCCCCCAAGTCTGCCTTTTCCAGGTGGGGAAACCGATTGGGGGAGCAGCACCCCAAGCACCAGACTTGGATTCAAGAAGACAAATCTTCTGGAGTTCAACTCTGATCTCAGGCCCTGCCTTCCTGGGTGATCTTGGACAAGCCACTTAACCCTGTCTGCCTCAGCTTGGCCATCTGTAAAATGAGCCAGAGAAGACAACAGCAAACCATTCCAGGATCTTTTCCAAGAAAACCCCACAAAGATCCGGACAAGTCTAGATATAAGCCCTTGTCTAGGCTTATTGGGTATTAATTTTCTTTATATTTCGTTCCCACTGGCCAGCTTGCTATTTATCAATCCCAACACTGCCTCATTGCCCCCTCGTGGGATCCCCAAATTTCCTCAAGGATCAGCTCAAGCTCCACCTACCACAGATCTTGGGTCCCAAAGCCTCTCCCAGCAACCACTTTATGGAGCACCTCATAGATTGGAAGCTCCCTGAGGACAAGGACTGTGGGAAGGACATTAGCTCCAGAGGCAAAGATTCAAATCCTCCTCTGAATCCATCCATCTCCCGGTGCTCCGTCCTAGTCACCTGGTCCCCTATTAAAATGTCAGCCCTCTTTTTGCTCTTTCCTCGGATCCCCATCATTTAAACCAATACCTGCAAAATAAGCATTCACCAAATGGGAGTTTGATTGGAAGACTTCCCGCCCAAAGCCAGGCCCGCTTTCCGGGGGACCCTCATCCAGCTATCCTGGGGTCCCCTGGGCACACTTGGCTCTGGATGAGGCCGCCATGTTGGTTCTGAGAGATGGCCACATCCTTCTCTGCATGTCCACAAACCACCTCATTAAGAACAATAACAATCCCTGAGAGCATTTTGGGATGACGTTGGAGGGAGATCGACAACCGGACCCTGAAATGGAGCGACGCCGCCCTCATTTCGCATGAGCAGCCCCACCCCAGTTCTCGACATTTTGTCCCAGATGGTACCAATGACGCGTAACAATAAGAAGCCATCCTTTCTGCGGCATGTTAAGGTTTACAAAGTAGGTGCACGTTCTCTCATTTTACCCTTTGGGAGGCGGGTCCGGTCAGCGCCCCTGCTGCAGAGATGAGAAATCTGAGCTAGAGAGAGCTGAGGGCACCGCCCGGGATCCCACGGCCAGCTAAGTATCAGAGGCACGACTCGAACTCGGATCTCCCTGACGTCTGGCCTGGTTCTATTCAAAGGTCACCTGAATGCCTCTGCGTCATGCTGAAGCGGATGAAGTTAGAGTGAGCCCCTGACCTGACACAATGAGAAACCCCAAACAGAAGGGAACCCCTTAGCTTCTCTCCTGCCCCCAAACCCAATGGTTTACCCTCTCCTCCAGCAGTCCCCATTTCTGCCCAGGAAGCCCCATCCTTCCAGTCACTAGGTGGGCAACCTCAATGTTACAGCCTTGACTTTTGACTCTCCCTTGACCCCCCAAGTCAACCAGGAACTGATTTTACCTCCACAATAGTTCCCACAACCATCCCTTCTCTCCCCTCACACAGCCACTGCCATAGTCCAGTCAGTCAGACAACATACATTTATTAGGCACCTGCTGTGTGCCAGGGACTGTGCCAAGTGCTGGAGACACAAAAAAAAAGGCAACGGCCAGTTCATGCCGTCCAGGAGCGCATGTTATCCTGGGGGAGACGGCATGCAGAAAGCTGAGCTCTGGACGGGAGAAACGGGCAATAATCGACAGAATTCAAAGAGACTGAGGAAAGTTTCCAGAAGCAGTGGGGAGGGGGGGCTGGAAATGACTCCCACAATCCCATGCTCCCATCACAATTCCAATCAAATGTCAAAAGGAGCATTCCTGCCTTAATGCTCTGGGGATTTGGAGGCGCTGTACAGCATTGGGGTCCAGACCAGGCCCTGGGTCCGGGAGGATGCAGCCCCCTCTCCCCAGGATGTGGCCCCCCTCTCCCCAGAACACAGCCCCTTCTCCCCAAGATGTGGCCCCCTTTCCCCAGAACACAGCCTCCTTTCCCCAGGACGTGGGCCCCTTCTCCCCAGGATGTGGCCTCCCTCTCCCCAGAACACAGCCCCCTCTCCCCAGGATGTGCCCCACTCTCCTCAGAATACAGCCCCCTCTCCCCAGGACTTTCTCAATCACCGGAAGCAATGCATGCTAATGCATTCAGGGCCTATGAATAAGAATCGGACTTTCTCCTCTTTGGGGAAAATCGGTTAATATCCATCACTCTGAATTCAGGCCAGACTCTTCCACTTGGGGGGGAAAAGTCAATTTGATTTTCACACATCTAAAGGAGAGAAGGTTTGGGGGAGATGAATCACCTTCTCCTCAGACACCCCCCCCCCTTTGTCCTCGACCCTCAGGGAATTCCAAGAGATACTAAGTGATGGAAGTGATCAAAGAGATCGAAGAGATCAAAGTGATCAGTGATTGAAGTGATCGTGAATGGAGCTTGGGGAAGGAGCAGGAGGGGGGGGGTGAGCCCAAAGCCCGAATAATAGAGATCTGGGAGCCTCCAGACCTGCCAACTCGGCCCCCAGGGAGAACCCTAGAAAGACTAAGACTGGTTTGGAGTCAGAGAAAGTGGATTCAACTCAATTTAATTCAATTCAATTTAACAAGAATGACTAAATGAAGATAGGAAAGGAGGAAGAGAGGGAGGGAGAAATAAATGAAAGGATGTAGGAAGAAAGGAAGAAGGAAGGAAAAAGAGAAAGAGAAGGAAGGAAGGAAAGTAACAAAG
>JAJPUD010000405.1:457551-483877 GCA_023553655.1 Myrmecobius fasciatus
AGAGTGAAGGAGGGAGGGAGGAAGGGAGGGGAGAGAGGAAAGGAAGGAAAGAAGGAAGGAAAGAAAAATGAAAATAGCCCCTGACCCCAAGGAGTTTACGTTCACTGAAATGACAGTGCTTTGCTAACCTTGGAGTGCTAAATATAAATGCTAGTTATTATGACTGAGGCAGTTAATGGACAGAGCACTGGGTCTGGAGTCAGGAAGACCTGGGTTCAAAGCCAACTCCAGACACTTGTCACTTCCCTTCTGTCTGCCTCAGTTTCCTCATTATAGCACTGACCTTTCAGGATTATTCCGAGGATCAAATGAGATCATATTTTTAAAGCATTTGCCCACCTGTCAATGTTAGCCATAATTATCATTATCGTTATTATTACTGAAAGGAAATAATACATCCACAGATAACTACAGATAAAATCTATCCCATCAAAGACCAGTACTTTCAGACTAAAGCACTAACTATTAGGGGAACGGCCTCAGGTAGGAGACCACCCTGGAGCTCAGCCTGGAGCTTCCCACAGACTCCTTCCTTTGGGCTCCCACTTTCTCATGGAAGGGGAGGAGCTCCAGGGCTGAAGCCTCGAACCCCTGCCCCTCTGACCACCATGATTGATCAGGAAGTCAGGGCATCTCTTCTGAATCAGATGATGTTGGGGGAAGGCGCTGCCATTGTGGAAGGCACGGAAACACCCATGAGCCCCTCTCCAGGATGTTGCACAAGATCTCAGCAGGACACGGGGGAAGTCTGCTGAAAACACTGAAAACAATCACACTCTAAAAAGGAAAATGTCTGCAGTGCTCCAGGCTCCGAAGGCAGTAGTCTCGGGGTCCTCACCAGGCCCCCACAGACAGACACAACAAAACAGCCACACAAAAAGAGAGGATACTTTCCAGGGGGAAGGGGGGGCAACATGGCACCCCAAGACTAGGGAAGGCTCCAGCTGGGGCTCATCCTTGACAGGCTGAGAGCCCCTGGCCTACAAATCCTTGGCAGAAGTGGCTCTCAAAATGGTCCTAATCCATTTTTCTTTCTGCTATATACAATTCTCTCCCCTTCGTTTGCCCCGTCCTATCCTGTCTGGAGTTTCAGCTGTGGTTGAAATACAATTTCAACAACAAACTTCAAAATTTCCAGCACTTCATTTTGACTGTGAGACACTGGAGGCTTAAAGGCCTGCTTTTCCCTGGCCAATGCTTTATTCAGAGCCAGAAAAGAAAACTAACTCGTTGACTCCTTGGTTGCCGACAGAATAAAATCATTCTGTTTCTCTTTTCTCATGAAAATAAACCCAGAATGGGATCACGGGATCACAGGTAGGTAGGAAAGGGAAGGGGCTGAAATGGCCTGGAAGGGCTGTCATGAGGCCAGAGCTCCCCTAGAAACATCCGGGGATCCAGGGTCATGAGGACTTGGCGTTGGGTCCTTTGGGGACCATTCGGGGGTCCAGTGACCACAGGGCTCAGCCCTTTGAGAAGACAAGACAGTCCTCCCATCCTTGGGCCACTGAGCCAAGACCGATAGGTGTTTACAAGGGAGTCCCTGTTGGTCTTTCCTTCCAGCTGTCAGAAAGCACTGCCCAAGGGGCCAGAAAGGAACCGTTTGCTCCCCTCCCCCAGTCACTATGTCCCCTGGAGCCCATCATAGATAAAAAGAGCATTTCCTACCTAGTTCCTCCTGAACCTGGGTTTCTGGCTGAACCTTTGATGACATTTTTGGATCTTTAGGTGAATGACTATCTATGCAAAATGGCCGTGTCAGACTCGGAGGGAACCTGGTGAGGAGGTCGGAGGTCTGGAAGTCCTAGGTCCTTTGTGTAGAAGCTGATGGGCTCCCTCGTGCCAGAGACGGCCACCAACAAGAGAAGGGGTCCAAGCCTGCCCTATTTTATAAAAATATAGCAACTGGACATTACTTTCAAGGTCAGGCCCAGGTGAAGCAGGAATAACTCTCATGGGCCCCCCGGGAACTTGGTTCCGACCAGGTGGAGGGATCTGGGCCACCAAGAGAGGATCCCACCAGATACAAGTTAAGCTCCTGAGCCCCCTTACAGGCTGTGTCTGTGGCCATTTCTTTTGTGTGCCGGAAATAAAGGCCCGACTCCTACTCCACATGGAATGCCTTTTTGAATTTCCCACCGTGGCTCGGACCACCACCACAACAGGCTTTAAACACTGTTCTCCAGAGCACCAGGAGGGTTTAGCCAGCTACCCGGGAGGGAAATGGGAACCTGGCCTGACTTGGGACCGAACCTGGTCCAGGACACCCCTTAGGGAGGAGGAACTGGGGCGAGGGGCCTGTTTCTTCTTGTGACATGGCTCTTGGCTCATTTAACTCTCTTCCACCAGAGACCTGGAAAGAACTCTGGGATTGAATCTCACCCAGTGCCCTCCTTTTACAGATAAGGAAACCAAGGCCCCACAGCCTCAATCAAGATCACCCCGTGAAGGCAGAGGCTCTGGCCGGGACTTTCCAAGCCAGTTCCAGCAACGTTCTCCCCAGGACACATTCATGAACGAAAGAGTGGAGGTGAGAGATGGCAAGACCAAGAAATATCCATTTAATTCAGTTTGGTTTTGATGTAGTGTTCATTAAGTGCTCTGAAACACAAAGGCAGCTCTCAGACAGATCGTGGAGGGTCTGAAGGCAGGCAGTGCAGTATATTGTGCTTTGGGCAATAGGGAGCTAGTGATGATTCTTGTCCAGGCCAATGGCATGTCACACTTGGGGAATTATAAACAACAGTATTTCCTCTACCGACTGAAGAAAGGCAATTCTCTGGAACCAGTCAGGGCCTATCTGCATGACAGACCTAGAAGGAGGCCTGGGTCTACCCCCTCTCAGGTCCAATAGCACTATCACGGCCTACCTGGAACCTCTGGAAGAGTAGGAGTCCGGCTAGCCCATGGGAAGAAGGAGACTCTACCTGAGAAAGACCATTCGCACTGCCTGGGGCTCCCCAGCCTTCAGCAGCAGGCTAGGAATGGGGCCAGGAGACATCACAATGCAGAACAGAATGATGCTCTGTCCCCCCTGAACCGTCATTCTTGGAAGCTCCGTCTAAGGGACATGAGGGAGAACCTGAATGTCCCCTGGGAGGACAGGCAGAGCAACTCAAATTTTACCCGTCAGAGGAAGCTGAGTGTCCTGGTGGAGGCAAGAAGGCAAGAAAACCTGGATGCAAATCGAGTAAAATCAGCAAGCATTGATTAAGCGCCTGCTGTGTTCAGACACTGTCCCAAGTGCTGAAGATACAAATGGGGAAATAAAACAATCCCTGCTCCCAGGAAATTCAAAGCCTGTAAGCTCTGCGACCCTGCAGAAATCCCTTCCCCTTCCCCACCATCACTTAATTCTTCTCCATAGGAGGGGGACAATAATATCACCTCCCTTCCCTTGCACTGCCACTGTAACAATCCAATGAGACAGTATCAGTCAAGTGCTTGACAAACAGGAAAGTGCTATCTAAGGACCAGCAATGAGGATGATTATCATTTAAAAAAGTACAGCCCTTTCTTCCAGGACCTGAGCCACCAGGGAAATGGATCTGCCTGGGCTTGGATCCCCAATGATTCTAGGAATCCCAGATCACCCACTCTCCTGAGCGCTAACCTGCACTTCAAAGGATCTCTGGGGCTGGATCTTTGGGCGCACTGGGGGGAAATGCCTTCCAGGAGCTGTGAGAGCCTCGGGGGTCCTCAGGGAAGAAGAGTGGATGAGGATGTCCCACATAATGCACCTTCCTCCAGGCGGGTCAGGAGATGGAGTTCTATCCCTGAGGCAGCCTGGCCAGAATTCACAGCCAGCTTCAGACAGTCCCTGTGATCACTCCTCAATTTCCTCCTCTGTAAAATGGGGATAATAAAGCACCTCCCCCCAGGATCTCCGTGAGGTTCAAATGAGAAAATAATTACCAAGTGCTCTGCAGACTGTGCAGGATTACCGAAGTGCTGGGCTGGCTGTGGTTATTAGTAATCGTTCTCCCCAGCAGGAGCCCCAAACCATACAACAGTTTTGGTCACGCGGGTTGAACCCTTATTTTGTATTAGAAAGAGGCAGAGGAAGCCGCCTCCCGAGGATCCTTAGGGATCATGGGTTTGATCCATGATGCATCCATTTTGCCAAGGGCACGTGCCCACTGTGGAAAGCTTGGTCTCGGATGCCCAGCGTGTGCTGCAGCATAATCTCTCCGAACACGTTTGCTTTCTGGATGCATTTCACCTAAGGCAAGCTATGGGAGTGGGGTGAGATTCAGAGACAGATACTGGGGGGCCAGATACAAGTTGGAGTTGTAGCCCTTCCATCTGAGCAGAGGGCTCACCATTCAATCAAATGACTCCAGAATCAAATATAAATCCTTTGTTTTTAAAGCCCGCCCTCTGCCCACCTCCCCAGTCTGTAAGCCGCTTGCTCCCCTTCCACATATTCCAGGGACACTAGCCCCATGCTGCTCCTCACAAAAGACACCGTCCCTACACCCAGAAGGGTCTCGCTGCCGGCTTCAAGCCTCGGCTAAAATCTCACCTTCTGCAAAAGCCCCTGGTGGGACCCTCCTTTCTAAGCCTTCTAAGGCCACATCCAATTTAAGCTGTCTCCCTTAAGAGAAGGGGAGCTTCACGAGGTCAGGGGCCATCTTTTGCCTTTCTTCCCATCCCTCTCAGTGCCCTGCCGTGCCAGGCTTCATATTGCCCCAGTTTGGGCCGATCCCCTAATGCCTGCAGCACGGAGCCTAGACCAGGAGCAGAAGCCCTGGCAGCCAGGGAATCACCTTAATGGGATTTTGCTCCCTTTCCTTCTCTCCTCCTCCTCCTCAGAGTCAAGAAGCTCATAAGAGGCTAGGGGCGTTGAGGGCGGCCACAATGGGATGCTGGGCTGATGCTGGAATGGCCAGGGAGAATGGCCATGGCCTTCTTCGGCTGGAAGAGAAGGGATAGAAACCCAAGGCTAAGAGGGGAGCTGGCCCCGAGCCAGGGTGGGCAGCCGGCCTGCCCCATTGCCGGAGCCCGGGCTCTAGCCGGGAGCCCCACGCAAGATGCCCTGTATCCTATTCCAGAAGCCCCGGCAGGGAGGGGAGTCTGGAGCAATCCTGGTTCTATGTGATCAATATGCATGTGACAACTGGAGTGTTTCTGTGAGATTCAGGAATCATTTGGATGAGATTAGATCATCAATAGCAGAAAGTAATTACTTTTCTCTCTCAAATGGCAGATGAGGCTTGGAGCTATTATGAACATGCTCTAGTTTATGCTGCGGCTCCAGGGGAGGGCATTTATTTTTATTCTTTCTTAAAGCAATTTCAAGAAGTGGCCTAAAAGACATTATCCGGGAAATGTATGATTGGGAAAGAAAGTGGACCAGTCCTACGGTGAGAGGGAGGGCTAACAGATGGACAGCTCGAGGACTAGCTGGCGCAGGTCACCTTTTAACAGGCTCAGAAGGGGGTGCTGTAAGGTCATGACGCAGGGCTGCACAGGGCACGCTCCTTGCCATCGGAGGGAATATTGCATAAAGGAGCTCGGGAACCTTTCAAAGCCTGATGCTGGCAGCCCTGCAAGTAAACGCTGAGCTACGGTGCTGAGAAATTTGGAAAAGAAACCACTGGGAACTAAAAAGTGTCGTGAAAATGGAAAGTGTAACCAATTTTATAGGCCACTGGTACCCATGTAAGTAAAGCATGTCTTCCCATGAAGTCTTTTGGAATATGGCAATTTAAAAATGAAAGGTCACTTTCAAAGAAATAATATTTTAAGTATATGTTCTTGTGATAAGCTATTAAGAATTGTGTGCATGTCTGCGTGTGCAAAATGCTTCGAAAATCACTAATAATACTAAAAATGCACATTCAAATACCCGCAGCCCATTCACACCCCTTAAATCAGCAAATATGAAAAAGGGAGGAAAGGCCATTATTAGAGGGGCTGAAAGAGACACATCAGCACACTGGTGATGGAGCTGGAAATTGGGCTGGCCATTCTGGAGAGCAATTTGGGACTATAATCAAAAAGTCATTAAAATGTGCACACTCTGATCCAGCAATCTCACTTCTCAGTGATCACTATTCAGTTCCTCAGAGAGATCAGAGACAGACACACGTGTACAAAAATATAGCAGCTCTTTTTATCGTACAAAGAACTAAATCCATCATTTGGGGAGTGGCTGGACGATTTGCAGCATATGAATTGATGGAATATTATTGTTCCATATACAAAATGATGGAAGAGAACATTTTAGAGAACCCTGAAAAGACGTGTATGAACTGATGCAGAGGGAAGTGAGGATTACCCAAGGACTACCAAACTGTAAAGGAAAACAACCACAGAATATTTAAGAACAGTGATCAATGCAATGCACTTCCAATTCCAAAAAAGCTCAGGAAGAAGCTCATCACCTCCCCTTTGGCAAAGGGAGACAGATGCCAAACAAGAGATGCACTTTCACCCACAACCAACCAGTGAGTGTGTTGCGCTTCAATGGACTTATTTGTAAAAAGGCCAGAGCTTCATTGAGATGGGGAGGGAGAATAATTTATAAATGTAAATGGGGGTCGTTGACATTGATGGGAAGAAAAGGATGGCAATGGAATGATTCTAAAATACACAGAAGAAAATAATAGGAAATTCAAAAAAGGTAAGGCAAGTGGGACAGTACTGGGACTATCATGTTCATTTTAATATATAATTTAAAATGAAGTGCATTTAATAATGATATATAATCAGCTTTTTCTAGTCTTCAAATAGAGAAATGTTTGTTTGGTAACTTCCATTGCCTGCCTTTCTGTATCCCTTAAGCGCCCAAGCCTGGAATAAGAGTGCTTATTTTCATCTTGCTGTAAGAGGAGAGAAAGGAAGCAGAGGGGGAAAGCCCCAGTGGTGCAAATTGTTGATCTACCAAGGTGTCAGGTAAGGTGGGGGCCTGTGATGGGGTTTGTGCTGGTGGTTAAGGGAAGCTACAGTAGGCGGTGACCTTGAGGAAATGTGTGAACTAGAAGCACTGCCAAAGGCTCAGATCTCAATGAACATTGAGGGAGTTTCTAAATGTTGCTGAAGAGTTGTTGAATGCAGAGAAGGGAACACAAGCAAAACAAAGGACCATGGAACGTCCTCCCCTTCTCCAAGATTGCTGTTTTCAGAATTAATTTTATTCCAATCAGAGTCAAGAAAGAAAAGAGAATGTTGGTTCCTTGTTATAGGTAGAGCACCAACCCTAAAGTCAGGAGAACCTGAGTTCAAACCTGGTCTCAGACACTTAACACTTCCTAGCTGTGTGACTCTGGGCAAGTCCCCCAATTGCCTCAGCCAAAAACAAACAAACAAATAAACAAAACCACCTTATTATAGGTAGAGCAGCACACATTACAGATGTGGAATTATGGAGGTCTGGAAATGAGCAACATGGTCTTCTCATACAGCAAAAGTACTTCTAGGTAGACATAGGAACCAACTAGTTCATGGTTTGGTACCTGAGAGCTCACAAAGGAGTAAAAGCCCCATTCATTGTGTCGTGCATTTTTTCCATCAAAAAAAAAAAATAGCATGATCAATAAGCATTTATTGAGCACCATCTATGGACAAGACACGGAGGATGGAAAGCCAAAAATGAAGTTTATTTTTATGAGAGCAGCTGTTCATAATATAATTCTATTCAATAAGCATTTATTATGCACCTTTTGTGGGCCAGATACTCTCTCAATTGCTACGGATACAAATACAAAATCAAAAACTATTCTTATCCTCCAGGACTTGATATTCTACTGGGCAGAAAAAAAACAAGAACACAGATAAGCTGATATAAAATAGACACAGAATGAACACAAGACAATTCCTGGAAGAAATTTCAACTGGGGCACTCCAATAAATTTGGAATGAGTGAGAAAAGATTGCAAGCATGGGGCACAGCTTCTGCCCAGGAAAGGAGGCGAGAGATTCGAATGGAAGCCCTGACATCGCTTTTGCAATTATATCTTCAGTATTTGACACAGTGCTTGGCACACACTAAGTGCTTAATAAATGCTTTTTATATTCATTCATTAAACGGTATCACATACATGAAAGAGAATATCCAGAAAGTCTATTGGACAATTTGGGGAGCTTGAGATCCTTTTATTTATATTCAAGGTGACATTCTCAAGAAAGTATGGCTTTGGAACTCTCCATTTTTTAAAACTAATGTTTCTGAAGCGGCCCTCAGAGGACTGGCATGGAACAAGAAGACAAACAGGAACATAATCATCAGAGACTCCTTAGTTGGGAGGTCTGGGTTCCAGCTCAGCAAGGCTCTACAGAATGGATCAGAGCTTCCCACACACATTCATGGTCTGATGGGCGACTTCTGGCCAGGCTGGGTACCATTTCCCAGACATCTGCAACCTCTGATCTCTCCCAATCCAACTTCCCTGGATCGTAATGGAAAGTAAGCACACCATGGCAGCTGATTTGGGGGTGAGGTGTAGTTTTTATTTGTTTCTCCCAGCACTTAGCCCATGCCTGAAGTAAATGCTAAATAATGATTTTTGATTGGCAGCCCGACTGATTAAAGGATGCAAATTCTCAGAAATGAAAGAGATTTGGCCAATTTACTAATCCATTTGGCTGGGGCTTGTCTGCCAAGTTGGATCATTTAGACAAAGAATTCTTTCATGGGCAGAGAATGGAGGCAGATGACCCAGTGTGGAGGATTATTAGTACAGCCAGGCCTGGTTTAGAGCCATAGATTGTTTGAAAAAATGATAGAAAGAAGATTTAAGAAGGTGGAGGGTGAATGCAAAGCAAAAGCTGGCCCAAAAGTAATGGCCTCCAGAGCCAGAGGGAACTCAGCCGGAGAGTACAGAAAAATGGCAGCTTGAAAGATGAGAACAGAGAAGGAATAGAACCGTTGCTTCTGGCCGATGGGGCAGGGACTTCAAAATGGTGAGAAAGAGGTGTGACTTGGCTCATTCTCTGCTTTGGCTTTTCTGCATAGAAGTCTTGGAACTTGGGGAGTCAGTGTGAGAATCGTGCACAAGGAGGGGAAAGAAGAGAAAACTCAACTGCCCTTGATGAGCTCGAGCCTTCTGAGCTGGATGAACTGGGAGGGTGTGAGTGACTGGCTGGTCAGCAGTCTGAAATAATCTGGGAAAGGAAGAAGTAGCCCTGGACTGGAGGTGGGAAATATGGCTGCAGCTTCGGTTGGAAGTAAAACCCTTAACTTGGGGCAGGGGGAAATCATCTCATCAAGAGTTCCTGATGAAGGTCTTATTTCCAAGGTATATAAGGAACTCATTCAAATATATAAGAATACAAGCCATTCCCTAATTGATACATGGTCAAAGGATATAACAATGTAGCTCTCAAGTGAAGAAACCCATTTAGAGCAAATGGGGAAAAAAGGTCAAGTCACTAATTATTAGGAAAATTAAAATTAAGGCACCTCTAATGTTTTATCTCATGCTTATCAGACTCAAAAGGTTGACAAAAATAAAAATAAGTAACATTGTAGGAGCTACAAGAAAACACGAACATTTGGAGAAACTGTGAAATGGCCTTCTCTTTGTAGAAAGCAATCTGAAACCATGCCTTGAAACTTAATAGGCTGGGCATGCCCCTTGATCCAGAAGTCTTCCTATTAGAACTCTACACCCAATATCAAAGAATGAGGAGAGAACCTTCTTTTACAAAAAGATTTAGAGCAGTTCTTTTTGTAGTGGCAAGTAATGGAAAATTAGGAGAGTTCCCATGAATTGGGGCCTGACTGAAAAAATATATATAATTATATATGGACGTCATTATGGATATATGAAATACTATTGTGTTATAAGAAATAAAGAGATTTGCTTCAGAGAAACCTGGAATGACTTAGATGATCTTCTACAAAGTGAAATAACATTCAGGAGAAAAGCTTATATTATAGTCCCGATTTATCAAAAAAATGAACAATTCTGAAATCCTTTAGAATTCTGATCAGTGCCACAGCAAACTCACTTTTAGACATGGCCAATGTAGGAATTTGTTTTGCTCAACTATGTTTATGTGGCACAGAGTTCTGTGTGTCTTCTTGCCAGTGGGTTCGAGTAGAATGGAAAGGGGAAAAAAAACCTTGAAAATTGAAAGAAAAATTGTAAACTCAGTAAAATGCAAACATCTTGAAGGCTGGAACTGGTTTCTGGTATCGATCTATCCCCAACACATAACAGAGTGCCTTACTTTTAAGAGATGCTTAATAAAAAGGAACAGAATTGGATTTGACTTTGCGTGTAATAAAAAGGAAAGGTTTTCCCCTTGAGAGCAGGGACAGAGAAGAATCAGAGATGACCCTCTCTGGGACAAGGAGATCTCATATCCTGAGCTGAAAAACTGTTGACATCCCTCTCCAGATAAATATTGTTGCTGCCATAAGAAGGGATTTTTTTTTTTTTTTTGCCATGCGGAGGTTCAAAAAGTGCTTGCATGGTATACATGGATATAATATTTATGATAAAGATAATTATATACCTTACGCCCCAGTGCATCTAATGCCTCAGCGAATATGGTAAACCTTCAAATTGTCAGCAAAAGTCTCCAGTCATCTAATTTTAGGCTTAGCTGAATTAAGCGTCAGGAGGTTGCAAGGAGAGTGATAAGTTAGCAGAGAGAGGGCCAAGTGCATCCCAGTTAACACCTTGAATTACCCCTAGGAGCAAATAATGAGATCAAAGGCAAGATGACTTTCTTCTCTGGCTTATCCTATTAAAGAGCCAAGATCAGCTTTCAGCCCTTTCTCTGCTTTTTTTGTGGCCTTCCAAAAGGGCCCCAAGTAGCTGGACCTGGGGTCATTGACTCTACTGGCAAAAAAATAACAAATAAAAAAAAAGACAAGATGGAAAACGTACACTGATTTTTTAAAAAGGACTCTTGGATGCATTGTTCCACTCTAACTTGAGACATAAGCAGGGTTGGTCATCTCAGTCTAATAATAATAATAGTAATAATAATAATAAATAATAATAATAACTACCAATGCTATAGCCCAGGAAGTCTGCAAAGGGCTTTACCCATGTAATCTCGCTGGGTACCGTTTCTATTTTGTGGTACTGAAGGACAGGATCAGTCTTAAGAGGTGAAAAATCTAGATAATCAATGGACAAGCATTTGTTAAATGTCTACAATGCGCCAGGCGCTGGGGGTAGGAAGAAGGGAATTCACAGTTACAAACAAGAAGTGCCCTCCACCACAGCAGCACAGCCTCACAGCCAGCTCATGCTCAACGAAACCGGGCAGAAGCTTGGAAACCGGGGCCAGGAAGGCTCTTACAAACCATCTAGTCCCCAAATCCAAGCGCTAGAGCTGGAAGCTCCCTCATTCTACGGAGGAGGAAACGAGGCTGGAAAGCACTGAACGCCAGCCACTCATGGGCTGAGAATGAGGACCAGAATCCAACCCTCGCGGTTTTTTCCCCAGAGAAGCGAAGGCTCGGAAGAAATCTAGCCAAGGTCCCAAAGACAAGAGGCAGAACCGTCCTTGGTCCTGGGCTTTCGACTCCAAACTCAGCCCATTTTGCTCTGTTCCCTCCCCCCAAGTCAGGCACTCAGTCCACCAGCCCAGGCCCCCTCTGAAAATGAACAGGCCAGATGTGGCCCAGGGTTTGCCCAGAACCACACTGTTCTCCCTGGGAAAGGCTCTGGGGCCAAACCGAAATGAAAAGCCATCCCGAGACACGAGCGTGGGCTGCGCCTGGCTCGTGGCTTCCTCAGGCACACGTGGCTTCCATGCAGCCGAGGATTCCGTTCCCTCCAATCCATCCCTTCGTTTCACTACACGCTTCCGATTATCCGCGAGTCCCTAACGGAGCGAGTGGAGATGTAACCGCTTCCCCGTAATCACGGGACACCCCAGCTCAGCACTGGGGGGGGGGCTCGCATCTTCCCAGAGGCCTTCACTCCACCGCCCCACCGCTAAGTGAACAATGACCTGCGCTATTGACTGTGGCCCACCCGGATACTGATCGGGGCGGGGGCCGGCGGGGCGGGGGCGGGGGCGGCTGGGCGGGGGGCGGGAGCCCCAGGCTGCTCTGTGGTTCGCCAGCGGCTCCTTTACAGGCCCAGATTTTCTGCCAAGCCGGGCCAGACTCTCAAGAATTCCCTGTGAGCCCAAAGGAAACTTGGGCAAGCATTGGGGAGGGGGCACCCCGAAAACAAACCTCCCGTCCTCTGGAGCAGTTACACGGGGGCGGGCCGTGGAAATGTCACTGTGTCATTCGATGCCCCAGAACCGCTTTGAGGGGATCGGTTCAGTGGGCTTTGCTGGGCTGTGCGGGCCTGGGGGCTGAACGAGGTGGGGGGGAAGAGTCCCCCGGGAGCCCCGCTTGGGCAGCTCCATCCTGCTCCCCATCACTCCTCCCAGAAGGGACAGGGGAAATTAGGACCGGCAGAAGCACGTGGCTGAGTCAGAGCTCGGGGAACCCGGGCCGGTTGGACGCCAGGAAACTTGCCCAGACAGATGAGTAAAGCTGCTGCTACTGCCCACGTCTCCCGACATCTCCATCTCCATGGAAATGTTCCTCTGAGTTCCGGGGACCCCCTGAAGCCCCTGAAAAATGGAAGCTTGCCAGCCCTGCAGTGAGTCAGTGTGGCCTGGGAGTTGGAGTCCGTCCAGGCCTGGTGCAACCACCAAATTGGGGGGGCAGAAGTGGGGGAGGGGAGGGAGGAAAATCCCCTCCCTCTCCCATGGCCCACAGCCCTTTGAAACAGAGACACAGGGCCAGGGGACAGCGCCCACAAGGGACAGAGACCCACCTTTCTCAGAGGAGGCCGACACAAACACAGAAAAGGGCCTTCAAGCCTCCTTCGGGAGCTGAACCTCCGGCAGCAGGGAAGAGCTGAGGGGGTTCCCGTGATCAAGAGTGAAGCTCTGTAGAGCCGGAGTCCTACTGAGCCATCTACTTGGAAGGGCTGAGCTCCCCCACGAGAGAAGCGACATGGGGAGCTGCCGTCCTTGCCCGAGGGCTGCCTGGGATCAAATTCCGGGTTCGTGCTCACTCTTCCCCCACTGCCACATCTCTTTGTGTCCCAGAGTTTCAGAGCCCCGCCCTCATCGAGCCTTATCAATCAAGGCTCTTAGTTTGAGCTAATGTGTCTATTGATGGCTGCTCACTGGAAGCTCAGCAACGAGGGTCACAAGCCCTCTAGTTTTAGGGGTGCTGACAAAAGGGGGTAATGGTAGCTAGCATTTTTAGAACACCTAAGGTATACAAAACATTTTACATACTATCTCATTTGATCATCACAAGAACCCAGGGGGGTGCTATTATTATCCCCACTTTACAGATAAGGAAACTGAGGCTGACAGTTGTTAAGTGACTTACATAGATAGTACAAGTCTGAGGCCAGATCTGAATTCAGATCTCCCTCTTTCCAAGGACTGGGCTCCATCTACACCGTTAGAGGCAGGGAAGGGCAGGGAGAACCTGCAGAGCATGGATGTTTAGATTTCTTTAAACAAGATCCATCTCCTCTTGGGTTTAAATCTGCTGGTTTTTTCTATTTCTTTGATTCTCTGAATTAACTCGGCCATAACCCAATTACAAAAAGAAATCCCTTTAGTTTTATTCACATGGGTCCATCATGTAATTGATCTCGGTTCTTAAAGACCACCCCAAATCCATTTGGCTACACGAGCTTTCAAAGACCAATCTTGCAATGACAGATTCTTTAAAATGTCTCCTGAAAGCTAACATAATATTCTAGCATCAAAAGCACGCCGTTCTCCGGCTCCAAAGACATTCATTTACATGATGCTCTATTAGGAGCTTTTTTATTTAATGAACTCTAAAAACATGTTTACATAATCTTCATTTCCAAGCGGCCTGAGATGCATCTTAAGTAACGGACAATCACAAACGCCCTGGGTAGTGCACCGCTGCCCATGTATTTCTTTGGAGCTCATTTTCTGTGGCTTATTAAGAATAACGAGCTAAAATGTCTAACTAGCCAGTTAAAAGTGTCTGGCCTAAGATGAAACGTCCAAGTCATTTTGTTTTGACGGCGGCTCACACACAGAGCACGGATTGCTTCTCTGAAAAACCCTGGGAGACGGGCGCCATAACTGGGGCCATTTAACCAATGAGGGCAAGTGACTGAGGTCCCACACCAGGAAGTATCCGAGGCAGCATTGGAACCCAGGACTTGTCCTGACTCAAAATCCAGCCCACCAGCCACAACCCCAGGCTGGTTCCTCTTCCTATCTTTTTTCTATTGAACTTCTATCTTCCCTCTCACCAACCTTTCCTGCCCTAACATCACAGTAAGTAAAACTGTGTGGCACGGTGCCCCACCATTAAGCACTGCTCTGCTGGGAAGGACCCCACTGGGTCACAGCTGGCACCATCCATAGGAGGGCAAGGGCTGTTCTCTGAGTCAAGAACCTCAGACCTATTGGCTCTAGGACTCTGGAACAGTCATTGAATGTCCTCAGCTGCTGTGTGAGAAGGACCCCAGTAGTCCCAACTTCACAGGATCCTTGGGAGATCATCTTGGGAGAGCAAGGGGCCTTTAGGGCTATTTGGTTCAGCCCCCTCGTTTCACAGCATGGGCCTGAGGTCACGTGGGTGCTAAGTGGTGGAGGCCCTGTTCAGCCCCGGAGCTTCAGATTCCAAGTCCATTAATTCTGCTAACATCCAAGGAACAGGAAAAACCAATAAGGAGGCCTGCTAGACAGATAGGAGAGGACAGCCAGGTCCAAAAGGGGGAGGCTGAAAAGCCCCCCCCTACCCCAGCAGTCTCAGGGAGGTACACTGCCAGCACTGGGAAGATAGAGATATAAGGGAATATCTAGAAGGGTCAGGCAGAAAGCCAGCTCATCTGGTAAGTCAGTCCTCCACGCTGGGTCTTGGTTAGTAATCTAATAAGCGGGCTTTTGGAGCCGAACCCATTAACTGAACCTCCAGCTTTGCCAGAGATTCTGGAAGGAGCTAAACAGGGCTTAGCTTCCATAGGCAGCCTCCAGGGGCCATCATGGGCTTTTCTGTCCATAGACAGGGAGGCAGGGGAGGGCATGAGGAGGACGCCCGCTCCCCAGGCCTAGAAACCTGGCTGGCTGCATTTTTACAAGTGAAATAAAATGAGTTAGAGATGGCAGAAGAGTGAGTCATTTTGTATTGTTCGAACCCAAAACAGAGCTGCCTTCCTCGAAATGAAAGTCTTTGGAAGGAAAATTCTCACACACACATACACACACACACATTTATATATATACATATACACACATTTATATACACATGTATACACCCACATATACACACATATATGTATTTATATACACACCTCTGTTTGTATATAGTATTTCTAGGTCTGCTCAGATACCCAAGTATTCCATGATAAGAGAGGTAAGGTGTTAGCCAGTGAGCAGCTGGCTGGTGGTGGAATCAAGCTCTGCCACAGTGAGCATTGAGCACCTCTCTCAAGAACAAGTCACAGAGAAGCTCCAGGTCTTTGTTGATGAAGGAATTTTCGATCCTGGAAATCCCCACACCAGTGAAATCACAGGAACAGACAAAAATGCTTTTTTTCATCTAGGTACCTAATAAAAATATAATCAGGCAAATCCCTGATTGCCTTGTTCCAGGGAACACCCACATCAGGAGGAGTCTACTGAAACCCAGGTCATTTTAATCCCCTGGACCACAAAGATGGCAGAATCTCACCTACCAGGGAACTACAGAGCAATGTGTGTGTTTGCTTTGAGTGGCTCTTGGTGCCAGGCACTCTGCTGGGCACACAGATACAAGAAAGCACCCGCCTTCAGGAAGACTACAAAGGACAGAGAGCTGAAAGTGGGGGAGGGACGTGATGGGATCCACTCCAAGGAGTAGGGAAGGAAGAGCAGGCTCCCTCATTAAGGAGAGGCTTTGGAAGGAGGTTTGGGCTCAGCCCTGCAGGCTGAGGGGCAACGAGGGTATTGGTGAGGCTGATGAGATCTCAAAGGATGATGAGTCTCCTGGAACCATGATGGGATCCAGTCTAAAAGAGAGGCACTTCCCTGAGACTCCGGGTGAGTTCACTATCATTTTTCAAATTGAAGGAGAAAAACATCGATGTAGAAAATTTGCAAAAAAAAAGAATCCCTGAGAAAGGGACTGAGGGACTGGTTCTCATGGCAGGTGGGGCAGATGATGAAGGGATTCTGGTTTGAGCTTTCTCACAAGGGACACATTGCTGAAATGGTTAACTATGTCTTTGTCCAAGCAATCAAACATTTATTAAACACCTACTGAATGTCAGGCACAGGACTAAGTACTGGAAATACAAAAAGCCAAAAGATTTGCCCCATCCTCAGAGAGTTTACAATCTAATAGGAAGGCAACATGCAAATGAATCTACTCAAAGCAAGTTATATACAGAAAAACAGGAAATAACAGAGGGAAGGCGCTGGGATTAGGCCCAGATGAAAAAGGCTTCCTGCAGGAGGTGAGATTTTATTGGGACTTAAAAGAAGCCAGGGAGGTGAGCAGTCAGAACACAGGAGAAAGAGATGTCCAAACATGGGAGATAACCAGGGAGAACGCCTGGATCTGAGAGACAGAGCACCATGGAGCACCATGTTCATGGAATAGCCAGGAACTCAAAGTCTGGATTAAAAACACACCTGGGCAGGAGTGAAGTACAAACAGATTGGCAAAGGGAGGAAGGGACTAGCTTGTGGAGGGCTTTGAAGGCCAAACAAAGCCTTTGGTATTTGATCCCCAAAGGGATTCAGAGCCATTGGGGATGGCACAGACACACCCAAGATTTAGGAAAAGCCACTTTGGTGGTTGAATGAAAGATGGGCTAGAGAAGGAAGAAACCTGAAGCAGACAGACAGACACCCCTTCCCCCAGCAGTGATTGCAACCATCCAGATGTGAGGTCATGAGGAGAGATGCTGAAGGGAAATCCACAGGCCTTGGTATCACAGTGGATATGAGGAGCGGGGTGACAGGATTCTGAGGATCACTCCTAGATTGTGAATCTGAAGGGCTGGGAGGATTGGATGGGGAGGAGGTTTTAGGGGGGAAAGGCAATGAGTTCCATTTTGGATTCATGGACTTGAAGGTGTCCATTGGACATCTCATTTGAGACACCTGGAAGGCAGTTGGAAATGCAAGACTGAAGGCAGAGAGGTTTGGACAGAAAGAGTAGATATGAGAATCAGTAAGACAGGGGTAACAGTTAAATCCATGGGAGTTGATGAGATCATCAAGTGAAGTCCTATAGAAGAACTCAGAATCAGGAGGGTGAGGTCCCAAAAACCTAGAGAAAAGAGATCCACATTGAAAAGGAGAATGGAGATTTGGTAATTAAAAGATCATTAGTAACAAAGGAGAGCAGTTTGGGTGGAAGGATGAGGACAGGAGCCAGACTGTAAGGGGTGAAGAAGCAATAAAGAAATGAGCTAGTGCCAGATGGGGTGAAGACTGGTGCGATAGTCGATATGTCGATGCACCCCAAACCAACATGTGCTACATAAGAGTTTTGTCAAACTTAAACCTAATATACAAACACGTTGCTTTAATAAATTCTACGTAAATATTGGCTATTAATATTTTTAATCCCCAAATCCTATCAGGTTACAGAAAATATAAAGAACAACATCACAATGAAATTAAAGTAATCTGAATTTAAAGGAGTTTATTCATCCGAGGAAGAGTAAAGAACACCAAATGACCATCCCATTTACTATGGATACCCATAGATTGTCAGGAGATCTGGAAGAAGGCTTTTAACATCTTAGGAGGATCCTCTGGGAAGGAATTCTGGGAAGGCAAGGACAGGATGGGAGGAAATGGGGGGGCCCTAGCTGTGTTTCCAAAGCACTAAGACCACAAATCAGCTGAAACAAAGAAGTTTTTTTCACTGTTATTTCAATCCATTAAGTAATTAGGATCATGAGATTCCTCTTAGGCAAGAGTGGAAGTAGACCAGACTGTCAGTCTTTCCCTCAAGACTTCAAAGCTAGTCGCAAAGGCCATCCTCCCATTTTATGATTTGTGAATACTCTGAATGATGGGGAGTCATTCATTTGGGGAGGGCCAGCGAGCTGGGCTCCCTTCCTCTAATTTCTCATTGAAATATGAGCAGAAATGGCCCCCCCATTTCTCAAGTGTCTGTCTTTTTAATAG
The DNA here is from genome assembly GCA_023553655.1 of Myrmecobius fasciatus. Lineage (NCBI taxonomy): Eukaryota > Metazoa > Chordata > Mammalia > Dasyuromorphia > Myrmecobiidae > Myrmecobius > Myrmecobius fasciatus. The sequence goes on from JAJPUD010000405.1 coordinate 475,657, forward strand.
AGCCTATATATCTTTCAGAATATTAGTGCTCCTGGAAGGAAGTGTCTTTTTTATATTTTCCATGTATTATTGTTATTCTCATTGAGTCGATTAACCCTCTGCTAAAGTCCTAGCCCGGAGCCTCCCTGACAGCCTGAGCTTAAGCCCATGCTCTCAGACAGCTCCTGACCACTCCAGGGACAACTTGGGAAGGCTTCCTGCCCGGGTACGAGGATGGGCTCAATGTCCAGCTCAGGACCAGCCTCGGGGAGTTCCGAAGGGGAACAAGAAAGATGCTAAGTCCAGTCCAAGGGAGCATAAGAGATACTTGAGGGAAGCTGGCTCCTGGCCAGGCAGGACCAGGTCATGTCCGAGTCCTCCAATTGGCTGTGGAGCCAGAACAAATGGGTCCAGAGTTGCTGAGACAGAACTCAGGGGTCTCCGTAAGGAATGACCTGCCCTTTTGTCCCCTCTCTCCTTTCTGGATGCGGCTGAGGCAGGACCACTGAGGCAGGACTCCCTTTTGTAAAGCCTAATTGAGTCAGCTGGCTTCTCAGGAAGAAGGGAGGGGAATAAGGCACCCTACTAAGCGCTGAGCTAAGCACTCTGCACACAGCTGGATTTATCAGCTGGGAGGTAGATGCTCTCCCTGCTCCCTTTTAAGGAGCCCCAGGCTGAATGACGCGGCTGATGGGAACCCGGGTCTTCGGTAGTCCGGTAATAGGGAAATGGGGGGGGTAGGTCTTCAGAAACAACCCTAGAAGCGGGCGGCCCAGGATTGGCTCCCGAGAGCAAGAGGCAGCCCCTTCGGAGGTCCCCAAAGCAGGAGGGGAGGCGTGGCCCCGGGGGGACGCCAGATTAAAGCAGTCCAGAAGAACAGACTTGGGCTGGGAGCAGAGGGCATCGCCTGGCAAGGGGCAAGGGGAGGCTCCTTTTCAGAGCCTGGCAGCGTTGGATGCCCACGGACATCCTTTTCAACAGGGAGTCCAGACATGAACCAATGCCTCTGCCCTTCCCCCAATGGCCCATGAGCCCCAGGTTGGCCTGAGGGCTTGGTAGTACTCACCCCTGACATTTAGGGCTTCAGGGTTTATAAAACGCTTTCTCATTAATGATGGGAGGGGCAGCATGTGTGGACATGAGGGCTCCATCTATAGGAAACTGGGGAGATGGGTTGGAATCTCACCTCTGACCCAACCTCTCTGAGTCTCAGTTTTCTCATCTGAAAAATGGGGCTAATACAATGTTACCTATGGTACAACCTCACAGGGCTGCGGTGAGGGCCCACTAAGAGTATATATGTTCATGAAGTGCTTTACAAACCTGAATACGCTATCTAAACATCTGCTCTTCCTGTGATAATCCCAGGTGATCCTTCCTCCCCCACAACAGGCATAGGAGGGCCCCCCATCTTCCCCACATACACCCCTAGACACACAACCCCCATACACAACTGCTCCCCTACTCAGCTGGGTTCCCTTTTCCTGGGCACCTCTCAAAGCTCCCTGAGGGTTTTATTCATCATCTAAGAATCGTCTGGCCTTCAGCTGCTACTTTGATTGTAATTCCATCTATTTTTATGACTCCTTTTTATTTTTCTTCTGTTGTGTGGCTCGGCTGTCCCTTTCCACGTCAGGCTCATCTGAAACATTAATTTTCATATCTCAGGTTAAAACCATCTCGTGAACCAAAGCAGGCTTCAAAGTCAAGAGCTGCAGCAAGGGAATCTGGAGACGACCTTCTCTGGGCCTTCTGAGGTCTTCCATCTCTCCAGAGTTTTCATTGCCTTTCAGCCTTCTACCCTTTCTCCACTTACAGCCAGCTAAGCAGCACAGGGAACAGGGAACAGAGTCTTGGGCTTGGAGTCAGGAAGAAAGACCTGAGTTCAAATCCTGCCTCAGACACTAGCTGTGAGACTCTAGGCAACCTATTTCACCTCCTCCGCTTCCTCATCTGTAAATTGGGGATGATAATCCCACTTAGCTCCCAGTATTGCTGTGAGGATAAACTGAGATCATATTTGTAAAGTGTTTGGCATATAGTAGGTGTTTAATAAATGCCTGTTTCTTTCCTTCCCATATCTAAAGGACTGTATAAATCTCAAGTCACCATGCAAATGCGCGCTCTTATTATGAGGATGTTACTGTTTGAATTGCACTAATGACCAAGCCCGTGGGGTACCATAAATGTAGGAGAAGGTAAAAGAAACTGAAAATGGACCAGCTTTTGAACACTTCTGCAGGGAAGAAAAGTAGCTTACCTAGAGCCAGGGACAGTGCTAACCCAGCTCCAAATAGCATTGGGGCCTTGAATGCAGAGATAAAAAACCACTCCTGATCTTACATCCAGATGCCCGTGGTACAGATGGTGCCGCCTGGGCAGAGCCCGCTTGCGCTGGACACAAGCAGAGAGCCAGATCCTGCGTGCAGCATCACCCAGCCACTGCCAGTCAGCACTAAGCGACTTGCCAGCCCTCCCTCTCCATCTAATAGAATCGTAACCTCCTCCCCACCCCCAGTTCTTGGAGGGGTCTCGTTTTCGGGTCCTACACCTTAATTCAATGATGTGCCACAGTCTGAACTGGAAGTTGCTCCCCAATAAACTGGGACATTACAGTGTGATCCCCTAAGAAAAGCTAGGTTTCCCTCTTCCAAGCAGGTTCTGGTGTAGTGGGAAAAGCACTGAATTTAGACCCACAGAGCCTCCTAGGCATTTCTATAGCACCTACTACGCTCCAGGCACTGTGCAGGTGCTTTCCAAACATTATCCCATTTGATCTAGCAACAACTCTGTGAGGGGGGTGCTATTATCATCAACATTTTATAGATGAGGAAACTGAGGCAGGTAACACAGGACTACATGCCTGAAGTAGGATTAGAACTCAGGTGTTCAAGTTAGGGAGTAACCTAAAAGTATACCAGAATAGGCATTTCTGAATAGGCATTTAACCCTGAACATCAGCTAAACATGAGATTTGGAATGATGGTTTTGAACAGAGAAAGAATAATTTGCATTTAGCCACCCTTAAAATGACACCTGGTGTTTCAAGCCTGATATTTCTGTTGCATTTTTATTATAAATGTTTTATTAAAGGCTTAACGTGGAACATCAATATAGCCAATTAAACTTGCTTAATAACCATTTACATTTAAATGCATTTATTACATTTTCAATCCCTCCTTCTAATTCCTCGTTAGTAGTCTCCATTTGTTCATTCATTCATTTCCTCATATTCGGTCTTATTTAATGTGATCTCTGTTCTCCTGGACTGGACAAGTATCAGTCTTAGAAGTCACAACAAGACACCATGGACCTTCCCAAGCCTGGTTCCCATTGCCCCTTTGCAGGGAGAGAAAGGAAAGAGGAAGGAGGGAGGAAGGGAGAAATGATAGACTGACTGGCAGGCAACCTAGCAGAAAAACAGACAGCAATAGATAGATAGGAGGGGGGGAGAGAGAGAAAGAGAGAGAGAGTTATAGTCAGGTGAGAGATGATAGATGATAGACTACAGATAGATGATAAACATAGATAGATACAGAGAAACAGATATAGAAACAATAAGACAGAGCTAGACAGAGATGAGACAGATATATAGAGATTTTTAACTTTTTAACACTCTAGACATTAGTCATTTAAAAAAACCCAACACCATCAAAACATGTAATAGCAATTTTTCTCCTATGACTAATGAGCCAATTATTTTTATAACAGATTCTGGCAGTTGCATTTTGTACACATGATGATATTCGATTTTCTCTCTTACCTTCCTGCCTATAAGTGTGCAAACATGTAAGTACAAATATACACCTATGTGCAAACACACACAGAAAACTCTTTGAGATGGGAACTCCTGGTCATCTTATGTCTCTTTAACAAACAAGAAAAACTGAGGCTCAGAAAAGGTAAGCAATTTGCCTCCTGTCACACAGCATCAGAAGCAGGACCCAAGAGCTCTCCTGCCCCAAAGCCAATGCTCCAATAGATAGACTGAAGATTTCTCTATGGTTTTACTGGGACCTGACAAATATTACACTATCCTGGATTCTCTGGAAATGGAGAGATTCTGGGTCACATTTTCTGAGTCCAGCTCTATCTTCTATCTGCAGAGTTCTCCACTTTGCTTTGCTTCAAAGAAGAAAAATATTTCCTGGATATTTTGCTATCCAGATTCCCTCATAACCCTGTGAGCTACTCTGGAGACCTATGATTCCAAGTCTTACAGATGGGATTTTGAAAACCTGAAGAATAGAAACGACAACATCCAAGTTGACCCTAAAGGGCAGCAGAGCCAAGACTACAGCAAGTGGAGGTCATAGACCCTCACTCTAGAGATGGAAGGAAACTCAGAGGTGATCTGGTCCAATCCCTTCATTTTACAGATAAGGAAACTGAGACACATTGAGGTAACATGGCTTGCTCAAGGTCATACACAGTTTAATATTGAAGGAAAGATTTGAGCCTGAATCTTCTGACTCCAGAATCATACCATTACCCTCCTAACTTCAGGTCCACTTCTTTTTCCATTCCACCACACTCTGACTTTTAAAGTCAGATCATGTGTTCTACATTACAAATGACCCAAGGGGAATGAATGAAAAGCTGCCTCTTGTCTTAAGGAGATTGCAGACCTGGACATACATGCATAGGACCAAAGGACTCTCTTCCACATCTATGGTGGTTCTTCCTACACAGAGCGTGGGCTCGAATTGGAGGAGAGGGGGAGGAAGACAGGGCACCATTGGGAATGTAGAATACTAAGCTTTAGGCTTCCCTGGCGCATCACTCACTTTAATTCCACAACTAGGCATTAATCTCCTAGCAACTTAGGAACTGTCCTTGGTGCTGCAGACACAAAAACTCACCGTCCCTTCCCTCAAGGAAACTCTCCTTTGAATGGGGCATTTTGTTTAGTGTTTCCTCCGCCCTAACTCCACCTGTGGCAGGACGTGGCAGGAGAGGAAGTCCTGGTCTTGAAGCCCTCTGAAGTTCACCATGGACTCCTCTAATGGCCATTGTGGGAGATGATGACAAACGCTCTCTCTCATTCCTTTTCAGAAGTTTGGGTGAACGCTAGGAGACCTAGGAACCAACCTGGATTTGGAAGGAAGAGCTCCAAGTTAAGACTGAGCTTATTCAGCCAATCTTAGTTTGCCAGTGGCCCCTTTTAAGATGCCTTTGGTTGGTGGAACTGTCTGCTCTTTGTTCACCTTGACTTCACAACTTTAATTGATTCAATCAAGAAATCCAAAGGTTTCCTTCATCCCCCCCCACAAAACCCTTACAGAGGGACTTTAAGAGTCATTAGAGGTAATGAATAAATATATTTCAGATATAAGAGCATATCTGAACAAAGTATAAAGACTAGAGATGGACTCTCACCTGCGGGGACCAAGCAACAGGATGTTTTGTCTCCAATAGAGAATGTGTGAAGGAAAATAAAATGTAATAAAACTGAAAAGATGGTGTTCTCTCAGTGTCAGCCTGGGAACCGTTCACTTTATCTTAGAGATAAGAGCAGCCTCTGAAGACTTTTGAGGAAGAATAGTGCCATGGTCATATGTGTTGGAGTGCTATCAATTTGGCAGCTTGTGAGGCTTGGATCAGAGAACAGAAGACACTGGACACCGGAGGGAACAATTAAGAGACTCTCACCTAATATTAAACCCCAAATATATGGGGCCTCAGAGTCTCATAAATCCCAGCGATTCAGCTACTCAACAGCAGATCTATAGTCTTCATTGTGACTCAGGAAACCAACGGATTGCACACAACACAGGATAGAAACCTTGTTTTCAGAAAATGGTAATGCACCATAAAACTAATTCAAATAATTGAAGAAGAGTCAGTCTGAGTTAATGAAAAAACCTCCCAATTAAGGAATGACAAAGAAATACAGTGTTATTACTCTCGAGCGATATGTAAGTGCCTGTGTAATCATAGACAAGTCTGATTTAGCCTTTCTGTGCCTCAGTTTCCTATCATCAACTGAAGGGATTGGGCTGGATGATGTCTAAAGTCTCCTCTGATTGAGCCCTAGTTTAGTTTCCTGATAACTAATGCAGTATTCTCATGTGAGACTGGCCCCGGAGAGGTCCTGCCAAATTTGTGCCATGTTTGTGCATGGTTCAATTAAGCAAGCATTTAGTAAGCACCACCTATATACCCCACATTGTGCTAGACCCCAAGTATGCACAAAACACAAGACAAAGAGGAAAGGACCAAAGAAAAAAAATTATACCAATCCCTCAAATAATAACAGCAAGCCTTTCTATGGGTTTTGCATGGATTATCTCCTTGATTCTAAATTGCTAAAAACAAAACAAACAAACAAAAAAAAAAAAAAAAACAAGAATATGACGTGAACAGGAGAGTGCCAAACCAAAAAACCTCAAAAGATTCATAAGGGAGACATCCATCCCTTTTGGCTGAAGAGTATTAGGGAGACTTCATGGAGAAGGCAGCACTGGAGTTGGATTTGGAAGGCAGGGAAGGATCTCATCAAAGCAGATTCTGGTTCCAGCATGGAGACAGCAATCTTTCCATAGAGAAGGAAGGAATTTCTAATGAGCATGAAGACTGTTTTGCTCTTGATCTTTTATCCCAAGCAACTAGCAGAATAGCTGGTATCTAGTAGAAGCTTAATAAATGTTTGATTTACTGGTTTGTTAATATGCTATAATAGATAAATTGTTGGACATAGAACTTTTCACTCCATGCCGCAACTAGTGCAATTGATTTTTTGCACCTCTGCATAGAACTTTATATTTCTTTCTATTGAATTTTATCCTTTCTGCTTAGACCAGTCATTCCAGTCTGCCAACATGGCAGATTCTGATTTTGTCTCTGCCTCTAACTCTGATGGATGTGTTTTATCTTGCTAGGAATATAAGACATAGTGAATAGGAAATACTTGTTGACTGACCATCTGACCTCCATTACCCCCAACTCCCCTCCACCTTCACCTGATTTCCCACCGACCAGATACAAGCCAAGCTGCCCTCCCTTAGGGCACCATGCCCAACTCCTCTGCAAACCAGTCCAGACCTTTCTCACCCCCACTTTTTAACCTACTCTTTATGATTCTCTTTTTTAATTTTTAAAGCTTTTTATTTTCAAAACATGCATGAATAATTTTTCAACACAGACTTGTTTTTTAGATTTTCTCCTTCTTCCCCCCACCCCTCCCCTAAATGGCAAGCAATCCAATATATGTTATACATGTTAAAATATATAGTAAATCCAATATGTGTAAACATATATAATTCTCTTGCTGCCCAAAATAAAAGTATGATTCTCTTTAAATTGAGAATATGAACCCCTTGAGAGCAGTACCTTAGTATGTGCCTTGCACATAGTAGGCATTTATTAAATACTCTAGCCATCAATCAGCCAGGGTCTCAGCTACCATTTTTAGCTTTCTGTCCCCTACCACCATAGCATGGCATCTATCTCAGTTCAAGTTATTGGTTAGAAAAAAAATGATCACTAGCATTTACATAATGTTTGCAATTATATCCACATTTACATAGTGGATATATATAAAGTTTGCAATTTTGTCCACAACCTTGGAAGCAAGGGGATATTCTTTCCATGATTTGTGGGAGGCCAGTTTCATTGGACTTATGCCCAATACTCTTCCAGAATCTTTCCAGGGATGAGTCCCAAACATTCTGGCCTATAATTGGAAGATCTATTTTTTTCTCCTTTGTGAAAATCAGCGTGGCAATCACCCCCTCCCATCTTCCTTCCTCCATATTGCTCAAAGATCAACCACGATTCAACATCACCTACAGCTGACTTCTCAGGCCCCATGCCTTGACCTCAGGCAGAACAGACTCCATGATTCTTGGCACCCATTCCTTCCTGTCATTTGGGCTCAGTCTGATGGACTCCCCAATGACACCAGCTCCCACATGGGTGGTATTGGGGACAGACAGAAAAGACAGCTACCAAGCAGGACATCAGCAGTGCCCCTCGTCTCTGGCATCCTCCATCATCGGCCCAGATGGATGGCCAAGCTCCCCTTTGCTTTCTCAGCAGATCTTTTTGTGAAGGCCTTCCATTGGGTCCTTAACATCTGCCTCAGGACTCAGCTTCTCCTGGGCTCTGGGCTTCCTGACAACACTCTTAAAGGTCAGGCCTCCTTCTGGGCTCTTCTCTGGCTGGGCACCCAGAAAGCTTCCAGGACAGTGGAGTAAGCCTTTCAAAAATGCCAGATTTGCAGAACTTTGTCCATGAGAGC
>JAJPUD010000405.1:490537-552203 GCA_023553655.1 Myrmecobius fasciatus
CTGCTGCCGCTGCTGCTGCTCCTACTCCTGCTTCTGCTCCTGCTGCAGCTGCTGCTGCTCCTGCCGCCGCCGCTGCTGCTGCTCCTTTTCCTGCTCCCTCTGCTGCTCCTGCTGCTGCTGCTGCTTCTGCTCCTCTGCTGCTGCCGCCGCCGCCGCCGCCGCCGCCTCGGTTTGTTGCTGCGGGAGGGAAAGCAGATCCCAGGCTCCAGAGCGCCCCGGCCCACACTGCCCTCGCTCTCCCAGTTCCCACACCTTTCTTCCCTTCCCTCTCTCTCTCCCTCCCTCCCGCTCTCCCGCCCTCGGCCTCTAATGTCCCGGAGCAGAGCCACCTACTCCGATCCAAGCAGAGGTCGCGCCGTCACAAAGTAGCAGGGGTGGGCTGGGGGTGAGGGGCAGTGGGGCGGGGAAGGAGAAGAAAAGATGGGGGAGGCAGTGGAGGGGCAGAAGAGAAAAGGTGGCTCCACAGCAGCCAAGGAGTCGGAGGGGGAGTGCAGGAGAAGGAAAGGACTTCGTGAGCCAAAGGGACAGCTGAGGGAGGGAGGACCTCAGCAACTGAGGAGGAAGAGGAAGAAGTAAGGGGACGAAGACAAGAGGGAAGGAGGAAGGGGGATCTGGAAGGGGAGGAGGAGGGAGATATGGAAGGGGTGCAGTGAGGGATGGAGAGTAGGAGAAGAGGAAGCCTCTGGCTTGAGGAGCAGCAGGGGAGGGAAGGTGGCAGGAGCAGCAGGGTTGAGAGACCAGATAGGGACCAAGAGTCCCGGATAAGCAGAACCGGCCCCTGCGATCCGCAGCAGGAGACTGGGGAGGAGGGAGAAGGGCTGGTGCGGAACTGAGGACTGAAGCAAGCAAGGCCCCAAGCTTCCCAGCCTTTTCATCCTCCGCTCGGCTGGATTTTTCAGGGCCTACTCAGAAGGGGAGATAAGCGTGGTGGTCTCCAGCCAGCTCTGCCTCCCCTCGGAGGAAACGGAGGGAGGCTAGAGCTGGGGAACTGAAATTCGGGGTTAGACATCTGGAACAATGGCCCAGTTCCAGCCTAAGAAAGTTAATAGGGGGGGAGGGGGGCAGGGCAGTTCCCCAGGGAGGGGAGAGAGCTGATGGTATCAAACCTATATTACAGAGAAGTGGGGGCGGGGGGGGGGCACATTTTCTTTGAATTCTAGTCTTTATCAAAGGCCTGGGTACTCCATTCTGAGATTAGAAAGTTAGTGTTTGTCTGCAAGAGCTGTCCTTCCCTGTCGTGCTGATTTAAAAAAACCAACCAAACAAACCAGAAAGGGTGTGTGTTCTTTAGTGTCCCAGCTCTGAGAGAAGGAGGGCAGACATGATTGGGGGGAAAGCTGAATACACTATGGTCCCTGAGTGTCCTGGAATATCCCCGGGCTGTACAAAAGGAAGTGTGTGATGAAGGCAGAAGCTTGGAAGGGAAATCGCAAGCCAAGAAAACAACAAAGGTAATGACTGCAACCACTGTGCACCCCCAAAAGAAAAAGTGACTGCATTAAACTTGCAAAGATCAGTGAAGGGAACGCTGGGAGAGGTTACAAGTCTGGCTCTTCGTGGAGGTGGAGTTGTTATACATTGCCTTGTTTTCAGACTTTTCCCAATGTATTGATTCTATCCTTGATTTTGTTTCCTCTTTAAAAGTCCTATTATTAATAAAGAATAGCTAATAATAATAACTATAGAACTTTGAGGTCTCTCAAACTTTATAAATAATATTTCATTTATTCTGGAAACAACTCTAGGAGGTAGATGCTTCTATTACCACCATTTTAAAGATAAGGAAACTGAGGCAATTTTAAATGACTTGCCCAGGGTTACACAACTAGTGGGGCCACATTTGAATTTTGATTTTCCTGTAGTTCTGACCCTGCTGCCACCTAGTGGCCTATTTTAATGCAAAGCTTATAAGGTTTAATGACTTAAAGCAGGGCTAAGACTTTTGGGATACCTGATATATAGTTACCTCATTTATTCTTACTATTTTTTGAAGCAAGTAGAGTCTCCTCAGTTGATAACTGAAATTGAGGACTAGAGAAATGAAGAGAGCTGCCCAACATAATGCAACTGTTTAATAGCTAGTCCTTTCTCTTCCCTAGTTCTCTTGAGCTCTTTTTGTGTGTTTCTCTCACCTTTCTCTCTCTGTATGCCTCTGTCTCCCTTTCTCTCTTTCTCTCTCTCTCTCTCTCTCTCTCTCTCTCTCTCTCTCTCTCTCTCCCCCCCCCCCCAGTAAGTTTGTTATTGATGTCTTCTGGTTCTTATATCATCATAATATTTGTAAAGTGTTTTGAAATCCTTAAGATACTATGTAAATGCTAGTTATTATTATTAACTATGAATGTGAAACCCTTTGAAGTAAGTACAAAGATATTTGACTATATACATTATATACATATACTAATGATGACTTGAATGCAGAAAATGCACAGCGTTTTTGAGGACAGGGAAGATTTGAACTCAATTTTGAGAGAATATAGGGAGGTGTGACACATGTAGAAACTTGATGAAGACAATTCAAAACACTTTTTACATAAATAAAAGCAGATCCAAATGATTGGAGAAATATCCATTGCTTATGGGTAAGGTGAACCAATATAGCAAAAATGAAAATACTACCTAAAATAATTTATTTGTTCAATATTATACCAGTCATACTACCAATGGATTGCTTACCAGAACCAGAAAAAAATAATAAAAATTCAAATGGAAGAAAAAAGTCAAAGTATCAAAGGGCTTACTGAAAAAAGTGGGAAGGAAGGGAGCCTAGAAGTACCAGATCTCAAAATATATTGCAAAGCTGTAATCTTGGAGCGTTTGATAAACACAAAGAATCTAGCTATTGGGACAAAAACTCACTATTTAAAAAAAAAAGTTTGGAAAACTTGAAAACAACCTTCAGAAATAAAGAATAGACCAAAGTATAGCAATCAAAACAAGTTCCGAAAGGGTATATGACTTAGAGTGATATCAGAAACAAATTAGTCAATTTGTTATGGATATGGATATGGATATGGGTCATGGATAAATTTACCTGTCAGTTCTATGGATAGGGAAAAAGTCCCACCCCAACTCCCTTAACACAAACTCTGGGGGGGGGGGTTAAAATGGACAATTTTAATTATTGAAACTCAAAAAAATTATCCCCACAAACAAAATCAATGCAGCTAAAATTAAAAGAGCAGAAAGTTGGGAAAAATTATAGTAAGTTTCTCTAATAAAAACCTTCTTTCTAAGATATATAGGTAACTAATTTCAATTTATAAGAAGGAAAGCCATTCTCCAGTGACAAATGATCAAAGAATATGAGCAAGCAGATTTTAGAGAATGAAAACCAAGTTATTAAAAGTGTTCTAAATTACTGTGGAAATGAACATTTAAATAATTCTAAGATACTACCTCCTACTCATCAGATGGACAAAATTGACAAAAAAAAAAAAAAGGAAAATGCTAGATTAGAAGGGTTAAAGGAAAATAGATACATCAGTGCATTTTTGGTGGGGCTGTGATCAGGTTCAGTCATTCTGGAAAGCAATTTGGAACTGCCCCAAAAGCTATTAAAATGTGTGTGTCTTTTGATCCAGCAATACTGCTACTGGGTTTATACCCCAGAGAGGTCAAAGGAAAAGAAGAAGGACATATTTATATAAAAATATTTATAGCAGCTCTTTTTTGTGGTGGCAAAGAATCCAAAATTGAGGGAATGTTCATCATTTGGAGATTGGCTGAACAAGTTTATAGAATGGGATGGAAATCCATTATGCTATAAAAATAATATAAGGAATGGCTTCAGAGAAAATTTGGAAGAGTATCAACTGATTCAAAGTGAAGCAAATAGAGTCAACAGAACAATTTATAAAATAACAATATTATAAAAACAATCATTTTTATAAAATTTACTGAACCTGATCAACACAATAACCAACCATAATTTCAGAGGGTTCAAGATCAAATATGCTATTCACTTCCTGATAGATGATGGACTCAAAATACAGACTGAGATGTAAATTTTAGGGACTCGGTCATTATAGGAATTTGTTTTGCTTGATAATACATGTTTGTAGCAGGTTTTGTTTTTATTTCTTTCTTGATGGGAGTGGGAAGGGTTGGAGAGAGAATGTAGACCTGAGAATAAAATTGATGCTTTTTTGTTAAAGAAAACATGTAGGATCAGGGACATGACAGGCTGCCTTACTGAAAGCATGAACGCCAGCCAGAATCCTATTGAGTGATGGATGGCATGAGCTCCTCCTCAGTATAGAGGCCATATATCTTGAATCTTTTGTAACATAAATGCTGTAGTCCCTTTCTCAGTGCCAGATCTGATACATCTCCCCTTTAGCAGAGAAGTCAGATGCCCACAGTTTGTTTTCTTTACCACTGATAAATGCTTAATCCCCCACTGAATTGTTTCCTTCCCCCATTTGTTAGAAGCCAATGACTAATACCCAATTCCACTGAATTATTTAACATGAAATAATTTTTATAAAGGGATACCCATTTAAAAAATAAATACAAACAAATATACACACATTTCCTCCTCAGGAGCATAATTTCCCCAATTCCATCTCAATCTCAGAGTGGATTAAGCTCATCTTTTAGTCAAGTTTCTACATGGCATTGATCCCCTAAATTTATCTCCAGATGTTGAATGACTGCCAAAATAGTCCTTGTGTCCACTTTCTCTAGTAGGGGGACAGACGATCACCACAGAAAAGCAACTCTTGCTATGACTTCTGGAGAGAAACCATTGGTAAAATGTGCAGCAGAGTCTTGCCTAGGACACTGAATGGTTAAGTGATTTATCCAGTCACATAAAAGTGGGACTTAAACTCATTTCTTCCTGAATCTATTTCTGACTCTCTAACCACTACACCACATTGCATCTCTTTAATGTGGATGATTTTTCTTCCTATTCAAATAAAACATCACAGTGCCTTACTAAGCAGTATTAATGAATTGCTGGGGCCAAAACAACTTGCCCCTAAACCTTTGGGCTAGGAACCGTGATGTGATTAGCTAGACTATATCCTGGATGACATAGCTACTTCACTGTCCATCAATCCCTGACTGTCTTGTATGTATGCCTTCTAGACACACAGCCACCACCCTTGTATAGGCTCTCATCACTCTCCCCTGCTGGCTGGTATCCCTTACTCAAATCTCACCCACTCTTCACTCAGCAGTCAAAATGATTTGCCTACAGCACAGGTCCAAACACATCTTTCCCTTGCTCAATAAACTCTAGTGGCTCACTATTACCTCTAGGTTCAGATATAAAATATTGCTTGGCATTTAAAGCTCAGCACTAGATGGTCCTCACCTGGATTTCCAGACATCATCTACTTCATTCCCCTTCATATACACAATTGCTCAACTCCATGAAACTACTTAGTTCTTCCAACTCCTACCTCCCTGATTTTGCATTGACTGTCTCCCATATCTGAGATGTCCTCCTAGGTTTTATTTCCTAACCTTTCACAAGACTCAGCTCAAATCCAATCTGAATTAAGATAGCTTCCTTTCATGGTCCTTCCCTTCATCTCATCTGATGCTTTCCCATGAAGATTACCTTCCATTTACATGAAATATATCTTGAATTTAAGTAATTTATATGCCGCTTACCCCTATTAGAATGTAAACTCCTTAACAACTCTCAGATTAGTTAAGATGACAGGAAAAGATAAAGGTGAATGTTGGAGATGCAGGAAAATTGGAACACTGATGCATTGTTGGTGAAGTTGTGAAATGATCCAATTATTCTGGAGAGCAAGTTAGAACTATGCCCAAAAGGCTATCAACCTATGCATACCCTTTGATCCCACTGTGTCTCTACTGGGCCTATATCCCAAAGAGAGCATAAAAAAGGGACCTTTTTATATATGTGTTTGTAACGCCCTTTTTGTGGTGGCAAGGAACTGGAAATTGAATGGATGCTCATCAGTTGGAAAAATGGCTGAATAAGTCATTATATATGAATATTATGGAATATTATTATTCTATAAGAAATGAAGAGCAGAATGAGTTCAGAGAGGACTGGAGAGACCTACATGAACTGATGCTAAGTGAAGTGAGCAGAACCAGGAGATCAGTGTACATACACGGCAACAATAAGATTATGGGATGATTGATGGACTTGGATTTTTTCAACAATGAGGTGATTCAAAACAATTCCAATAGACTTATGATAGAAAGTGCCATCCACATCCAGAGAAAGAAGTATGGAGACTGAATGTGAAAGCATAGTATTTTCACCTTTTTGTTGTAGTTGTTTGGTTGATTATTGTTTTTTTTTTTTCCTTTCTCATGTTTTTTTGCCTTTTGATCTGATTTTTTGGTGTGCAGCATGATAAATGTGGAAATACATTGAAAACAATTGCATATGTTTAACCTGTATAGGATTACTTACTGTCTAGGGGAGGAAGGAAGAGATTTTACCTTTCTTCATGTCTCCAGCCCTTAGCAAGGGGCCTGACACATAGTAAGCCTTTAGTAAATGCTTCTTGACTGATGGAGTGTCCATCTTGGTAGAATCTGTCAGACTTTGCCCTCTACTGGCTGGTGTGTCCAAGTGCTTTCTAAGATGTTATCTCATTTATTCTTTTTTTTTTTTTTTTTTGTATTACATTTATGTAGCAGTTTGTTTAATCATTATCTTTTTTTATCTCATTTATTCTTACACCTTTTAGGAAACACATTGGTATTCTTCTCCCATTGATGACTCAAACTGGGGCTGTCCCAGGTCATGAAGTTCTGAGTACCTTTCAGAACCAGCACTCCCTGAGCCTTTTCCCAGTATAGATTAAAGTTTATAAGGCATCATAGATCTAGATCTAAATGGGACCTTAGGAGCTTTCATGGACCAGAAGTTCTTAACCTAGGTTCCATCAATTTGATTTTTAGAAATAATTTGATAATTTTATTTTAATATAATTAGTTTCCTTTTTAGCCCTATGTAAGTTATTTTATACATTTAAAAACACTATTCTGAGAAGGAGCTTGTAAGCTTTACCAGACTGCCAGAACTATTAAGAGCCCCTAATCTAGTACATCTCTCCCATTTTATAGCTGAGGAAAGGGATGGACAGCCCTGCCTATCCCACAGGGCAGCTTGTGATGGTACCAGTAGAACCTAGCCCCCTCAGAGCATAGAGTTTTTCAATCAATCAGGCTTTTTTAGAGCTTGGCTGTGTGCCTGAACAGTGTAAGGCATTCATTGGGAGATACAAATACAAAGAATGATCAATCTCTGAAAGCAAGGGTCGTCCACTCTGACGGTAGAGCTGACAATGATATATTGAATAAATATGAAGAGAATAAATACAGATTAGTGCAAAATAGTTAAATACAAAGTTACTCGGGAAGGACAGAGGGCACTAGCTCTTAGGCAGATTAAAAAAAAAGCTTCATAAAGGGAGAGAACTCTATTAGATGGAAGAAATGAGGCACTACAGGAAGCTAGGTGGTTTCTTTGGGCCAAGACTCATCTTCCTGAGTTCAAATCCAGCTTCAGACACTTTCTGGCTGTGTGACCCTGGGCAAGTCGTTTTGCCTTGTTTGCCTCAGTTTCCTCATTTATAAAATGTGTCAGAGAAGAAAAAAAGGAAACCACTCCAGTATCTTTGCCCCCAAAAAAACCCCAAATAGGGTCATGAAGAGGTGGACATGACTAAAAATAACTGAACTATCAATATATTCTAGCCAGTGCAAAGGCTCAGAGACAGAAGATTGAAGATTGACTGTGAGTGGTATAGTTATATACAGAATGTAGGAGCAGAAGGGATGTTTAGACTAGAAAAAATCAGTTGGGACCAGATTGTAAAGGGATTTAAACTTCAAACAGGGGTGGGTCTATTTTATCCTAAAGGTAATAGGGAGCTGCAGATGATGATGTACATGGCCAGATCTGCACCTAAGGAAGAATCTGCAGTGACCAGATCATCTCAGGCTAGGTGGGTCTGCCCAGTCTCCACAGCATCAGAGATGATCCAAATGCATGATGGGTCTGACTCATTATGACTTCTGAAGATGCCCTCCCAAGCAACCCTAGCTGGTGTGTCCATATTCCCTGCTGCTCCAAGGGCTAGCTGAGACCAACCCCAACAAAGCAAAGCAAAGTTTCAGTCTCACTAGAACCCCCACTACACGGGGGAAGAACCAACTTCTGTATTATAGGCATGACATTTGGAGAAACCCATTGCCTGATGATGAAATGATGCTGTCCAAGGGCTTTTTCCCCTTACAAGAGGTACCTCTATGAGTCCTTTGAGAGGGCAGCCAGCAGGCTGGAATGGGGACATGTGTCCCCATTATAGTCATCCATCATAAGTCATTCTTTCCCTGGAAAGGAATGATCTGTGCAGTGAGGGATGGTCAGATTATAGGAGAGGGACACATAATGCTGCTAGTAGAGAGTTCCATATGACCAAAAGGGGAAATGAATTGTCATCCAAATTATACTGAAGGGCAAGATGAAAACATAATTCCCACTACAGAGAATATGATTGTCACTAATTGTACATGATTGCATTTGTGGTCAAATGGCTGAAAATATTTATCATAATTCCCTATTATATAATATCCTGAAAAATAGTTGTAGTGGAAATATTTTCTGTTGAGTGCTTGTTTTAAAATTAAGTGGTTTGGAGAAATTGGAGAATAAAAAGGTTCTGATGACTTTGAACTATTTGAAAGTCAAAAGAAATGAAACTTTTCCCATTTTAAAAACCTTAGCGTTTCAAAAACTTTTTTTTGAAGAGGACAGCTGCCCAAGTCCACTTGGTTCAGGAAAGTTCGGGTGACTCAAGCTGATAAAAGACAATAGAATGGAGTGAAACAAGGTGTCATGCTCAACCAATATTTGGTGCTATTATTATCCCCATTGTAGAGTCCCCCAGCTACTGTCTAATGCCAGATTGGAACCTGTATCTTCTTGACTCCAGACCCTCTGCTCTATGCATTATGGTGCCATCAGCTTTCTACAAAAGTCCAAGATTTAAAGAACACAATCTACAGTACCCCAAAAAGCAGGTCAAAAAGATGACAAAAACAAAGGGAGGGGGGGATATGATTGTACAACAGATAATAAACACAACTTTTGAGTTGGATGCACCACAAGGAAATAATCACACATGCACTCATTTCTCAAAGAAATTGGCTTGTCCTTGTTTCATTTAGGTTGGCTTCTTCATTTCTTCCTGGAATTTAATAAATTAATGAATTTAATGCTTACTGAATATTGGTGCACTTGACTTTCACTCTTGTTTCAGGGGAGATCATTCTCACAACAGGAGCTCCTCAGAGGAACCAAATAACAGCTGTAAGCCTCTTCCCCCTTTCACAAAAGAAAGAAAAATTCCTGTTTATATATTTTGATAATGCTGCTTATTGTTTATATATATTATATCGTTTACACATTTTGATAGTGGAAGTTAAAACTTTTATATAGCTACATATTGTCATAGCACAATATATTTTCTAATGTAGATACATACATACACATATACATGTTTTAAACCACAGTTTATTAAGATCAGAGTTCTTCCTTTTTCAGCCCAATTCTGTTTTCCAAGGGTTACTTCCAATTCTGTGAAATATTTAGAAAGGCCCGAATCATCTTTCTGAATTTCCCTCTGTCAACACCGAGGGTAAATTTTATTCTCACATTAGTTTGATCACAGTAAAGAAGCTGTAATTAGTCAGAACCAAATTCAACAAGGATCTTTCAGTAATTGGAATTTTCTGTATCATACCCTTAAAAGAAAGGAGATGGCCACAAGAAAATCAAGACTTAGCAAGGACTTGGTTACCTGTTTTGGTAGTTTAAATGTCAATGATGAGAACAAGCAAACATGGTGGGGGTAGAATTGATCTCAGAGTCAGAAAGACCTGAATTCAAATCTCATCTTAAGCTCTTCTCAGCTGGGTGACACTAGGTAAGCTGTTTAACCTCAATTCAGCCTCAGTTTCCTCATGTGTAAAATGAGTGTAAGAAAAGCATTTAACTCACAGGATCGTCATGAGGACCAAAAAAACATATGTAAAATGCTTAGCAGACCTCAAAGCATGATCTCAGTGCTGTCTATTATTAATGATTATTAATATGATTAATGAATAATAAAAAGGAATAAGCTGCCTTGGGATGTATGGAGGCCCCATTCACTCAAGGTTTGCAAGTGGAGTCTTAGAAGACAAGGATTTCAGCAAATATTTGGAGGCAGATTGTTACTGAGGGGCAGGTTGAACTAGTTAGCAACTTCTGCTGCCCATGAGAATTTGGAGGGTCTGGGATCAGTTGTGTCCCAGAGTCCTCTGGGAGCATTAAGCATCCTCCTATGTGGCAAGTATCATTTGTGTTGTTTTCTGTCACAATTATCTTGATATTCGTCTCATCTCCTTTGAGAGATTGTAAATTCTTAGAAGTCAGTGTCTGTGGTTTTTGTATTTTCTGAAGTGAGCAGTGCTATTCCCTATACATAGTGAGTGTTTGATGAGCATACGTTGAATGAATGAATGAACAAATGAGCTGCTGTCTGTTAGAAAAAGCGGTGTTTGTAGTCATTCCCCAACAGATTAATAGTCCGGAGATAGGAACAAACAGTTCTCAAAAGAAGAATTACAAGTTATTCACAGCTAGATCAAAGAGTTTGCTAAATCACTAATAAGAGAAATCCAAATCAATGGGACCTTGAGATTTGCAAACTGGCCAAAACAGCCAAAGAGAATGGCTCTAGTCAATGTTGGGGGGTTGGGGAAAGATAGGCACTTTAACGCACATTGGCAAATCGTTTTGGAAAGCAATTTGGAACTGTGCAAATAAAAACCACTAAAATGTCCACAGCCTTTGAATCAGAGACTCCATTACTGCACTTAGACCCTAAGGAAGCCACTGATCAAAAGAAAGTCCCCATCTACACCAAACTATTTTTAGCAGCACTTTTTGTGACAGCAAAGAATTGGAAATAAATAGATAGCTATTGAGAGGAGAATGGCTTCATAAATCTTGGCGCATGAATGTGATGAAATTGTGACCAAGCTGTAAGAAATGACATGTGATGAACACGGAAAAGCTTAGAAAGATCTAGGATTCTATGAAATGGCTATCACCTCCATGCCTGTCCACTTGCCATGACCTCACCTGGACACCTCTCAGTGTCCAGACCTCTGGATCTCTGGAGATTGGTTGTATTCACTTATCTATTAGAATGCAAGCTTTCTGAAGGCAGGCTAGGGATACAGTCAAGGATGATCTAGGTGCTTCCTGCATGAATGGATGTCTTAGGATTGGCTGGGGAGTCTAAGGGAAACAGAGCAGCTACCTGCCATCTGCTGCATCATGTCAGGGTTTCTATAGGAGGGTGGTCCCCCTGAGTCCTCTCACTCAGGTTTGGGTTTCCCAGAAGGACTTTGATTCTTCCTTTTCAAGAGTTCTATCATTAGCCCTAAGTCCCTGAGGGACCAGTTTCCCACTGGTGTTTAGTGGGAACTATTAGGTGAGGAGGAGGTGAAGTCCTCCCAAAAGAGACCCATCAGCACATTCCCTGCAGCTCAGTGTCTCCAGGGTTGTCTAGGATCCCTGAGAGGTCAAGTCATTTGCCCACAGTCACTCAGCCAGTTCATGATGGAGGCAGGACTCAAATCTAGGTCTTCTCAACTTCGAGACTGAAAATCCTTAAGCAGCTGAAATTTTCCTCCCTGGAGGATTAGACTTAGTTTCACTACCTTCCTGGTTGTAAGCCTTTGCCTCTTCCTTTATAGAATCTCTTTCTAGTCCTTTTAAGTGACACTTACCAAGTCTCATATGGCTGCTTAGGACTTGAACTCTTTCTTTGTGACTACTTGAAGTATTTTTTTTTCTTTCTTTTTGACCACTTTCTTTGTCATTAGAATTTGGTTTTAAAATAAATAAGGTTTGCAAAGTATTTTACAAATGTTACTTCATTCGATCCTCAGAACGAATGACAAGTAAATGTTATTATCATCACCATTTTACAGATGAGGAAACTGAGGCAGTGGGGAGTTAAATGACTTTCTTAGGGTCATCCAGCTAAGTGAATGTCTAAGGCCAGATGTGAAATAAAATCTTCTCAGGTCCAGGATTCTGACCACTGCACCACTTACCCACCTCTGGAGATGGAACCTTTGGATTTGGTCTCATACATATTTGTGCCAAATGGTAGCCTTCTCTAGGGTGAGGTAGGGAGGGAGAGAGAAAAAAGTACACATCAGAGAACAAAAGAAAACTTAGAAGGAAGCACAGAAAAGCAGAGGAGCTTTGAAAGCAATGTATAGTATTTATTACATAGTTTTTCAAAAAAAGAAAGAAAGAAAGCAGTGTGAAATGGGGAAAAAAAAGATTGGAGAAAATGTTAATGCAGATTCAACTTGGAAGTGTCTTCTATGTACATTTGTAGGGGAATTGTCCCTTTGGAGTTCCTTTCAGGAAGTGACTGGTGAATTCTGGCTATTTTCAGTTTGTCCTTTAACTCAGACTTCTAGGTAGTTTTTATTTATAATTTCTTGAAAACTCTCCTCCAAGCCTTCTTGTGATGATTTTCAGAAACTGGGCTAACCATTAGATTCTCTCCTGACCTGTTTTTCAGTTCTGTTGTTTTTACTTTAGATTTAAAAAAAAAAAATTTCCTCTGTTTCTTCAGTCTTTTTATTTTGTTTATTTCTCATCATCCCATCGAGTCATTGTTCTCGCTCCCTTCTAACTCCTGGGCGTCAGTCGGTTTTGAGGTTTCCCTTCTCATGGCTGCCCTCGCCTCCTGGCCATGCCAGTGGATCTCAGACGCGTTTCCCACTGCTCTCCAGGTCCTTGGGGCCAGCAGGGATTTTTGCCTGGGACTCTTCTCGTGCTTGTTTTGGATCGTTCTCCCCAGATTTCATCCCGGGGCCATCTCTCGGTCAGAGATATTTCTTTATGGCCCCTGGTGTTTTCTTTGGGGGGGAGGGGAGGGGGTGTTTCTTCCCACATGTGCCAGATTGCACTTTCTCTGTGTGACCTCTTAATTCTTTTAAATTCTGCTTCAGGTTTTGAACCCGATCCGCTGCCAGTCCCAGTCGTTGCCAATCCGGCCGATCCACTTTCATACCCTTGCAGTCAGACGACTCCATGTTGTGCTTTGGGGCATTAGCCAAAGGACCGAGTGTCCTTGGAAAGGAAAGGGGGAAGACCGCACACTTTCACAGAAATGAAAAGTGGGAAGGAGCTTTGCAGGCCTCTGATCTCAGGGGGTTTCACCCTTCTGGGTCCCGGACCCGAAGCCAAAGGGTGCCGCCTGGAGACCCCCTGCCAGGGTCCTGCTTTTAAATGAACAAATTAAAATACTAGGGAAGGCAACTCTACTGAAACAGTCATAGACAGACAGACAGACAGACAGACAGACAGAAAGCTACAGATACACACATACACACACCCATTAGAGAGAGAGAGAGAATTTTTTATAGAGATATGTAATTATATAGAGAGATAATTTTATATAGATATAATTATATATACAGAGAGAGAGAGAGAGAAAATTATATATCTCCTCTACATGGGGGGAGGAGAATGAAGAATGAAGAACCAAGTTCCGGCGCCTCCGGCTCTGGGCGCAGACACCAGCTGCCCTTCTCGGTTTCCCTCGGAGCCGCTTCCCTTTGCTCAGGCAGTGCAGCTACAAGCGGAGCATCCAAACGGGACAGCTTTCTGTCATTCGTGAAGAGGACAGTGCTGCAGGAAGAACGCCGCCCGCCCTTGTTCTCTCCTGGCAAATTCTGCGGAAAGAACCCGGCGTCCGTGGGCTCCGGGGGAGGCTCTCTGCACAGCGTTCCGTCTCCCCAGCTTCTCCCGGCTTTCTGAACCATTGCTCCGGAGCCCCCCAGCTACTCTTTATGAGGGACCTTGAATCAATCACCTTTTTTGGCCATTTGGACGTCGTATTCACGCGGGGAAACTGAGTCTGGGAGAGGCGAAATGCTTTACCCACATCCCTCGGGGTGGGGAGAACCCGAGGTCCGAGGCAAAGACAAGGAGGCTTTTTCCAAACTGGGTGCTCGTTCAATCAGCTGAGACTGTGCCCATGGGCTGATAGGAGCAGCTGGCACTGCCCCGGCCGCCAGCTTGGCAAGCAGAAGCAAGAATTTGATTGCCCAGATAGTTCCTTTGGAGATCCTGCTCAAAACACCTGCTGCACAAGCGTTCAGTCTCTCTGGGCAAGGAGAGAAGGCCCCGGCGTCACCTCTGTGATTTCACAGGCTGCTCTGAGATCCCTGGGAGTCCCAGAGATCCTCCCGTGGGGTCTGTGAGGACAAAACTTGGCACAAAGTTCTCATAAAACACAAAGTTGTTGTCACTCTCATATGGTAACAGCAGGTAAACCCGCCCTAACCCGCGCTCCTAGGAGGGAGGCCCTCAGGAATATTAGTGCAAAGGCCATTCTCACTGCTTGCACTTACTCGCCCAAACGGAGAAGGAAAATATTGATCATCAAATCCACGGCCTTGTACCCTGAGGGCCCAGTTCTCCACTGATACAGGAGGTCACGCTGCTCATAGCTTGTTCCTTAAATGGTGGTTCAAAATGAAGCTGGGCTTTGGAGCACTGATGATCTGACTCTCCCCGTAGGGTCAGATATGACTCCCATTAATGACTTGCTCCCTCTCTGTAAAACTTCAGGCAATGTCTTCTGTAAAAATGGTGTTTGCCACATGTAATGCTTCCTATTCTTTTTTTTTTTTTTTTCCTGAGGCAATTGGGGTTAAGTCACTTGCCCAGGGTCACACAGCTAGGGAATGTTAAGTGTCTGAGGCTAGATTTGAACTCAGGTCCTCCTGACTTCAGGGCTGGTGCTCTATCCACTGTGTTACAGTCTTTTCTTGAAGAGAGTTTTCAGAGACTCGGCAGGAGTTTCCTGGGTGACTGGTGAGCTTTGGCCCTCTTTCTTTTCTGGATCCTCACTCATATTTCCCAAAATTGTTACCATCCTAAAATTGTTTCCAATCGATTTTAAAGACACAAAAAATTAAAGTTTAGGGAGATTGATCTTGGAGGGAGGGTTGTATTGATTTTCTCCTCCACAGTACTGTGAGGAAAAGTTGCCAAGAATCCCCTAAAAGTGTGATCTTGCTTCCTTTGGACACATTGTAAAATCAAATTCACCGACTCCATTGTCTGACTCTCCAAAGAGAACTCGAGAGCCTTCCTATGAAGCCTCCACTGAAAATGCATAGAATAAGTTTGATTCTAGTCACATGGGAACGAGTCCCATTGAGGCAGCTAAGCAAAGCCACTGATAGAGCTCTCAGTCACTTGATCCTCGACAAGTCATTTAACATCTGTCTGCCTCAGTTTCCTCACCCGTAAAATGGGGCTAATAGTATCTATCTCCCAGAACAGTCGTGAGGTCAAATTAAGATAATATTTGTAAGGCACTTTGCAACCTTAAAAGCATTATGCAGATGCTGGCAATTATTTACTGATGTTTATATTGCATTTTAAGCCCGGCTAAGCATTTTTCTCACATTAACATCGTGAGGGGGTTAGAGTAAGGATTCTTAGGACCCTATTTTATGAAAGAAGAAATGGAGTCTCTGAGACATTAAATGTCTCAGCCTTTTCTGGGGTCACCCTGCCAGCAAGCACTGGACTGAAAGCCAGTGGTCCTAATGCTAAGTCCAGAACTCTTTCCAGGATGCTACGCTCTTTTCTGGAGAAGTGACTCCATAACTATTTGTTGTACTGACCTGAACGCCCTGTGTATGTCAGCTGGAACGACTGCCCTCCCCTGTGGAACATCTAGGGCCTGATGCCATTTAAAGCGGCCGTTCTGACCCATCACGATCCTAGCCAGCCGCCTTGGACACCTGGGTTCCCAACCTGTCTCCGTGAACTGGGACTGGAAGAAAGGAGACATCTTTCTTTTCAGTAATCTCTCCCTGGAACTTAGCTTTTCCATCACTTTGTAAGCCATGAACCATGACTCTGAGAAGGGGCCCGGAAGCTGCTGCCCCCACCTGCCAGAGGGATCCAAGTGCCAGAAGGAGGAGTAAACGCTGGACCAGGGCCAGCCTCTCTCTCCCCTTCACAGCCATAAGCTGCCTCTCTTCGCTCTCTGCTGGCTCTTCCAGCAATTGCACCTTTTGTTCCCCCTTCTGAATGAGCCATCCGGGAGTAGAACTTGCTGCAAAAGGAGGCGCTTCAAGAAGCTCATTTTCTGCTCCTCAGGGTCAGGACTGAGGAAAACAAGTGCATCTAATGAATGCTGAATCATATTCCTCTCAGCATCCCCAGGTTTGCAGACTAGCAGAGCTGAAGGGAGCTCAGAAGCCCTGGGATCCATCCCTGCCCAGCAGCATCCTCCAAACAGGAGGCTGGCTGCCGGGAGCTTCCCAGAAAGGACTGAGCCGCCTCCTCCCCAGGCAGCTCCCTGGGCTTCAGGGCTGCTGACTTGGAGGAAGGTTGGTCTTTTCCTTCGACTTATAGGAAACAATCTACTTTTCAACTTTCCCCAACTGCTCCTGCCTCTGCCCTCCATGGACAAGCGGAAGCAGCTCTTCAAACCCTTAAATCACTGCTAGGTCTTCCCTTCTGTGAAATGAGCCAGAGAGGGAAATGGCAAGCCATTTACTATCTTCGTCATCCCAAAGAGCCTGCACGCCCAACTGAAACAACTCAACGTTAACCGCAACCATCAAATCTTGCTGCAGCTACTTAGCTAGCTGGGTGGCCCTAAGAAGTAACTCAATCTGTGCCTCCCTCCATTTCCTCATCTGTGAAATGGAGACAATAAAAGTATCTATTTCCCAGAAAATTGTGGGTTATAAGATCACACACACACATACACACACACACACACACACACACACACAGGCACATTTACATACACTCACCCACACTCTTACATACATAGTCACACTCACTCATACACAAACATATTCACATATACACTTATATACATATATCCACAGACACACTCATACACATTCACACACTTTTGAACACACTCATATACAAATGCACTCTCACTCTTAAACAATCATTTTCAACACATTCTCAATAAACGTGTTCAGCAAACACATATTCACACACAATCCAAAGAGTGGATGGTCTGATTCTGGAGCACTGTCCTGGTTGCTATTTTCTGTGCATTCTCCAGCTTATAAAAACTGTGTTGCTCAAGCAAGGAACTGGATGGACAAGTGGAACTTATCAACTTGGGACTGGCTAAACAAATAATGGCACATGAACAAAGTGGAATATGCTCCAGGAGAAATAACAAATATAAAATATTATATATATAAATATATATATATATATATATTATAAGGAACATTTGGAAGACTTGTATAAATTGATTTAGGGTGAATTAAAAAAAACTAAGAAAACAATATACACACTAACAATAGTGTAAATGAAAAAAAGATTGATAAAATTAACCAAATGCTGGATCCTTTTGATGACCAATGCTGGAACCAGAAAAAAGAGGAGAAAATGTTCTTTGTCCTTTCACTGGAAAATTTGCCCACTATGAGCATTGAATTCTGTTGCAGATGTATCTGTTGGTTTGCTTAACTGATTTCTTACTTATTATAAGAGAAAATTCATGGAGAGGAGGTATGTTTCTGGAAAGGACTCTACCATGAAAATCAAATAAATAAATGCAGCAGCCAATTTACAAGACTTAGCTCAGCCCAGGATGTAGTTTAATAGATGAGACCACTGTATTTTAGGGGCTGTGATTCCCCAGTACCCCCGGATTGTATTAACTCTCCAGGCACTTCTATCACACTGCTGAGCTGGCAATGGCTGGCTGTGCCTCCTCCATCTGATCTTTGAGAAGTTGACTTTTTTTTTTAACTCAAATCTAATACTTTACATTCATCCTGAAACTATTATCCTGAGTGTTACCTTTCCTTCCCAGTTTTGTGTCTTCTGCCTATTGGATAAACCATCTTTGGATTTATCCAAATCACTGAGAAAAATATTAAACAGCACAGTAGAAATACCTGGGGTAATCAATCCCTGGAGACTTCCTCCTAGGGTGAAGGCAAGCCATCACCAACTACTTTGAGTTTGTTTTTATAAAATGAACTGTACCATCAACTTGCATCTTTCCATCTTCTCAAGAACCCTAGCTTTAATAACTTGGTCAAGTTCTTTCCTAAAATTTATGTAAACTATAACCACAGCATTGTCCTGGATTTATCAGTCTCATAACCCTACCAACAAATAAATGAGATCAGTCAAGCATTACTTGCTCTTGATGAAGCCATGTTGGTGCCTTGTGATTCCCACTTCCTTTTCTAGGGGTTTAAAATTTGATTTATCAGAGTTTCCCATTTCTTCTGGGATAATTTCATTGGCAAATTCTAAGATGGGGGATCCTATCATTTCTCTGAAATGTAGGAAATTTATTATCTCAAAAATATAGACTACAAATCAAACTATACCTAGTCTATCACAAAATCTAGCAGTCACTTCCTGAAAAGTTTCTATGATTTCCATAAGAGCAATCAATTCTTTCTTATTAGTGAGAATCAGATCCAGCATAGATGTTCTGTTGTCGTTGGGAGGGGTAATGGATGGGAGTCGGGGTTAGGGCAAGAGGGAAGAGTTAATAACTAGAATTTCATTGATATAAGGGAATCCCACTGAGAAAATCACTCCTGCCAGAGCAGGTCAACAACTCTTGTAAAATTCTTCATCCGGTTGAGTTTCTTAGAAAAGTGTCGGACTCACAGAACCAATATGTATCAGAAGTGAGACTTGAATTCTGGTCTTTCAGGGTTACTGAGAACTGATTGTTGGAAGCTTACTCCAACTAGTCAATCCCAGCCACCAAAGCAAGTCATTTTTCTGCTCTCTGTTGGCTTTCTTCACTCTCCCCTTCCACTTCTTGCCCTGGGAAAAATAATCAAATATTATCATTGCATCTGGAAAAGCCCTGTGGCTCTACTTAACATTTCTGTGATTTAACCCTTCTCTGGCCACTACTCTTTGTGTGTCAGATGACCCAATTATATTGTAAGCTCCTTGAGAAGGGCAAGAGTTGTCTCTTTTGTATTTTTGTAAGCTCAGTCTTTCAGCTGATCATCATTAGTGTTGTTATTACTGTGTTCAATGATCTGATTCTGCTTACTTCACTTTGTATCACTTAATTTAGTTTTTTTGTTTACTTTTGTTTTTGTTTTGCTTTTTGCTGAGGCAAATGGGATTAAGTGACTTGCCCAGGGTCACACAGCTAGGCAGTGTTAAGTGTCTGAGGTCAAATTTGAACTCAGGTCCTCCTGACTTCAAGGCTGGTACTCTATCCACTTTGCCACCTAGCTGCCCCTTAATCTAGGTTTTTCTACAAACAGATCCTTTTCCGTTTTCTCTTTTTCCCCCTACAAGGAGGGCTCAAGATGATGGGACAAAGCCTGTGCTTTCCATACATAGGTAGGCTGGACCATGCCCTAATCCCTCTTGGGTGTTTTAGTAGGCTCCTGCATGGACAATGCAGGCATTCCTGGGTCCTATGGCAACAGTCTCCACATAGATTGTCTCCCAGAAGAGTGCAGAACCACAGTCAGTTGTAGGGGGAATAGGAGGGCAGTACCTGGTTTGGGATTATGAGCATGTAGGTAGATGACCAGGTGCTAGTCAAAGAAATACACTTTGCCAGAGGATGAGATCATTCAGAGCACAAAGGATTATTGATATGCCAGCCTCAAGACCCAATCTTCTTACTGGATCTTAGCTCTAGGAAATACGGTATCTCCAAGTAACTTCATATTTCCTCCTTTTGGCAAAAGGGGAGGGGTCTAAAAGAACATCTATCCTTATGAAAAAAAAAAAGGAGATGTATATATATGGGGCAGGGGAAGGGGAGAGGCTAGTTCCTTAATGGAGCCTTTGAGGTTTAAAAGCAGAAAAGCGGGGCAAAAATTCAGGGGGAGAAAATGTCAACACATGCCTCATAATTGGGCACATGACTATACATCCACAAGTTTTGTAGCTGTAGGAGTAGTCAGAAGGGCCTGGTAGGGGCCCTTAAAAATTAATGGTTGATTGCCAATTTTTCAGGTAAGACATATGGGTTGCTTGAGATGTACAGTTGTGAGCAAACTCCTTACATAGAGCTTAGGATCTGAATTCCTGGTTAGCATAACATGGGTTTAAACATACCTGGAGACAGCACATAGTGATGGTTTGGTCTCCCAGCTACATAGGCCAGGTTCAGATAATGCCATCATTATTGACAATTCCCATAATTATACAATTACATTAAGTCAAATCCAGATCAAATTATTTACAGGGCTTATGATGGACTACTTGTAAGGAGGGAGAGCATTAAGTTCCACCTAACAAAGATTTGGAGCTAACTGAATTCTGGAGGGAAGTGGGGGTGAGGTGAAACTGGAACAGAGGTAGGTCAGAGTTGTCTCCATTTTTGAATTACTGTCAAACTAGCTCTTCTTCATTGTCTTAGAAGAATGAAACTATTATTCTTTCCAATTCCTCTTAAAAACTTTAGAAGATTTAATCCTTATTTTCCCTTAAAACAAATTTTACCGAGAGGCACCCCAAAACTTACTAAGATGTTTCAGAAGGAAGTGAGTTCCTGGAATTACTCAGGAATTCTCTCCTGCAGTCTTAAAATGATTAATTGCCAAATTCCTTAATGATTGTGTGGGAGATGAAGACCCTTATCAATATTCCAGAGCTTTGGGATATGTGTAGTATAAAAAGGAAAGTTTATTAGCTTTTTTGAGAAAGAACACTCTGCAAACACCAAAGGTGATGTTAACAGAGAAGTTATGTGAAGAGAGAAGTGTGTGTATATGTATATTATATAAGTATAAGTAGATTATATAGACCCTAACCACAAACTCTCCCCCTCCCTTCTTTCCCTTTGACCCATCCATCTGCTGGGTTTCAGGAGGTACAATCTATTCTTGGAAATCTACTCCAGCACAAAAGCAAAGAAAACAATGTTTTTCATAAGATGTCTCACCAGATAGTGAGACAATGGCCCCTTCCCTTCTAGTCTCAAGGTTTTGGTAACTTTTTAGTTGGGATCAGGATTTACTTTAACTTTAAAAAAACAATTTGATTTACAAGGAAAGATACAGGATATTTTGGGCCCTTTGGAATGAGATGCTTTCCTAGCACACATATCAATTTGATCCTGAGAGGACTCCATAATATCAATTATCCCCCCTCTTATTTCTTACTACTTGGAAGTCCTCTCACCCTAATTGTCACAGTTTTCAACCAATCATGCAGTAACTCAGGAATAATCAGGTGGATTCTTATTCAATGGAACACCATTGGGAAACTGAGTCAGAGAGATCTCACCTTAAGCAGAGATCCAACTCTTGTCCAGATATAAATTTCCACCTGTAATAGTTCAGAATCACATTCCTCTGAGTAATTTGTGGTACATGTCTTTCACATGGTGGGTAACTGGCTTGATGTTCCATCAAACAATCATATCTGAATTCAAAACTCTAGATAATATCAGCTACAGTTTCAAGAGATTTTATCTCAAATAGCAAATTTCATTAATCAAAGCTACAGGTGAAGTTAGTTCTCAAGGATCACATATCCTAAATAAGTATTGACCATAATTCATCCTACAAAGTTGACAGTATATTTTTCTTATCTAAGTAGATGGTTTTAAGTTCAACAGTCATTTTGCTTTAAGATGCTCAGTAGCCAATAACCAAAGGCTCAAGTTTTAGAAATATTAAAAAATTCTAAATTGCATATTGTCTATAGCAAAATCTTGTTCAGTTATTAACCATATTCAAAGGGATAAAGACATAGGCTACTATTCTCAGAATCCCTTTAAATAATAATAAATAAATAATCAGCTTTAAGATAACTCAAAATAACCAATTAAAATAAAGTTTACTAAATCTCACATACATAAGAGATTTTGTTTAATGTTAATCTTTGACCTCCCCCCTCTCCCTTTTTTTTTCCCTTTGTGCGCTTAAATTCATTCTGGTATAAGAAGTAAACATTAGAAATCATTTTAATTAACATACTTGTAGATTCTCAATAAACCCATTCTTTGTTTGGAGACTATAAAACTTAAACTCTTTCCCTAGGGCTGACAAGATGGTTTCGAGAATCGTAGTAATCTTTCAAATTAGGGGAATCAACAAGAGTTCTAGATAGAGGAGGGGCTGAGCTTGATGTCACTGCCTGTTCACCCAACTATCCTCTGCCCTGGTGCAAAGCCAATTTTTAGAGGTTATGAATTATCCTTAACAATCCATTCTTGAACTTCCTTCCCAGGTCCTTTAACCCTGGTGTAATGAGTCCACCTCTTCTCAACTCTGGACCAAGGTCTTGATCATCAGTACCATCTGATAAGGTCCTTCCCACTCTGAACGTTCCAGGACTTAACAGGCAGCCAGTCTCCTGGAATTGCAAACTCCAATGGGTGTCTGAGCCAGCAATTCTTGTTTTCCAAGGGCTGAAAAGAATAAGGACACTGCCAGCATATAATTCCTTAACAACTTATTCTTTGTTTCCAAAGAGAGTGTTTTTCTTTCCCCTCCCTTCTAAGGTAAACCAAACAACATCTCATATCGGGAAAGCCACAGATCTCTTCTGGCTGTAGTTCTAATTCTTTAACAAAGCAATAGGCAAACATTTAGCATCTGACATCAATTTAGTAATCTGTTTCTTAAGAAGCTGATTCATTCTTTTCACTTTACTTAATGAGATGCACTCAATTTGCAACCCTCTCCCTTATTTCTTATAAAACCTTAGAAGTAAATTGTGTTCCATTATCAGGATTCAATTGTCCCTGGCAATCCGTACCTAGTTATAATTTATTCCGATGTTGTTCTACTAACCTTTCTCTAGGTAGCAGAGCTCAGGGGAAAGCATCCACCCATCCTACCAAAGGATCTACTATAACCACTAACTACCTCCGTTTTCCTATTAGTGTTATTTCAGTAAAATCTTACATGAATATTCTGGAGACCGGCTCCCTCTCTCTGGAGGGACGCCTCCTCAATAATTTCTCATTTGTCTGTAGACTTATTACAAATCTTCCAGATATCTGTTTTGCAATTGTGCATATCCCTATACAGCCAAGTTTTCTTAAAAAGACATGGCATGTTGCTTGAGCACTCTGATGGCTTCCTTAATACAATAATGAAGATTTTTATTGCTCCAATATCTCCCAACCCCTTCGCTTCCTCCCTAGAACACATAGGAGCTGCTTCTGTTTTAAGGATAAACATCTGTTCCTTACTCCTCCTTCTACAAAGCCACTTCCTTTAAACATTTACTTCATCAGTTAAACAGTTCCCCACTACCTCAGGGGTTATTCTCTTCTGATATCTCTAATTTATCACTTAGTAAATTGTTTAGTGCCCCAAGGTCTTTGTTTAATCCATAAATCTCATCTGATTTTTTAAAAGGCAGAACAGAGGTATTGAAAAGGAACATAACAAAGTTCTAATCCTTCACAAGTCCCTTTATTACTGATTGAAATCTTATTTTTCCCTCCAGTGATAACAGGATATTGTTTAACACACACACACACAATCTTTTCAGATGATTGATTTTTAAGTCCTCCCCTATTTCTGCCATTCATATTCTAACAGATGAGGGTACACTTTAAATATTACCTGATGCTTCAACACCTTTAATTCTAGTACCACTTGTATAACCCAAACTCTGAAGAACAAATTATTCCCCATCTCTGGGATTTACATCTGTTCTTTAATTTTTCCCATATCCAGAAGTGACTTCTCTAATAGGTACATGGAAATTTTTTTCTTCACTTCTGTCCATTAACAGTTCCTGAAATTTCTGACTAGTTTACAAAGCAAGGACCTCTCCACTCCAGTAACTACTAAATCTTCTCCTTTTTATTCTTGTTCTACAAACACAGTAATTACAATTGTAGGTTTTAAGACAATGAACAATCTTAGAATTTTCATAAGCAATAGCCATGGTCTTAGCTGTGATTTTCTTTTAATTCACAAGCAAAGGTGGAAATATCCAATCCCCTAAATGACATTTACTGAGTTGGCAAGGCTGATAAGGTTTTTTTTAAACATTTTCCATCTCTTCTTAGTTTTCCAGTTTTTATTCTAATAACATTCAGGGTACTAGAAAACAAGTCAAAATACGGGTTCTACAATCTCAGAAAGAACCCATTTACTTAGCAGTTCAGGTAGAACTGAATCTATCACAACCAATTAAATTTCCAGTTTTAACACACATACAAATTGAAAGTTATTTTAAAATTAATCAGTGATTTAGTTTGTTAGATTCCCTAAAATCTACCTAGACTTTTCATTCAAACAAAATTACATTTAAGTTGTCTTCCCAATTCACACAAACCTCCTCTCTTTTGTAAGCCAGGAAAGAGTTAAGAGCCAGTTTTTGCTCCATATAAGCTTTTTACCTTGAGAGTTTTCCTGGCACCTGAGTTCTGCTAAGGAAGTTAAAGGCTCCTTGCTTACAGGAGTTTTTAAAGTGATAGCACACTTTTTCCATTTTCCCCAAAGTTCCATACTCTCTAATCCCTTTCAATCTATGCTCTTCTCATTCCTATCTGCTTAAATTTTCTCACTTACCTTTCTATATATGTCTCTTTTCTTTCTCACTCTGCCTACCCTCTTCTACTTGCTTTTACCATCTTTACTGTATTAAATATATTTTCCTTCCCCCCTCTAGTGCAAAACTGCTACAGTTAGCCAGAGACAGAGGGAGAGAAAGAAAAAAGATTCTCTTTCCTTTCCTAATCTCAGAGTCCAGAATTAGCTCCCACATTACCTTACCGTAATCAAAGACCAATATATTCACCCATTCAGTTTCATATATTCTACAGTCAGATTTTCAGTTTTAAATGAATCACAACCTCAAAGCTGTCTTCATGGGAGATAGCCCTTTTCCTTCCATGAAACAGGAGAGATACTGAAGCTGCTAGTTCTTATTTCTAAGAGTGCAAGCTCCAGGTCCCAAAGTTATCTGACATTTCAATCTATTCTCCTACATTTCCCAAACCAAGGACATTTTCCTATTTAAAGGGAGCTAAAAAAAAAAAAAATAGACATTCCCTTCAGCACACACCAAGTCTGAGGCAGAGGAATTTAGGATCCTGAGTCAAGGATTGGAGCCCTAATGGAGCAACAGCATAGTCTGGAACTTCTAAAGATCTCACCTTGAGCCCCTCTGAAAGGATTACTACTCTGAGTGAACTCCAGCATTCAGCCTGATATTTCTCCAAGGCAGCAGTACAGAGGCTGAAGTCCCTCACAAACTTGCCAGTTTTTAACACAAAACACAAGATTGCAAAGCAGACATCCACACACAGACATCTCCCATTTCCAGCTTTGACATACAGACTTAAGCCTGACATCCTCCCAATTTTCTTCCCTTTTTATTTTGCAGTTCATCCCAATCACTGTTTGGATCCCCTCTCCCTCCACTCCCATACCCCCAAACCTCCCAGCACTTCTGGTAACAATTCCTTTCTGCCCAACTTTGAATTTACCTTTCCCATTCTTATGGAACCAAACCACTTAGAAGAATCACCTTACAGACCCTAACAGCTTAGGAGGGTCACCTTATGGACTCTAACTGGGGGGGGGTGTCATCTTATGAACTATAACCACTTTGGAGGTAGCCTCCTTATGGACTCTAACTGCTCAGGCTCAGGGAGCCCGGTCACCCAGATCTCACTTCCCTGAATTTGCACGCACAAACTTACATGACTGCTGTTAACTGTTTTTTGTCAGGCTGCTTACAGTGGTTTTCTCATTACCAATTTCAGAAAGAGGGAAAGAGAAAAGGGTTGGTGTCCATTTTACTAGCCTGAGATCTCTTCTCATCGGGTTTTTCTCTCTTTCAAGGGAGAGTCCCAAATCCAGAGCCAAACATGAAAGCCACCTGAAGTTCTGGCTGGTGCCTGCTTTGGGGTTTGAGGAGTTGAAAATTCCAGATGAGACCCCAGCTGTGTGGGAGACAAAGACCCTTACCAATAATTCCATAGCCTCGGGACCAGTGTAGTAAAAAGACAAGTTTATTAGATTTCTGAAAAAGGACACTCTCCAAACACCAAAGGTGGTGTTAACAGAGAAGTGTGTGTTCAACAAAGCAAATTATATGGACTCTAACCACAAATTTCCCCTTCCCTTCTTCCCCTTTGACCCATCTGCTGAGTCTCAGGAGGTACAATCTATTCTTGGAAATCTACCCCAGAACAAAAGCAAAGAAAATAATGTTTTTCATAACATGTCTCACCAGATGGTGACCCCTCCCTGCTAGTCTGGAGGTTTTGATAACTTTTTAGTTTTGATCAGGATGTACTTTAGCTGTCAACAATTTGATTTACAAGGCAAGATACAGGATATTTGGAGAGATACTTTCCTAGCATAAACGTCTCTTTAACTCTGAGAGGACTTCATCATCCTACTCATGAGGAATCCTAAAACTTCCAGAATTTGCTAAGAGGTTTTTAGTGGTTCTACAGACTTTGCTTATCTGACTTTCTTTCTATAATTTCAACTTGGCCAATTTTGAAATGACAGGAAAAAAAAGTGTCTTGAAGGTTTTTTTTCCCTTTTATCCTTATAATACAGCATCCCTCAGAAAGTCCAAAGTGAAGTTAGTCTGGCTTTCTGGAACAATCACTTCAGTTGTGAAAGTTCATTAATCTTTCCTAGTGTTCTGGCTAAAGCTTTTAGAAGATTTTCTGGCTGGCTGATTTTTACAT
Organism: Myrmecobius fasciatus; assembly: GCA_023553655.1. Classification (NCBI taxonomy): domain Eukaryota; kingdom Metazoa; phylum Chordata; class Mammalia; order Dasyuromorphia; family Myrmecobiidae; genus Myrmecobius; species Myrmecobius fasciatus. Next base: position 517,255 of record JAJPUD010000405.1, read on the forward strand.
CTTGGAAGGTAACAGAATCCAGCTCACAATACAAACAGAAATTTGGGGTCACAATGACACAGAAAATTACAAAGATAGACAAAATGACAAGACAAATACAAACAGTAAAGCCCAAATCTAATTTTACTTGGTTGACTCAGGGCACACATAGCATGAGAGATGCAGGAAAAAAAAAAAAAAAAAACTTAAAACGAAAACAGAGACACGGACAGAACAGAGTTGTTCAGAGGGGCCAAATGATAGAGGTGGGCTGTTCGTGGAGCTAATTGAACATCCTCTTAGCATGTAGGGAGGCTGAAGTCAGAACAGAGGTAGGTAAGAGTTTCCTGGCCTGGGACACCAAAGCCAAACAGAGGAATAACTGGTTAGGGGAGGCACATAGCAGCAAGTTTATAGAGACTTGAGAGAACAGAAGTGTGCATGAGAGAACAGAAATATCCTTAGAGGGTCAAGGGAGGGACTCTGGAGTTTTCCTCACAAAGAAAGGTGAATTCAATCAAGGATGATCCTGGAGACTGGAGCAGGAACTAAAAGCAGAGGACTTGGTGGCAGTGGGGGGTAGGGGTGTCAGACTCCAGAGAGATCTCCAGTGGCACCTCCTTCCACTGGTACCTGAAAATCCAATGACCCAGGTCCATGTAAAATCCCACTTCTGACACCAATTAATGTCAACCAGACCAGATCCAGCCTCTAAACTGGGAGACTGGAGCTGAACAAAGTAGGACAGAGACAAAAGAGTCAGGGATCAACGAGAGGTTTAATTCACTTCAAAAATGCTTGCAAGGGGAAGCCTCTCCCTCATTCTGATCCCCCTTCCCCAGGAGGACAACCCGTTGGGACAAAGCCCGTGCTTTCCATACATAGGTAGGCTGGACCATGCCCTAATCCCTCTTGGATGTTTTAGTAGGCTCCTGCATGGACAATGCAGGCATTCCTGGGTCCTGTGGCAAGAATCTCCACATAGATTGTCTCCCAGAAGAGTGCAGAACCAGAGTCAGTGTGGGGGGACTAGGAGGGCAGTACCTGGTTTGGTTCACCCACAGTTACAAGATACAGGATTGTGAGCTTGTCAAGAGAGGTGATGGATAGCTCTCAAGGCCCAGGGGAAACAGGGGTCTATAAATTCCTCAGTGCTGGTCAGAGCAATCCACTTTGCCCAAGGATTAGATTATTGAAAACACAAAGGACCATTATTATGCTAAGCTTAGGGCACAGCCTGCTTATTGGGCTTTAGTTCTGGGACTCATATCTCCAAATATCTTCACAATACTTACCATCAAAGCTTCCTTACTGGTAACAAGGGGATGGTAACAAATAAATGTGTCACTATTCAAAACTTTTTTCTAGTGACATGTTTGAGTCATAATCCTAAATGCTCTTTGTTTAATAAACTATAATTGAACATTTACAACTGATAATAATTTAATGTTTACATGAAACCCTTTCCCTGATTCTTAATTCATTAGGCTTAATTGCATTAAATAAGCTTCCCCTCAAAAAAAAAATTGCAAAAAAGGACATTATTAGTTTTTGACAGAATTAGAGCTCCACAGACATGCAGACAAGCACACACCTCTTAATGCCTCCTAGGCATAGGACTTGAAATCTATTTATCAAATGCCTTCACTTCCTCCTCTTTTTACATATCAATTAGTCAATCTTCAAATTATTCACTAAATGTCTACTCTAGGCTAGGCATGGTACTTAGTACTGACAAAGCAAATAAATCTAAAACAACTCCCTGCCCAGATGCTTTCTATTCTAATGACTGTTTATTATACAGTAGAATGATAATATCATTTTTATTTCTTCCTTTAATCTCATCAACCTTCTCAACTCCTAGATTTATTTTCTTTTTTCTTTTTGCTGAGGCAGCAATAGGGGTTAAGTGACTTGCCCAGGGTCACACAGCTAGGGAATGTTAAGTGTTTGAGAAAAAAAAATATGCTCTCAATATTAAAGTCTGATTTTAATCCCTTTATTGAGTACCCAAAATCAATCATTACCTGTTAAGTCAGCCCTGGTGCTTTCACAACCTGTATAAAATACCTGTTTAGTAAGTCAATAACAAACATTTATTAAGTGAAGACTATGAGTCAATCATTAGGAATGCCAATACAAACAAAATGAAGAACAAAAAAGTCTGTCTTTAAGGAGCTTAATTTTCATGGATGAAGACATTGCATAAAAGGGAACTCTTAATATTTAATTATTTAAGTAGTTTTAAATTGCATTTTATGCAAAAAAGTCTCAAACATGATAAACCAAACAAAATTTAGCTAAGCTCACAATAATTTCTTTGCTTTGAATAAAGATGCAATGTTGATTTTGTTGATTAGTTTTTATTTTCTCTTTGTTCTTTGAATAGGCAAATAAATAAACTGTTCCTACTACATTTCTTTATATTATACAAATCCAAATATGAAGGCAATTTTCAAGCAATAAAAGCCTGATTTAATAAATGAAACAAGGGATATATTAAGAAAGTTTAAAAGCAAATGAGTGAGATGCTGGGTCCCCTGAAATGAAGCATAATCCCCCATGAGCTTTACTCCTCAATGAACCGGCAAATTTAATAGTATAGACATAGTCTGGTTGATGACTTCCTGCTAACCTGTCTCCCTACTAATTAATCACTACAAATCAGTGATTTTCCCGTAGTAGGATATTGGAATTGATTGATTTTGAGTCTTTCAATAATGACTGAGGGGAAAGAACAGTACCAGCAGGTTGTCAATGGCTGTCACAAAGGGCAGAGCTGACAATCATAAGGAAACTCCAAACCTCCACAGGCAGCTGGGTGCTCTGGCCTCCTTGTTCTCCCAAAGGGAGGCTAGTGCCATCTCCCCTCCATGTTCTTCAGGACCTGTTAGTGGGGTGTTAACCCCAACTCCGTTTAACCAATTACCATTTATTCGCTGTCATGAGGGGCTATAAGACAGAAGAACGAGCTTTCTGTCCCGTGGTTGGGATGCAAATCTCCCTTCTGCCACCTGGCCATGTGGAAGGAAGATGATCAGACTCCACTTTCTATATAACTTGGACCTGCCAAGTCTTTGTCCTTGTCTTACCTGCCCAGAAGACCTCCTTTCCCTTTGGAGCACTGATGCCGACCTGGCCCCTGCAAAGCCCTGCCTGGGATGGCCTCCTCCCTCTGATTTCCATTGCCTCAATGCATCACGCTTTCCTGTTTTAGGTAGGGAACAAAGCTTCATCTTCACAAGCTGAATGCTGAGCTCCACTGGGAGGACCCAAAGCCTCTCCCAAAGCACACAAGAAGGGAGAAGTCAGAGGAATAGGAGCAGGTGTTTACATACAGCCTAGTTTTGGCTACCTGGGCAATCTTGGATTTCTCTTCAATGAAGAGCCGGTTACAGGAAGTCTATCCAGACTGCACCAATATGCACATGGGTACATGTGTGTTACATGTCCTGTGCATTAACCCACGGTACATGTAAGGTGAATAAATGCATTATGTAAATGGTTTAGGAGCACAAGAGTGTTTGGGAGAGAGGTCCCAAGCAGTTGCAGGGATCGGGAAATGCTTCATGGAGAAGCAGATGCCTTTTCAATGAGACTGGTCATCATACATTTACTAGCCAGTCTGCTAGACCTTATATGTTTACTAAAACCCACCGTGCCCAGTACGAGGCGAGTAAATAAGACTGCCCCTACTCTCTCTAGATAATATAAGGTATGGGGATATAAATATATATATAAATATAAATATGAGAAAGGCAGTCCTTGCCTCATAATCTAAAGAGCTTCCAATCTCTTAGGGGAGACAGCAAGACAGAAGGAACTAAAAGGAGAAGGGGAGGTGTGGTCAGGGGCAGATGGAGATGTCCAGGAGATGGCTGGCCTGGGCCCTTTTGCTGGCGTGGGCTCTAAGAGGAGCTTCCCGTCAGCTTTCCAATCAAAGGGGTTCTGGGGACAAACTGTACTAGGGAGCCCTGCAAAGTCAAGGAGAGGAGAAATCAGAGTCAGGCACTAGGAACAGAGAGAAGGCCAGGTTAGCTGCATCTCAAAATGAAGGAGAAGTGAGGTCTGATGCATCTGAGATTGGTGAGATCCAGTTCTAAAGGGCTTTATGGGCTAAACAGAATTAATATTCCAGAGTAATAGAAAACCACCAGAATTAACAGGGGAAGGGGGTCGCCGCAATCACATCTGCACTGGACAAACATGGCTTTGGCAGGGAGCCGCAGGAAGACCCGGAGGCCGCAAGACTAATTAGGTATATTTTTAACGTGTTTAACATATATTGGATTACTTGACATCTAGGGGAGGGGGAGAGAAGGGAGGGAAAATTTGGCAGACAAGGTTTTGTGAGGTGGAGGCTGAAAAATTATCCATGCATATGTTTTGAAAATAAAAGGCTGTGGTAATAAGATAAAGAAGCTAATTAGGAAGCTGCTCTAATAATCTAGATGAGGAGTGATGGGGGTGGCCCAGGTGGGGGTTGGGGAGTGGAACACATGACAAGGGTGGGTGGCGGGGCAGGGAGAATTTCTCTTTTGCTTTGCCTCCCTCCTGCCTCCAGGAACTGGTGTGAAATAGTTCAAGTGGCTGGGGGACATCACTGTCCCTAAGATAGCCACTCCTGGATTATCTCCCTCCAATTTGAAAGGGACATGGCGGTCCAGATGGTGCAGGTTGTGGGGCGAACTTAGCGGGGAAGGATAGAGCCTTCCCTACAAAAACCACCTGTCCAGATGAGGGCTGCCAGGGCCGGGCTGGGAGCAGGACTGGCAATGTGGGGCGCTTGGCCACTCCTGGGGCTGCACTCCATAGCTGTGACTATTGGATCAGGACTGAGTAGAGAGACAAGTGAAGTCAGAGCAGAGCTGCTGGCCTGAGAAAACTCCAAAGGAATGGGTCTGGGAAGGGGAGGCAGAGGTGTGGGTCAGTAGGGAAGGCCCGAATCTCTGATCAGGGAAGCGGAACACGCCTGGGCGATGGCAAGCTCTAGGTGGAACCAGCTCTAGCCATGGCAGAGAAGAAGCCCACGGCAGCAGGAGCTTCAGGATGTTAAGGAGCATCCATCCTAGGGGGATGGAGGCAGGAGGATGGGCAGGAGCTGGAGGGGAGGAGAGGAGGGAGCCCAATGCTGAACTCCTTAAGGAATAGGGAGAATGACCTGGCTGCCGTAGACTCCAGGGAGGAAAGGTTGCCAAGCGATGGGTGATGGGGCCAGGTAAGCCAGCACCAAGGTAACTGCCTATTCTGGCTTGGGCTAGTGATGGATAGAAACGCCCAGTAAGCCTGAACAGAATAAGGCGTGCTGGGGAGAGCTTGATCTGAGGAGGAAACCTAGGAAAGCCATACCTTACCTGGCTGCTCAAACTGGGCCCCCAAAGGCCATTTTTTCTACCTGTAAAAAGGCAGGTTCAGTCTGAAGTAGCCCCAAAGAGAGCAGGGAAGCTCCCCTGTTTGGGTAATGATAATGTAAGCCATTGTTGTCCTTGTTCTTCGTGTTGGGCTCTTTGTGCCGCCCTTTGGGGTTTTCTTGACTAAGATCCTGGAGTGGCTGGCCACTTCCTTCTCCAGCCCATTTCTCAAAGAGAAAACAAACAGGATAAAGTGACCTGCTCAGGGTCATGGGGCTACATCTGAACTCAGGTCCTCCTGATTCCAGGCCCCTTCTCTCCCCACTGTGCCATCCAGATGAATGGAAGCTACCCCCAAGAACCAAAAGCCTGGGTTTATCTCGTTGTTGGAGGCTTCCCATCATCTGTCTGTTTGGACCATGTCACCCTTCCAGTCTTCACTTGGAAGGTCCAAAATGGGGGCTCATTTCAAGCTTTCATCAGGGGCTCTCAAGTCCCTTGCAAGCTCCCAAGTTAGCGAGGAGCACAGAACACATAACGCTTGGTAAAGAATTCAAAATCATGTACGATGGGGATTGAGAAAAGACCCCTGGATCTGGCTGATTACTGGGGAGAGGGGTTTGGGGGAATGAGGTCAGAATCGGATCCTAGCTGGATAAGAAGCGAGCTAGACAGGGAGGGTTCTGGGAAGATGGAGCAGTAGGTTGGCAGATTTCAAGCTCCCCTGATTTCTCCCACAAATAGAACAAATTTGCATCTCAGGGCAAATATAGACAGGGAAAAAAAATCAAGATTTAGGGCAGAATTGGGTCCTCTGGGCAAACCCAACAAGATCTGAAGAAGAGAAAATAGAAGAATAGTTCAACTGCCTGAAAGTTGTGCCCCCAAAAGAGAAACTTGATACAATAATGCAGGAAATAATCCAAGAAAATTGTCTTGGAAGGATAGAACATGAGGGGAAAATAGAATAGCTCAAAAGAAAGATCGGTGCACAGTTAAGGTAAAATAGTAATAATCTTATATAAATGAGGTGCAGAGGAATAAAAGATACAGAAACATTAGAGGGGGAAGGAGGCCTTGTAGTTCTGAAAACCTACTCACATTGGTAATGGGTTCAATAGGCAACACTACATATATACATGCAGGGTACACCACCCTCCAAAATCTGTAAAGAAATAAAGGGGGAGGGATGGGTGGATGGAGAAGGATCCATGGGTGGGGGGAGGTCAAGTAATAGCAAGGCAAGTTAAAGAGCAGAATCTAATTAAAGAGTCAGCAGGGATAGAAAAGACCTGGGGGGGGGGGGGGGAAGTGTGTGTATGTATATGTATCTCTCTCTATATATACATATCTATACACCCCCACATACATCCCCTTCCCCACCCCCCCCCCCCCCGGGGGGGGGTGGAAATGAAAGGGAGAAAAAAAAGAATAAAGTAAATAAGGTGCGCAGCAGAGAACCAAAGAACAATTTACAAGGAAGTAAAGAAAAGATGGACACTTGTGAATATAATTTCTTCTACTAATACATATACTTTCTCGATCTGGTAATTTGTTGTTATATGTTTTGAATCCTCCCTGATGTTCTGCTGGGCACATGACAATGTTCTATTTTGTTTTGTATTCCTTTTCTTTTTTCTGATTTTGATTTTTCAAATAAAATATTTTTTTTTAAAAAAAGAGTAGAGAAGGTGGAAGCACATATTGTAGGTGGCCTTTTTAAGAAGTTTATCTACAAAAGGCAAAAGGGCTACAGTAGAGGGATGGAACTATCAAGTGAGGCTTTTGAATATGGGAGAGATATGGGCACCTTTATAGCATATGAAAGGTTCCAGTAGATGGATACTGAATGTAGAGTGAGGATGACAGAGGAAACAATCTGTTGCAGGAGATAGGATGGAGGGGAATCACTTGTGCATCTTGAGGGCCTGGATTTGGCTAAAAGACCCACTTTCTTCATAGGGATAACTGAGGGGTTGATTCCTTAATGCTTCTGAATCCTGGACAAACCTGCAGTCCTGAGGGATTTCAGACAAGTTACTTGGACTCATGCCTCAATAAGGCAAGTAGTAAAAGTACTCTTAGAATGGAAAATGATCACGGATCTTCAGAGCTCCTTCAGAACACTCTCAGAAAATTACTAAGAACAAGCAATGGGCACGTTTGGTTACATGTCAGCCAAGAAAATAGTGGCTGTGTAAATTGTGTGTGGAGGATGATCCAGACTCTTATATCACTTTTTGGATCAGTGGCTTAATATGTTAAATGCTCACAAAGTCTTCATCTTCTGAGAAGTTAAAGTACTTCCTTTTGACCAAGAAAACTTCAATTGTGTGAGGAAAAGAATTTTCTTTGTCCAAGCATCCTCCAGGGGCTTTTAAAGAATCCTAGTGAGTGAGGAATCTTAAGTGAGTCTGGGCCAAGTCTTTTGTGTAACTTTTTGCTGAGAACAGGAGAACATCTGGTGGATTCCATCTGATGGAATACCAGGAAAGCACAAAGAAGTTGGAAAGCCATCCTTCCTGGTGCATTAATCAATGAGTATCATTTATTGCAGGCCTGTGTTTACCAGAAACCTAGCCAATTCCTTGAGTAATTATAGTCCTCTAAAGGAATGAACAAATATTCTAGGACTTTAGTGAGGGAGCATCCTGTACCTGGGAAGCTGCTTTGTCTCAAGAGTCAGGTATCAAATGAGAATATTTAACTTAGTGGCTTGCCTAGCAATGCCTCCCACTGGAGCCTCTGAACAGTTGTGACCATGGATTCTCTCAGACAAGGAATTCAGATGTTGGTGCTTCCTTGAAGTGGTGATGATGTATGTTGTGGCTTGTTTGTTATAGTGTCTTTATTGTAATGGTGGCCACTGTGTTTGTTAATTGTGTATTACTTTTATGCTTTGAGTTTCCTCTTCCCTTATGTATTAGAATCAAGGATCAGAGCAGTAATAAATATACCCATCCTCTCTAAGACTATACCTGTTGAAATGCAAATTTCAAACCTAGATCAATGTTACAGAATTGAAATAAAAGCAGTAACATATTCAATAATGAAGATCTAGAGGGAAGCCAGGCTGTTTGTTTTTTTTTTTAATTCTTAAAATTTAAAACATGAAAAAAATAGTGAATAAAAAGTTTATTTATTTGTTTTTTGTTTTGCCTTGGAGGAAAACACAGCACAGTCCTATGGGAACAGAAGGTGGAAGAGAGAGACAGACAGAGACAGAGACAGAAACAGAGAGACAGTGAGAGAGGAAAGGAGGGAGAGAATGAGAACAAATATGAACAGCTATCTTCACTGTATAGAAACTCAAAGGATAAGTGTTCAGACTCCCAGAATTGGACAGTTGGAAGACAGACATTATTTCCTCTCTCTAACTTGTCTTCAGATGGCAAAGTGTTTTTCCTCACTTTGAAATTCCATGCTAACATGACAATAAACACCTGCTTGTTCCTTCCCTGCTTTCCTCCAGTCTCTGTTCCCTGGAGGTAAACAAATACAGCCCTGCATACTTTTCTAGAGGGGAGCACACACTAGCTTTTAAGAGGTGCCAGGAGATATAAAAGAACAGCAAGGCAAGCCTCTCATTTTTTCACTGACTATTTTTTAAAGTGGAAGTTATTGGTAAAATGGATTTCAATAAATCTTGCTTCTCATAAGAAAAAAATATATATATATATATAATCAGTCAATAAACACAATTAGCTCAAAGCAAAGGCATTTATTAAGATGACATTTTAACAACAGTAGATAAAGAACAGGATCTATTCAAACAAAGTCCCAGCCAACCCTTTGCTTTTCTACTTCCCCCAGTTAGAATAAAAGTTCCTCAAGGAGTGGATTGTGAACTGGTCCAGCCACTTTTAGAGAGCAATCTGGAATTACGTCCAAAGAGTTATGAAGCTGTTTATATCCTTTAACCAAACAATGCAACTACTAGGTCCATTTCCTTTTTTTATTAAAGCTTTTTATTTACAGAACATATGAGTAATTTTTCTACATTGACCTTTGCAAAAATTTTTTTGTTCCAAATTTTTCCCCTCCTTCCCCTATCTCCTCTCCTAGATGGCAGGTAGTCTAATACATGTTGAATATGTTAAAATATATGATAATCCAATACATATATATATATATATATATACACATATCTATACAGCTATCTTGCTACACAAGAAAAATCAGATCTAAAAAAAAAAACAAAAACAAAAACAGAAAAACCTAAGAAGGAAAACAAAATGCAAGCAAACATTCACAGAAAGCGTTAAAATGCTGTGTTGTGGTTCACACTCAGTTCCCATGGGCCTCTCTCTGGATGTATATGACTATCATTAGCCCCGAACAGAGCAGGGAGGAGGAGATACCCGGATCCCCCCACACTTCCTTCTCAGCTGTAATCAATATGGTTTTGTCTTTGAATATGCACGTGACAGGAAGATTTTCTACCTGGTTGGAGCAAAGAGGGAGGATGGGGACACAAACATGAAAAAAGGCGTATTTTATTCATCAAAATTAAGTTGAATCCAAATGATTACCAAGGAAGCTTAGGTGGTTTATGGATAGCCAATATTAAAGTTTTGATAAAACATTCATTTAGAATCAAAGAAACAAAATGAACGGGGAAAGATTTTGAGCTAAAATGGCCCTGAAAGGTCATCCAGCACAAGCTCCTCTTTTTATTTAGGTTATACAGCTACAATCATGTTAAATATATTTCCATATCAGTCAGGTTGTAAAAGAAGACTCCGAACAAGAGGAAAAGCATGAGAAAAACAAGAAGAGTAGCTTCAACCTGCATCAGACTCCCATAGTTCTTTCTCTGGATGTGGACGGCATTTTCCATCTGTCTGTTGGAACTGTCTTGGATCCATGTGTGGCTGAGAAGGGCCAAGCCCATCCAAAGTGAACACCATACCCTGTGGCTGTTAGTGTGCACAAGGTTCCTCCTCCTGCTCCCCTCACTCTACATCAGCCCCCTCTTCTGATGGACAAAGATGCCGAAGGCCAAAATGTGGCCCCATTTGCCCAAAATCATTCCTTGCTAGGTAGTGAGGAAGCTGGGGTGGAACTGGTGCCCCATCCTAATTATCAAGCCACGGGCAGATTTCATGGCAAATGAACAACCTGGCTGGGCTACAAATCAGCTTTGTCAGGGAAAGGGTGATCTATGTGTTGAGGAAGTGGGATTTTGTTATGGAGTGCAGTTGAAACCAAATCTGTGCATTTTAAAAGCTAAGAAACAGACTCTAGACCTCACCCACTTAGAGGGAGGTTTTTGGCAAAAGATGTAATGAGGTTTTAAAGAGCAAATTAACCCCATGACGTCATTATTTGTAAAATGCGTTGCAGACCTTAAAGCATCCTGGAAATGCTTGCTATTTATTGCTAATGGTAAGTGACAACAGAAGTTGACAAGATGGCCACTGCTTTGGAAGCATTTGCCACCTGCTGCCTTAATTGAAATGGAAAAACAGTTTCTAGTTGTCTTTAGAAAAACATTTCTCAATACCTGACCAAGCACAAGGGACTAGTAGGATTCGTAAGGACAGAACGATAGCTCTTTTCCCCTTACTCAAGGCAGGAACGATCAGTGAATCCCTAGATTGGGGATATAAATAAGAAAGTATCCTTGCTCCTTAGGTAAGCAGAGAAAGTGAGCTTGTTAAGGGACCAATGAAGTAAGAGAAGAGTCCACAGCCAGCTGCTGAGCCTTGAGCCAAGGGAATAAACAATTGCCAATTGGCAGCCTGCTGCAATCTCATCCTTGAGTGTCAGTCGGGAGAGTTGCCCCCAAGGCCAGAGGACTGCATGGGAATCCCTTCTGGCAAGAAAGGAGGGCATGAATTATACAGTGACTTGCACAGAGTCTTCTGCCTCCTCACAGTTAACTGCTATGGGTATGAAAAGTTTCAGGAAAGAGGTTTGACAAATTACTCTCCAACTTCAAAGTCTTCAGGCAGGATCCCCCCCCCTTTTATTAAAGAGTTTAAAGATGAAAATGAATAAAAAGAACCTGAAGGAGAGAGAAATCCCTTATCCCCTTGAAGAAATGGTTGGAAGGAATAAAAAAATGTGACAGAGAAGAAAGGAGAAGGTAACTCAATAGCTCAAGCTCAATAACTGATGTGAGGTGCTTCCCTTAGTGCAGGAATCCTTCCTCTCCCTCTCCCTCTCCCTCTCCTGTGTCTCTCCCTCCCACTCCTTCTCCTTGTCTCCTCTCTGTGTTTGTTTCTTCCTCCCTCTTTCCTCTCTGTCTCTCTCCCTCGCTCTCCCCCTCATCTCTCTTTCTGTTTGTCCCTTTCTCCCTCTGCCCTTCTCTGTCTGTCTCTCTCCCTCCTTCTGTCTCCTCTCTCTCCCTCCTCCATCCGTCTCTCTTCTCTTCCCCTTCTTCCTCTTCTCCCCTCATCTCCCCACTACAGGGGACCCCTTTGATGAAATCTATGGACCTCTTCTCAGAATAGTGTGTGTTGGTTTAATTCAGAGTAGAAAAACACTATGACCTTCAGTTAGTGTGGTAAAAACCATATACGGTTTTTTGTTTCATTTTGTTTTTTCACCCATCTCAGTTTTGAAATCTACTCACAAGGGACCCCTTGTTAAAAAGTCCCTCCTGATTTGGGGCTTCTAAAGCCCTTTGCTCTCCTGGCCCCTTGTGACCTGAGAAAGCTTTATTTGATTCTGCCTCAAATCTTAGTAGATTAGTTTGTGGGAGGTCCATGCACACACGGTACAAAGTGTACTTACAGTGTTCAGAGCCCGGGCTCTGAGACCCAGGCAATGGCTGCCAGAAACACCTCTGATTTGTGTGTTTTTAGTTTGAATGAATTTTTTGGGTCTCTGCATTCAGAAGCCTTTTACTATTGCCCAAATTTTCATGACCCCCCCCCCTCTTTTGGGGTTGTGATCCATAGTTTAAGAAGCTTTCACTGAGGGAATTAGACTCCATTGACTTATAGGAAAATAGATGCTTATATTCTAAAGAATCATGATTTGAATCCATAAAGACCCTCAGGACAAAAATCATCGAGTAAGGGTCAAAGGAAGGATAAAGGAAGAGGCTGATGATGGATCACCTGCTGAAGGCTGACAAAAGTATTATCTCTAACAAGGAGACAACCAGCCATCTAGTGATTAGGAACATGAAAGAACCTGCTATGACTTGTCAAACTTGTTGCTGTTTTTTATTTCTAGTGATTTACTACAACACAAGGGAAAATGTCAGAAGGAATCTAAGGAAAGATTGTTACCTATTAGGAAGTCCTAAAAATAAAATAAATAAAGATCACCAGCCGTATTCTCACCAATGAAACCATGGTAAAACTGAAAGTAAAGACTGCAGAGAGAAAGAAAATTTGGGGAGTAAAGTGTTCTAGTGGTGTCTGATTTTAACTTCTGAATCACACTTTAAGACAAAAAATTATCAGCTCTTAGCCAAGGACAGACTACACATAATAAGACTAGTAAAAAGTATTAGCTGAGAGTTTCATAAAGCTTATCCAGACATCTTGAACTGAAGAGGAAAAGGTGAAAAGAAAAATCTCAATATATATCTACCATGCTGGATATCTATAACACAAGGAAAAAAATATGAGACAGATACCCAGTAATCTGGTTGAAAAAATGAGAGTGGCAGAGTCTTCAAAAGGTAAACATAACAGACAAAAGAAACCTAAAGAGGGAAACAAGATTGAATGAATTAAAAAGATAAAGTGCTGACCAGGTGCTTGCATCCTGAGAGAAGATTGACCCTTCACAATCACAATCTCTAATGATATTCACTATCTTTAATATTACATCTGGGAAAGTCACAGAGCCAGCTGCCTGCCCTAAGCAGCACCCCCAAGTCACAGAGCCAGGGGTTGCCCTAAGCAGTAGCTCCTCTCACAAAGAAAGTGCTTCACTGATTGCCTTGGAAGAAGGAAGTTCTTCCGAGAAATGAAATCGCAGGACTGCTCTTTAAAATTAAAACAAAACAAACACATTCAGGACTTTGATAGAAAAATGAATCAAAGCATGTCGTGCCCTCATGGGGTTACAGTCTAACAGGAGGATACAAACTAAGGATAACTATAATCCGAGATGGAGCAAAGGGGATTCAGTGAAAGAGTTGGGGTACCTGAAGAAAACAGCAAGGGATGGGGGGGGGGTGTTGCCCAGAGGCAGGCTGGTAGGGAGGAAAGGAGCAGGATTGGAAAACTTCCATCCTGCCTCTACTGCACACTAGCTGGGTGACTGGGAGGAGCTGCCTAACCTCTCTGGCTGTGTTTCCTTGGAAAATGAGGGGTTGAACTAGTCTTTTCCAAGAATTTAAGGGCTAGATAACCTTTATTTCTCTCTAAAATATATTTATTTAAAACAAATACAAAATAGGAAAAAATGCCATGTGCACGGCAGAACCCGGGAATTCAAATTATGGAATGGTAAAATCCCATTTTTAGAAAACCCACCTAATAAAAATACTCCAGTGTTCAGGAAGGTCCATCTTTTCTTTGCCTCCTTTTAAGGTTTCTTTTGTTCTCTCCTATGCGGTTTTTTTTTTATTCCCTTCCCCCCTTCCTCCCTCCCACCTCTCCCAAGAGGGCTACAATTAAGCTCCGATATATTGCATATACATACATACATACATCTATATCTATAGCCAGACACATATACACTCACATACATCCCTATAAGGCTGTGCTATGGCTCTTTGTCCTCCGTCTCTCGGAAGGTGAGGAAGGAACATCATCCTTCCTAAGTCCAAGTCTTTCCAAATTTTTCTAAACCCACCAACTCATTTCCCACCTCTCAGCCATATTCCAAGCTATTCTAAGTAGTCTAAAACAATATGAATATAGTTGACATCAGCGTAGTTCCCCTGGTTTTTTTTGATTAAATCTATTTTAGCTTTCACTTTTTCTGAGATCAATGATCATTCCCCCTCGTTTTTTTCTAATAAGTTTCATTTTCAGCGTTGTCTCTTATTTCTTATCCCTGCTTTTACTTAACCTGCCCAGCTTCTAAGGATCCCCTTCCCTCCTTTCCCTTCCTCTTTATCCTATTCCTGTGCTTCTCCACACCTTACATACCCCCCCCCTCTCCCATTCTCAGCCCCTCTTATTCCCTACTAGATATCTGCGTCCTGCTCCCTCTCTAACCCAAAGAGAATAGGACCCCCCCCCAGTCCCATCCTCTACCGCCATTCTTCCTCTGGCACCTCATTCCCGAGGCTGGGGTTCGGGGCCGGGGGGTCTGAAAAGAACTTCTCGGCTTTCAGGGTGCTGGGGGTGGGGGCTAAGCTCCAAAGGGGAGTCTGGCAATTAGCACGGGAACTTGGGGCCCTCCGGGGGGCGGGGAGGCTGTTCTTTAAGAACGGGCTAAGCTGTAAAAGAGGCGGGCGCCACAGCCCAGGGACACCCCACAAGACCGGGCTACACTCCCAAAGCCCAGAATGGGGCGCCGCCGCTTTCAGAGAAGAGTTCCCTGGGGTCGTTCTGTCAATGCAGGGGACTCAACAAAGGGCGGTCTGAACGCCAGCCCTGTAAGGAGGGACAGCCCAGGGAGCTGAGCCGACATGCGGGCGGAGCAAAGTGGGGGGCCCGGACACTGTGTGGGCGCGAACATGCAGGACTAGAAGGAGACGGGGGAGGAGGAGCAGACGGGTCTGGGAAAGTTGGGGGTCCCGGTGCAAGGCAATCTGATGGGTGAGTGGGCTAGCCTCGAGAGAGGAAGAGGAAGGGATGAGCCTGGCGCTTTGGCCCCGGGCACCCCAGCACTGACCCTTCTCCGGATGGGCAAGGAAATCTGTCGGGACGCCAGGAGGCAGACCCCAGAACCCCGGAGGGTCTGTCTCAGAGACCCGCCGGGGCGGGGGCTCGGGTTCGCTGTCAGAGGGTTCCCGGGAACTTGTAAGGAGGTCCGGCTTTGAAGCCAGCGGGTACACCTTTCCTCTGCCCCCCAGGACGTCAGGTCGCGCCCCGGCACATGACCATGACGTCAGCGGCGACTTTGTCTTCCCGCGCCCTCGGCTGGTCTCCGAGACCTGAGTGGGGAAGGGGGTGATGGAAAAACTCAAAGCCAGGTCCCCTTTCTCCTCCCAAACTACAAAAGACAATCCTTCAGGAAAAGACTTCGGACCTGGATCCAGCAGTCTAAAGGCCGCGGGTCAAGTGCGGCTCTCGGGGCCCCGCCCCGTCCCTCTCCCCCGGGCCAAGGCCAAGGCCAAGGCTCTACCCACGTGACCCCCATGACCTCTCACCCAGATTCCCGCCCTCGGTCCACCCTTTAGTCACCCTCCCATTCATCTTCCTAGCCCGGGGCATCTGGGAGACCCCCCCGCGTGGCCGCTCGGGCTCATCTCTTGGCCGGCTTCCTAACTCCCAGACCCCGGGGGTAGACGAGGGCCTCCCCGCCCCAGCCCCAAGCCCAAGAAGGGAGGGCGTCGGGTGTTTTTCTCTCTTCCCTTGGTAGACGACCCCTAACTCCGAGTGGGTGTGTCTCTGTCATCTTCCATCCAATCCTGTCCCCTGGGGGGCGGGTCTTTCGCTCCAGGACCAAAGTGGGCGGAACTCCGTGTCTGCTCATCCAATCCGGTCGCGCGATGGTCGTGACTCTGCGAAGCTGCCTCGCACGGGGCGTGTCCCAGGGCCTTGGGGTTTTCGCCGTGGTGGGCGGGGCCAGGTTCGTCTCTTCCCTAAAAGTCTGTGCCGGCGGTTGGAAGCCGGAGCTTTGTGAGCTCAGGGGCTGCTGGAGCCGGGGAGGAGGAGAAGGAAAAGACATGGCAGCGGCGATGCTGAGGCGCGGGGCACGGGTGAGTCTGCCGCCGGGGGACGGAGCGGACCTGGGGGGGGGGCCGTGGGCGCGGAGGTCGCTGCCGGGAGTGGGGGGCGTGTGTCTGTGCCCGCTGTCTGCCCCTCTGCCCCGTGGGGTCTGTGCCCGCTGACTGCCCCTTTTAACTGGGGTGCCTCTGAAACCCACACAGTGTCAAGGACGGAGATGGACACCGTTGCCCATCCCCAGGCGGGACAGATGTGGGCGCCCGAGGATAGCGGTTCCCCGACGGGTGTAGACCAGGTCTTTCCTTTTACAGAGGGGGAAACTGAGGCAGCAAGTGGGGAAAGGATTTGTCCCACCGGGGCGGCTGGGGCCAGTTAGCTTGGATGGTCGGTCATGCGGCCGGGCTCCCAACGCCGTCCGAGTCACCTCCTTTTTGCGGAGGTCGCTCATCCGTCCTCACGGAGGGAAGCGGGCCGCTGGGCAGCCCACCACGGTCTGGGGCAGGAGGACCGGCTTGGGTGACCTTGGCGCCCGGGAGGGGATCGTCTGCTAATCCAAGCCCTGAGCCGGCGGCTGGGGCCCGCCTAACCTTTGTGGCACCGGTCCAAGGCCGGGACACGGCTGTGCCAAGGGAAGGATGCCAGCAGCCTCCCTGCCGGCGGGAGGAACGGCCTCGAGGGGCGCGGAGCTTGGGCGCGACTGCGACTGCGCTGGGCGCCTGCCCTGTGCCCTCGGGTTCCGCTCAGCCCTCTCTTCTGGCAGGCGCTGCCAGGCTTTCCCGGGAGCTTCTGGAGGTCGCAGCACACCAAGAGCGAGGCGAAGCGCGAGCCCGCGCTGGGATTCAGCTTCGGTAAGTGCGCTCTGCTGGCGTCGGGGTGGCTGATCCCGCGGCTCCTCCCCGGTCCGAGGCTGCTCCGGCCCGGGACAGCTCACTTCCCGCCGATATTGGCCGTCTGCCACGGTTTTCTGGCAGGAAGGGTTTGGGGGCTTTCTGCTCATCCCCTCCACGCGCAGGCACCGCCCCCGGCTCCCTGGGGCCTGGAGAGCCGCGTCTCCTGTGCTTCCTGGGCAGAAACCCAGGCTTGGGCGCTTGGTCCTCCCCCCCCCCCCCCGTGCCCCCGCTCCCTGCGGGCATTAAGCACCATTGGGTCTGGGGCCACCCAGTGCCGGGCTCTGTGGGGACCAAGCGGAGTCCCCCTTTCTTGGGCTCCCCGGTCCCTGGGCCAGCCAGGAGAGGGGGTGCGGCTCTTGGGGTGATGGGGGTGTGAGTGGCCGAAATGGGCCTGGGGGTTCCCGAGCCGGAGCCAAGATGGAGCGGTGGCTCCGGACTCTTTCCCAGTCCCAGCAGCAGGGGGATGGCCACGTTGCCCTGTCACCCTGGCCGGCCCGGCCGTGATCTGAGGGGGTGCCATCCGTGTGTCAGCGCTCTCTGAGCCCCCCCCATGTGCCCCGACCCCCGCAGAGCTCACAGAGCAGCAGAAGGAGTTCCGGGACACGGCGCGCAAGTTCGCCCGAGAAGAGATCATCCCCGTGGCGGCGCAGTACGACAGGACGGGGGAGGTCAGTGTGAGGGGGCTGGGGGCGGCGGGCCGGGGCCGGGGGGCCGGGGCCGGGGCTCAGCCTTCCCGTGCCTCCCTGGCTCTTCTCCCGCAGTTCCCCGTTCCTCTGATCAAAAGGGCCTGGGAGCTGGGGCTCATCAACACCCACATTCCGGAGAGCTGCGGTGAGTCAGGGCGCCGGGGAGGGGGGGCTGCTGCGCCACGTGCCCCCCACCTTCTGCCCCTCCTTCGTGTCCCCCTCCCTCCGCCCCCCGGCCCAGGCTCTCTCTCCGTCCCCCCTCTCTGTCTCTGTCTCTCACAGACATGACTTCCTGCGGTCAAAAACGGGAGTCTTCCCGAGACCCCCCCCAGGCGGGGATAGGGAGGCCCCCAAGCAGGACCCGGAGAGGCTCCAGGTGGGGAGGGAGAAGCCCCCAGGCCAGGCTAGAGAGACCCCCGGGCGGTGCCCAGGAGCTGCGGCCCACCCTGGGGACACCGGGCAGCCGGGCTCTCCTGAAAACAGTGTCAGAACCCGGCAGGTGCAGAAAGCACGTGCCCTGTGCCCCGTGTGTCCTGTGTGCCCCACATGCCCGCCTGCTGGCTGCAGAGGGGCTCGAGGCGCCCACCGTTGCTAGACCCTGGGTCCCGCCCCTGCCCGGGAGCTTGGCAGGCCCTCCCAGAGCCCGGCCTGCGGAAGCCACGTCCCGCCAAGAGGGCCTCGCTCGGGGCCGGCAGCCCTAGGAGAGGCGGGGGCGAGCCTCGTGCCACCTGCTCCCAGCCTGGGCTCCCCCGGGGCTCCTGCAGGCCCGTCTGCCTGGGACGTGGCAGGTCCGCCCCGGGGGCCAGCCGCGGTGCCACGGCTCTGCTCCCGTCACCAACAGGGGGCCTTGGCCTCGGGATCTTTGATGCCTGCCTCATCACGGAGGAGCTGGCCTACGGGTGCACGGGTGTTCAGACCGCCATCGAAGCCAACTCGCTGGGGGTAAGCTGCCCTCGGGGCGGGCGGGGGGGGGGCAGCGTCCCTGGGACCCCCGGGCTCCGCCCCTTCCCCTCCGCGCTTGGGTCGCACCAAAGGGCCCGGCCCGCCGTGGTCAGCTCCTGGCAGCCTGGGGGTCTCGACCAGCACTTCGGCCTCCTGGAGGGGCGCCAGCTTCATTACACGCAGGCATCCCTTCTACGATATGTTCATGCCAGCCTGCCCCGGGCGCCCTGCACGTGGCCACTGCCCCGTGGCTGTCCCACTCTGCCCCGGGGGGGGGCTTTGCCGTGACCTCGGCCGTTGGCCGGCGGCTCCCTCCGGGCTCGGGCCCCTCTTGCGCAGGCCGTGGCACGCGCGCTTTTCTAAAGGGCCCGCTCTCCTCCGCAGCAAATGCCCATCATCATCGCGGGCAACGCGCAGCAGCAGAAGAAGTACCTCGGGAGGCTGACGGAGCAGCCCATGATGTGTGTGAGTATGGCGGCGGCGGGCGGTGCCCGAGAGAGCGCCAGGAGACCGTTTGCCACGGCTCATGCCCGGGCACATTGTTCCTCGGCGCTTGTTCACGCGCCCTCACTTCCTGTTCTCAGGCTTACTGCGTGACCGAGCCCGGGGCGGGCTCCGACGTGGCGGCTTTGCAGACCCGCGCCGAGAAGAAGGGCGACGAGTACGTCATCAACGGGCAGAAGATGTGGATCACCAACGGGGGGAAAGCCAACTGGTGGGTGCTCCCCGAGCCCCGCCCCCGGCCCCGCCCCCACAGGCTGGGGGCCCAGCCTGCCCTTGGAGTGGGGGGGGGGCTGCGGGCCTGGGTCTCCTCCGCCGCGATCAGGGTGGCCGGGGGGAGCCCCCGCTGAGCGCCCCCTTCCCCCCCAGGTTCTTCCTTCTGGCCCGCACCAACCCCGACCCCAAGGCTCCGGCCAGCAAAGCCTTCACGGGCTTCATCGTGGACGCCGACACCCCGGGGATCCAGATCGGGAGGAAGGTGAGGCTGGGAGCGCGGCGGCGCCGGTCACGCTGGTCGCGGTCTCTGGGCCTGGTGGCCGCCCCCCCCCCAGCCCCAGGGCAGAGGTGCTGGAGAGGGGGGGGGGCTCTGAGGGGCGGGCCCAGGGCTGGAAGGGGGGCCGCAGAGCGCAGGGAGGCGAGGGAGGGGGCCAGAGGAGGCCGAGCCGAGGTCGGGGAGACGCGGGGGGGGGGGAGAGCCGAGGCAGGGTGGGGGCGGCCGTGGGGGTGGGCATGTCCGTGGAAGCGGGGTTGGGGGCAGGGCACAGCCCGGAGCCCGCCAGCGAGGGTGAGGAAGCCGCCCTTGGGGCCGGTCCCCGCAGGAGATTAACATGGGCCAGCGCTGCTCGGACACCAGGGGCATCGTCTTCGAGGACGTGGTGGTGCCCAAGGAGAACGTCCTGCTGGGGGAGGGCTCCGGCTTCAAGATCGCCATGGGCGCCTTCGACAAGACCAGGCCGCCGGTAAGGAGGGGCGCCCCGGGGCTGAGGCTCCTCCCCAAAGCACTTGCCCCTTTGGGTTTGGGGGTGCTGTGCCGCCCTTCCAGGGCACAGCCTCTCTCTGCCCTGGCCTCAGGTCGCCGCCGGGGCCGTCGGGCTGGCGCAGAGGGCTTTGGACGAAGCCACCAAGTACGCCTTGGAGAGGAAGACCTTCGGGAGGCACCTGGTGGAGGTACTGGCGGGAGGGTGTGGGGGAGGGCCCGGCTCGGGGGTTTTGTCTTCCTTGGGAATGCTGGGAGAGGCAGGGGGCCGTCCTCCCCTCCCCAGCGCTGGTCTTAGCCTGCTGACCCGGGAGAAGCGAATGGCGCTCTCTGGGTTCCTCGTGATGCTGGTTAAGAGTCCCTCTGAGCTGGCAGACTCTCATTCTCGGACTCCCTTGTAACTTTAGGGGGTCAGGGGGGCTCAGGGAGGAGCCTGGGCGGCACAGGGAGGAAGCCCCAGGTCTCCACTCGGCTCAGGTGCCCAGGGCAGGAAGCCCTCGGTGCCGGCGGGGCCGTGGCCAGGCCCAGAGGGGCACCCCGGGCAGGAGGACGGATGGTTTGTTGGCTTGGTCAGCTGTGTAGGAGATGGAGCTGAGAGGGGAGGGCAGGGGAGGGAGAAGCGGGACACAAAGGCCTCAGGGAGAGGGTGCCCGGGCTCCTCTGGGCTCCGTCTGACGGTGTGGCTGCCGGTGGCGGTCACCTTTACGAGTTTTCAGAGGTTTTACGGCCGGAGCCAGAGAAAAAGCGCGGCGTGGTTGTCGCTCTGCGCCCTCTCTGTTGTGTTTGAGCCGTAACGTCTCACGCGCTCCTTCCTCTTCCTTCCGCCTCAGCACCAGGCCGTGGCCTTCCTGCTGGCCGAGATGGCGATGAAGGTGGAGCTGGCCAGGATGGGCTACCAGCGGGCGGCGTGGGAAGTGGACTCGGGCCGCCGCAACACCTACTACGCGTCCATCGCCAAAGCCTTTGCCGGCGACATCGCCAACCAGCTGGCCAGTGACGCCGTGCAGGTTTTTGGAGGCAATGGGTTCAACAGTGAATACCCCGTGGAGAAGCTGATGAGGGACGCCAAGATCTACCAGGTACGCTTGCTCGTGGGCTCAGAGGCGGGCTCCGCCCACCGGGCCAGGACGGTCCTCCGGGTGGGAAGAAGTGGGTCGGATCAGGAGCCTCCCGGAGCTTGGAACCTGAGCCTGGCTCAGGGTCCAGGGATGGACGATACCCGGGAAAGGCCGGGATTCCGGGCCTGGGAACGCCGCCAGCCTCCCCCCCTTCCCGCCCCGGGTTCGGTTTCGGCAGCCACGGCCTCTGTGGGAGAGTCCTGTTTGCCATGGGTGTTGGCAGCAGGTGTAGACGGAAGCACCTGGAGGCTGAGCTGAGTGGGGGGTGGGGGCTTTCCCTCAAGAAACTGGAACCGTGACACAGCACGGAGCAGCTCAGTCCCTGCTCCTTTGTGACCCCTTGGCTTTCACCCCAGACTGGGGGCCATGTCCTCTTGGCTTTGCAGATGAGGGGACAGAGCAGACAGGGCACAGGGACTTGGGCAGGGTCTGAAGCCGGGTTCGAGTGGGTCTTGCTGACTCTGGGGCAGGATCAGCCGTGGTGGGTGGTGGCGGCTTGAGAGCACTGGGGAGCTGGCCCCCTGAAATCCCCACGCCACAGACTGGGCCCGGAGGGCCTGAGGGTCGCCTGGGCCAGGCCTGTCATTTCTGGGGCCTGAGGTCCGGAGAGAAGGGACGCCCAGGCCCAGCCACATGGTGGGGGACTGCCTATGCTGTAGGAGAGAGAAGGCTGTGCACCTGGGCCCAAAGTTGGGGCCACTGCCCAGGTCGCCTCCCGCCCCCAGTGGCTCCTCAGTGGAGGCAAATGTGGGGGGGTCAAGGGGAAGGGAAGCTGGGCCATAGCAGGGAGGCGGGGAGCAGGGTTTCCCAGAGGAAGGGAGGAGCTCTCACCAGGAGCAATTTTGTGGAAGGAGGAAACTGGGGTCCCCCTCACCTTGTTCCCAGTCCCTCAGGCCCCCCATCTAGGAGTCATCCTGGCTGCCTTTCCCTCCCCCTCCAAAGCCAACACGGTGCCACGGCTGCTCAACACCTTTTCTCTCTCCCCTCCCCTCCCCTGCCCTCATCACCCACACCTGGACTATTGGGGGGCAGGGGGAGCCCCTCCCTCCCAGCCTTGGGCATCCTCTGTGACTTCCTCAGAGCCTTCCCAGGGAAGCCCCCAAAGCCTTGGCTGTTGGCTTCCCATCAGCCCAACCTTGGCCTTTTCCAGAGCCCTGACCCAAGGTGGGCCCTCGTGGGCACGAGCTGCTGAGGGGCTCTGCCCGAGTCGGGGGTGCCCTCACACCCGGCCCCGGCCACAGTCCTTGGCTCGCGAGGGGGCCTTCATGTTCACTGGCCCAAGGGGACCCGCAGTGACTGGGGCCAGAACGCCATCCTCACTGCGTTCCTGGGAGATTCTCATTACATCCCGATGCCAAGAAAGGAAATTGTGCTACGTCCAGATCCTCTGCAGGGATTTCTGATAATTGAGAAATTTCCATCATTTTATTCTTTTTAAAAACATCCCGGCTCGCCGGTGGGAGCCGGCGGGGGCTCCGGGGTCTTTGCAGTGAGGATGGCGTTCTGGCAGTAACGGGGAGCCTGCGGGTCGGCGTTGGCCTGGCTTGTTTTATCCTCAAACAGCGCGTCAGAGTGCACGCTTTGACCTTCGGGCAGTTGGCTGCAATGGAGTCCCACGGGCCTACCTTCTGATGGCTCCCAAAATGGGGAAGTGACCCTTCCTGAAGGGAGTCACCGCCGTTGGTGCAGTGAGCGTGTTCTGCTCTCTTCCAGATTTACGAAGGGACTGCCCAGATCCAGAGGCTGATCATAGCCCGGGAACACATCGGCAAGTACAAGAATTGAGGCCGACCCGCCTGGAAACGCTGGAAAAGGGGAAAGACTCAAGATGTCTGCTGTGAAAATGGACACGGGAAAAGTGGCCTGGAAGCTAGGGACCCACTAGGCCCGCCTTGCACTTGAGCTTCAGCTTCATTAAAATACTTGGGAACTCTTCCAGGGGTGCCCACACTTGCATGGCACAGAAAAGCACCCAGGGAGCGCTCTGAATCGTCCGACCGCTCTCACTTTGCCCCAAACTCCGAGCGCTTGCGCTGACGCTGAAGGGAAGGAAGGGGGGCTCTGACCAGCTTTGCTGAGACCCCCGACCTTTACTTCTGCGTGCTATTTCTCAGGTGATAAGGCTTCCACACTGGCCACCCCTAGGTCCCTAACTCTCACCTTCGCAGGGGAGTTTTCCCTGGAGCTCTAGGATTGCAAACCTCGAAGTGGGATTGCTTCAGATGAGTGTCCACTGCCCACGGGGTGTCCCCCCCACCCCTGGGCGTGGGATTCTAGGGCCCCCACTCTGCCAGTACTTAAGGACAGGAGGAAATCTGGCTCAAGAGGGAACCAATTTCTCACTTGCCTTTTCTGATCAACAAAGCCAGCTCTTTAGGATCTCTTGGCCCCTTCTGCAGCCAGGAAACAGCTGTGTATTCATCCTCCCTCCAGGCCTATTTTCCTACCCTAATTCACCACTAGGGCCTTAGTGGGAGACAGAGTTGATGTGTCTGCATTTGTTGGATTTTGAATTTAAGAAGCTTATGGGGGAAAGAGGCAGACAACCAGGCCTTCATCTCTGAAACTGTAAATCCACAATTTCCCCATTTTCTACTCCTACTCATCCAACCTTGATGGCCTTATAATAAATTAGCAAAATAAAGTGTTTTTGCAAAACTCCTTCACTCCTTTCAGCTTTTTCTATTTCAGGCTTCACCCACCCACCATTAAGCAGGGGAGGCTTCCTGGGGGTGCCTGGCCAGCACCCCGGGGGGAATAGAGTGGCAGAGAAGAAGGGGACTGGGCGGCCCTCTCAAGGCCACGGGAAGGGCTGTGGGGACTAAAGACTGGCAAGGGTCTTAGGAGGCCGGGTCACAGGGCCCCGCTGATGTAATGAGCCATCTATGGAAGTAGTTGGAGGGGGCAGGGCATTGAGGTAGTGCCGGCCGTCTGGCTGGATTTGAACTCGCCCCAGTTTCAGGGCTGGTGCTGCCCACTGTGCCATAGCTGTAGACATTTGGGCAACTCTGAGGTGGCTGGTAGCGTGCCCGCAGTTGCCAGGCGCCATGCTCCTAACAGTCTTTGGTTGTCATGAGAGGCAGGGGCAGCTCCCTCCTCCCTTTGGAGCGAAGGACACAGAGGGGGAGGGTCCGGGACAGGAAGATTCTGGAGTCCGCGGCTGGGCTGAAGCGCAGGGGCTCCCCACTGCAGCAGCTGCTTCCTGGGGGGCCCCCCTCAGTCTGTGGCGTCCCAGGCAAGGGAAAAGCTGGCTTCTCTCCAGAGGACTGAGCCAGGAGCCGGGACCCCAGGGGCAGGTCGCTACAGAGACAGCTGTGGGGCGCTGGCGCCCCTCCCCCCTCAGCATCCCCCCCGGATGTGGCCGGGAGTGTGAGGGGACCCTTAGGAATGGGGCCGGGATCTGGCGCCCCCTCCCCCAGCATCACCCCCTAGATAAGGCCTAGGGTGCACCGGGACCCGCCCCCTCCTCAGTATCATGTGGCTCAGAGTGGAGGGGGAGGAAGCCCCCACGTGACCGGCCGGGGGAGGGGCAGCATTTCCCTAACGCCCCTCAGAGGCCACATCTGAGGGCCCACGCCCACGGGCCCCCTCCTTCACCGGCCCCTCTTCGGCCAGCCTGTGGGACTCCGCACGGGACGCTTGATCTCTCGGCCCAGGCGGCCGAGGACAGGGAGGCTCCAGGACTCGGGGCTCCGGGGCTCTGGGCCTCCCGGCTCAGTGCGCTGGCAGCCCTGGCGTCCCCTAGCGGCCGCTAATAGCATCCTGCCAAAGCCGTAAAGGAGCCTTTCGGCCCAGGGATGCCGTGCACGGGAGCGTCATCACATCTGCGCATGCGCCCGAGGTCTTTCTGAGCAGGCGAAGGCCCGGACACCTCGGAGAGCGGGCAGGTCCTTGGGGCAGGACAGGACCGCCTACGCCGGCGGTGCGTCGGGGGCCTGCGTGCGTATTGACGCACGCTCCGAGTGACTTGGGGCGCGAGCGGCCGTCCTCGTTCTTTTCTTCCAGACTTCGCCATGGTGAGTATCTCCTCCGAGATGGGCCCAAGACTGGCGGCCGTTCGGGGGCCTTTCGGGTCTGGATGCGGCACGCCGGTCTTCGTCTTCGTCTTCGTCTCCCTGGGTTTCGGCGTCCTTCGAGGTTCCCGGCAAGGGTGGGACGGGGCCCGGGGAGTCCCGGGGGATATCTCCGGGAGCTGGGTCTGACTCCGGGCCTTTGATTTTGAAAGGGAACCCCGGAGAAAGACGTGGTGCTGCAGCCCGACGCGCCCAACACGTTGCTGCTGGAGAAGCACGCGAGCTACATCTCGGCCTACGGGGCCCGCAAGGACGACTACGTGCGTGTCCGCGGCCGTGGGGGGCGGTTTCGGGCTCGGGCTCGGGCCCCTCGGGTCGGTGATGTCTTGGCATGTATTAGCTGAGCCTCCGCGCTGATGCTTCCTGTGTGAGCTCTAGACTGGCTGAGACCTGGGGCGCCCGGCGTGGGGGGGGAGGCGCACCTGGGCTTAGTTCGAGTTTCCCTTAAAGTTAGGCCGGCGCTGCGGCCGGGGGAGGGAAAAGGGGATCCATAACCGCGGGCTCCTTGTCCAAGTTGTTCCTGGTTCTGAAGTCTTAGGCCGTTCCCTTACCGTTTGGGGGGGGAGGTTTCCTGACGCCAGGACCCTGTGGTGCCTTCTCGGCCGGGGACAGGGCCAGAGCCGCGGCCTCTTGAGCCTGAGGGACTTCCCTCGGAATAGCCAGTTGGGTGGGGTTTTGGAGTCTCCATTCTATTTTGCGGGGGATCACGGGAGCCCCTCACCCCTGTAACTGTAAGCATGCGCAGTAGTGACAACGCCAAATCCAACGTGACCCGACCTAACATTTTAGGAATACTGCATGTCGGAGTACTTGAGGATGAGCGGGATCTACTGGGGCCTGACGGTGATGGACCTGATGGGGCAGCTTCACCGCATGAACCGAGAGGAGATCCTCGCCTTCATCAAGGCTTGCCAGCACGAGTGCGGGGGCATCAGCGCCAGCCTGGGCCACGACCCTCACCTTCTCTACACTCTGAGTGCCATCCAGGTACCTGTGGCTCCCGGCGGTGGGGGGTGTGCGGGCCCTGCGGGGACCCTTTGTGGCTAAGGGTCTCGTTTTGGGGGGGGGTGAAAGCTGTTCCCTTCAAGGTCAATGATGTGACGGCATGTATTAACTGAATCCAGAGTTGATGTATAACACAACTTTAGCTCTAGAATTACTCTGAGGCCTTGAACGTTAATCCCTTTTGTTTCCAACATAAATTTCCTTAGATCCTTAGTGTCCCCAATTGACTTTGGCTACCAACGTGCCTTCTGGCTGGGCTGAACTTGCCCTCCTTTGGACCAATGAGCTTTTAGCCTTAACCTGGTCTGAGTTGTATGGCTATTTGTAGGCTCTATTCCCTGGGATAGGAATATAGAAAAATCATTGACTTGGGAAGTAATTATAATTAGAATAGGAAAAAAGTAAGATAAATTTGAAAAGGGCCTGTTTAAGTTTCAGGAAATTGGACAGTTGCAAAGAATATTGCGAGGGTTGTTGACTTAAAAATTTAGTAATTTCTGCATTTTTTATTTTGCAGATTCTTACTCTTTATGATAATCTTAATGTTATTGATGTAAATAAAGTTGTTGAATATGTACAAAGTCTACAGAAAGAAGATGGGTCCTTTGCTGGAGACATCTGGGGTAATGCCTTTTATGTCAGTATAGCCATAATGACCAGAAAAGTGCTAGTAGAGGATATGTTTGGAAACAACTTTTTTACACTAGGTGTAAAGAGAAAAATTTGTACTCCATGCTAGGCTGCTTTTTAAAACTCATTTTTAGGAGCTGATTTGGCAAGTTGATGTGTCCATGTGTCTGGGACTTAAAAAAAATTAAACCTTTTAAGTTTGCCATCTTTTCAGGTCCCACTAAGCAGCTGGAGATATGTCTGTCTGCTGGAAGTTCCAGCATGCACTATAGTAATTAAATTTCAGCATACGGGAGCACTGGATCAGAGGGGGCAAGTCTAGGATGATAAGGTAGGTAAATTTCCCCCCTGATATTTGGTGGCTTTGTAAAGTTTTTTGATATTTTCTTTCTTAAAAGAATACTGGAAAGGAGGGAGTAAAAAAAAATAAGAGAAAACTTTACAAACTTGCTGAATATTTGAAGAATAAAAGTGAGAGGACAGCATCTTACCTTAAAAATGCAAAGTAGATCCTCCTATATAAGCATTTTCTTACTTGACAGTGCAGTGCAGGATATGCTTGCTGTCTATTAAAGATTGTCTGGATACCAGCTGCTTGATGGGATGTGAAAAATACAATTTGGTTTGATTTTTATACTGAGGGGCTTACCATTCCTGTGCTTCCCAAGCCTAGTTTTGCTCTTAGTTAGCTTTGGGGACTAGTCAGTCTGCATCCCCTAAACTCCCAGCTTTGTGAGGCTCAATTAAGATCACATGGTGGCCCAGCATTTGCTGGCTCATAGTAGATGCTATTGAACATCTGCTGCCCTTGTACAGTAAAAGCACTAGGTCGTCCTCAGCTTTGCTAACTGGATGAATGGTATAGCTATGTGTTAAATGGGGAAGATCACAGATCATGATATAATGGAATCCACAAGTCTTTCCTGGGGATGTTTATAATAATGGTCTTTTCCTCAGGTGAGATTGACACAAGATTTTCCTTCTGTGCTGTCGCAACATTAGCACTTTTGGTGAGTATTAAATATTGTGTTGCAGTAGGAAACTTATCTTTCTTTGGGATGTCATTTTTAAAAGCCACTTTGTTTTGTAGGGAAAGCTAGATGCCATCAATATGGAAAAGGCAATAGAATTTGTTTTATCCTGCATGAACTTTGATGGTGGATTTGGCTGCAGGCCAGGTTCCGAGTCCCATGCTGGGCAGGTAGGTGATCAAGACTTACACTAAATTCTCAAGCATTCAAACAGTATTTGAATGTTGACCCGGTGCTCCAAGTGAAGTGGTCACAAGTTCTGTGGCACTTTAAATATCTAACTATATTTAGAGGTAGCAGCTAGCTTAAGGAGTTTCATCCATTTTTCTGGAATTAGCTACCACCCACTTTGTGGCACAGATCCTTCCCATTCCTTAGAAACCAGAAACAGATTTAGTCTGGCAGTATGACTAGAAACTAATTGCTACTTTGGTTTTCCATTGAAAAATTGGTTTTCTTCATGCATTTGATTATAAAGTGCAAGTCAATAAACATTCCCTATCTTATGTCTGAGTTGTTCTCTTTAACATGTAAAAATATATATGAAGAAACAAACAAATTTGTGATTACTGGTCATCACTGGAGTTCCTAGGGCTCAATTTTCCAGTCATCCTTAATTTAGCAGTAATCTTATTGTATGGAAATCAAGATAAAGTGTATATTTGAACCTTTATGTCTGTAATTTTAGATCTATTGTTGCACAGGATTTCTGGCTATTACTAGCCAGTTGCATCAAGTGAATTCTGATTTGCTTGGCTGGTGGCTTTGCGAACGCCAGTTACCATCTGGTGGACTCAATGGACGACCAGAGAAGGTAATTTATCATATGCTTCCCTCAAGATAGTTCCCCCTTGGCCTTTCTTTGTGACAAGCTTGTTTTATAAAAGCTAGATTTAAGTCCCATAAAGGATTTTCTTAACCTTTTTAAAGGATACAAGTAGTTTTTTTTTTTTTTTTTTTTAAACCCAGTAATTGGCCTAGGCAGTGAGGCTGAGATTTGAATGTACTAGCTGATCAATCTCCCTTCCTCCAGGTTCAGGGTGATCGGCTCCTTTACTTCCTAATTAAACTCTTAAGCACTGTGGAGCCCACCAGAACCCAAGGGTCATCTATACCAAATAGTGTTCGAGGGATCTTTTTCATTCCCTTGCCCATGTAATTCTTGGCTCTTACCTTAAATATCAAGACTCTTCTACATTTTAAAAGGCCCATCTTTAGCAGCATTCTCATCGTTGAGCCAATTTAGTGAGAAGATGGGTAGTTGTGAGAATAACAAATATGTGTATCTTTTTCTCAGTTACCAGATGTATGTTATTCCTGGTGGGTCTTAGCTTCCTTGAAAATAATTGGAAGACTTCACTGGATTGATCGGGACAAATTGCGCTGTTTCATTTTGGCTTGTCAAGATGAGGAGACTGGAGGTTTTGCAGACAGGCCTGGAGATATGGCAAGTTCTTGAATTAGGGTTTTTGTGTGGAAATTCTTAAAGGCAATGATGGGTTTTAATGATTTGTGCTGGGTTGACTATGACTATAGGCCCCTCTCTGGCAATTAAATTATAGTGAGGAGCCAGCCGTTTTTAGCAAACTAAATAGATTTATTGGAAAACATTTCCCTATATGGCAGCTATTGACAAATTTCAAACATGGAGAATACATGTAAAATTATGCTAGATGTATACTATGTTATCTATGAAGTAATTTGTTTTATGCTTCGTGGTCTTGTTATAGCATGTTGGGCAGAAACCACTGTTAAAAAGGCTATGAGGGCTGTAAGAAATGTACTCTTCCTCAGGCACTTAATTGCTAACAAGGAAAACAGCCACCATTTTGACATGTGACAAGAGTAGTTAAACTTGTGTATTTAGAATTTTTGTTATGTCAGGATTGTGATTACTGACCTTGCTTTTTCTAAACAGGTGGACCCTTTTCATACTTTATTTGGAATTGCTGGACTTTCTCTGCTAGGAGATGAACAAATCAAGCCAGTCAATCCAGTGTTTTGCATGCCTGAGGAAGCACTTCAAAGAATAAATGTTCAACCAGAACTCATAAACTAGAATAGCAAGCCTATGTTTGCTTGCTTTTTTTTTTTCCAAATGTGCATATGAACATAGCGAAATGATGAACATTGGTGAATTGGTCTTATTTTGTACATTGTCAAATTAGTTTTAATAAATTATATAGTTATATTTATGTTTTATATATATTGTAAAAAAAACTATCCTATATAACTTTGCTTCAGATAATTTACTGTAATGCTGTCAGATTCTTAGTGCAATAGGTTAATGGTACTTGAAACAGGTCATGGGTCATTTCAAGAAGCTGGAAAACACTAACATACTTAGTGAGGTAGTATTCATGTGTCATCTTTGGAAATTATTGCTAAGTATTAGAATTTGTGATGTATAAAGGATGAATAGATGTCATTTCTATTCTTAAGCTCTTAAGTCACCAACAAATGAAAAGCTCTTATGAAGGCTTTAGAAGTCTTATCATTCTTGTAAACTTGATATAAGGTCTTATGGGACTGATTTGTTTTAGACTTTCCTGTAAATGTGTTATAAAAAGTTGTGCACTTATCCACCTATGTTGATTGCATATTCTTTGTACACACCTCAAAAATATGTCCAAACTTAAATTGTAATGAGTTTATTTGTAGATAAATTTCAACCTGGCATGCAAAAATAACAGGAATAAAAAGTCTATTCTGAGGAAATTTTGGGTCGCCCTAATTTTGTCCATGCTGGCTGGCTGCATTGCTGCTCTCTGCTCTTAAGCTTTCAAACTGCTGCTTTTAGGATGAGTGCATCAAATGAGAAGCAGCATTCTGGGAAATCTGAAAGGAAAAGGCTGTTTCAGTGGGAGCTGGAGAGGTGATTGTTAAAAAGATTTTCCTAGATGGTGAGCTGGGTTGAAGAGTTGTCTCCTTGTGGCTGAATAAACTAAAATGCAAGAACGATGGGAATTGAGAATTGGATCCGGTAGTCTGCCTAGGCTAAAATTGTATTGGGAAGACTGGTCTGTCCTTGCACTGGTTAAGAAGCCTGCAGAGTGGGCAAGGGGTCTTTTTTTTAATAAAGGCCTTGGGGACAGACAGGATGGAGAGGTTCCCTAATGACCCATGCTCCAGTCAGGTGCCCACGTGGAGAGGAGCACAGTAATAAGTTTTGAGCAATCTTAATTGAAGTTGCCAAGGAATGATTTGGATTCCCAAATTAAGCAGCTTGAGGGTCTGGCACAGGGCTAAAGTGCTTAGACCCCCCCCCCCCTTGCAAAATTGCCTTATTTTAAACTTCCTGATACGCGTGAGCATCTCCAGTGAAAAGTGAGCTTTAGATTTTATTGATGGAATTGTGCAGTAAAGTCCAGTGCAACAAGGCACCAATATTCCCTCCAATCAGTGGTTACTTATATGGTTACTTAGGACACGCCAGGCTAAAGAGACTAAAAAGTGCAAAATAAGGCGGGTTTTTGGCCCGAAGAAAGCAGTCTAACGGACCTATTCATTGCTCCTCTCCCATGAGCACACAGGCCCAGGTTCGTGGCTCTGCCCTGCCTGGACTCTGCTCCGGGTCCCGTGCCTCCACTCCCTCCTGAGAGCTCCGGGGCCCGAGCCTCCTGCACTGCCGCCTGGCTAGCCCCTTCCTGGGCGTTTCCGTCTCGCCCGAGTCTGGTATTTAGCTTTGGATCCCTTTGAACTCCCATCGGGGGCTTCCGGGAGTCCAGCGCCCCTTGCCCTCTTTCCCCATCACTTCTGCATCTCTGACTTTCCAGGGCTTTTTGCCAGCTCCAGGTCGGCCGGCGCGGGCGGCTTCCCTTAGGCCGATTCCCATTGGAGCAGCAGTGGGGCTGCGCCACCTTCTCCCAAGCCCAAGAGGTCTTGCGGGACGAGCCCGAGCTCTCGGCGCTCGTCTGGCTCCATCTGTGGCACCTAGCGGCCGCCCGCGTAATTACCGAGAGCCCGGCTCGGTCCTCCCCCGGAAGCTCCTTCGGCACATGACCAAAGCCTCCCTAAAACCGCGAGTCTGCTTCCGCCCCATCTGGGCGCTGAGTCCAGAGGCCTGCTGGGAGGGGGCGGGGCTCCGCCTCCGGTCGCTCTGAGCCTGCGCTCTGCGCTTCTCGGGTTTGAGGGGCGGAGGGAGCCCTGGGCGGGTGACGCGTCAGCGCCGCGCGCCGCTTCCACGAGGAGGATGTCTGGACCCGAGGCCCAGACCCCCTCGCATTCGTGGCAGGGGGACTTCCTCACCCCCGCGAGAAGCGTTCGGCCGCCGGGCCCCCGCTGCAGATCAGAACCCCGGCCGACCCCGGTCTGGGGCTCGGCCCAGCGCGGACTGCCCTTCCCCGCCAGCTGCGGCTCCTGGTCGGGGCCTGGGCCCAGCAGCAGCCCGGCCCCGGGGCCCGCGCGCTGGAGCAGCAGCGGCCCCAGTCCACGGGGCAGTGCCCCTGGGAGAGACCGAGGTGGGGCGGTCCCCTTCCTCCCCCAGGGCTTGGGGGTGAGGGGAGGTATGAGTGGGACTAAGGACCCCTCCTCAGGATTCACCTCACACCCTGGTCGCGCGTGCGCTGTGACTGCCCCCTCCTAGGTGACGCCCCTCCATATTGTCTCCATCATTAAGCTCCTACTGACTGGCTGACTTCTCTCCCCTCCTGGAGAGCTGTCCCTTGTTAAAAAAGAAAGAAAGAAAATTCCCCTAAACCTGTTAATCAAACAAATCCTGGTTTTCTCTTCACGAATTCACAGCCACACCTCCTCCTTCCCTCCCCTTCCCCCCTCCCCCTCCCCCCACAGAGGAGCTCGGGAAGGGCTTCCTGTAGCTCTTCCTGGAGGCCAGAGGCCTTTTAAAATACATTTTGGTCTTTTTCTTTCTTTTTTTTTTTTTTTTTTTTTAAATCACCATAGTTTCCTTCGGTGTTCTCCCCTCCCTCTCAGAGAGCCTTTTCAAGCACCTTTTTTAAGGGCAAAAGAGGAAAAACTCGATCTAATATAGCAATAGAGGGGGAAAACATGCCAGTCAGCCAAATGCCCTGGGTGGGATCCAGCATTTCTGCAAGGACCGGGCAGGGAGTTCTCTTATGTCTTCTTTGTAATTGCAGTATGTAGTTTCAATTGTTTTATGACTCTTTCCATTTACCTTGTCATTCTAGGTAGTGTTCTTGGTGGTTCTTCCTTCCCTGTGGGTCACTTCATGTCTTTCCATTCAGGCAAGTGACACCCTTTCTTACATACATTGCAACTCGAGTCATTAACTCACCGAAGGGATTTTTTTTCTCCTGTACCCCTTGACTTCAGTGGGTAAGAGGAAGACAACTGAGCTGGGCCCTCACGGGCTTCAATTTCTTGCCCAGTATTTCAAAAATAGGTTCCTTCTGGCAATGTCACTTATCCCCCTGTTAAACACAAGAAGTGGGATAAGTCTGGGGAAGTTCTCCAGGATGTCATGAATACAGGCCCCAGGAAGACAGCAGGACTCTCCAGTAGAGTTATCTGGATGCAAATGGCACCCCCTGTTCATCTCAGCAGGCCACAGCCAACTTCAGCCGTTCTTCTCTGAAATGCGGATGGCGGCTCTCGTGGCTGAGCTGTGCTGTTCTTGGGATAGCCAGATGCGTCTTCTCTTCATGAAGAGCCTCAGATTTATTTTGGGGGATGCTCTCAGATGTGACAAGGATCTAGTCTTTCTTCCATCTTAGATTCATGGTCTCCCTTTGGAAGCCTTGCTTTTTCTTTTTCTTTTTTTTTCATTTTCAAAGTTAATTCCATAACAGATTGGAAGTCTGTTCTTGGAGTCCCTTCATTTTTTCTTCCAGAAGGGAGATCAGCCTACACACAGAATACAGATAATTGTCATTCTGTTGTTCAGAAATACACACACCAGCTACTAAAGGCACAATTTCTCCTCCTCCCCAAAACAGTTGAATTTTCATCCTTGTATTTTGAGCTGTTGGGTACAGTTGTGCTATACCACTTGTTTTGAAAATGTGACTTCATTGCCGTGAAATTGCTACATTAAGGAACATTTTGAACATGAATCAATTTTGCTTAATACATGATGTCAGCTCATGAGCTGCCCCGTTCCGAGGTCTCCTTCCACAGGCAAAGCCCTATGGACTGTGCCATCAGTGCGATGGGAGCTGTGGAGGGAAGGGGGCTTGGCTTCCATGATTCCCCTTTTCCCAGTGACCACCTGCCTCAAACCCAAGAGCCTTTCTCATTTGGGGGGGGGAGGAAGAGACCAAGCAGGGACCTGAGGCTGCCAACTGCCACAAATTATTGTGCTACTTATGTATTTCTTAGCTACTTAATGTATAAAACTTTTAACACTATTTTTATTAGAGTGCTGACTTTCTCGTGTCACTGACAAAAGTTTTTGGGAATTTTACCTCACCTCCATTTTTCTCATAAGCCCTGTAATTTTTCTTGGGTGATTCTGCCTAACATAGTGCTTTTGGGGAGCTCATGTGGCATGTGTCCAGTTATAGCAGAAATGACTATTTACTACCGAACCCTAAGTACCTGGTTACATCTTTTACAGATAATAACCATCCCTTACCTTACCTTACCTCTCCTCTCTTAACCTCCTTGAGTCTATTTCTTCAGGTTCTACTCCTTAATTTTTCTTGATCCTGCAGTAGAATCTGGACTAGTATCTGGGCCTAGAGATTTTTCTTGTTAATTTTCCTTCAGTTTCTCTCAAACAGGGAGAAATTTCTCTAGATTAGAAAGAGAGGGAGTAATTGTCTGAGGGTTCCGCTGGAGGTGATGAGATAGAGTAAGAAGAAGAGTTGGTCTTGTTGAGGAGAAAGGGTCCCTTTTCTTCTTATCAGAACCTGCAATAGAGGAGGTGGTAGTCAGGAGATGTCTGGGCTCCGAGGTGTAGAAGGGGATCTCCACCAGTGGTGAAAAGGGAGGTTCTCTGACCCGTCCCGCGGGTCTCGAACTAAGGGTGCCTGAAATCTCGCATCTGCCTGTGAGCCGAAGGCTGGGGAGGCTTCAACCTGGGGATGGGCTGT